>OY728146.1:1507709130-1508309130 GCA_963277665.1 Viscum album | reverse complement strand
TAATTTTATAAAATGTTTAGATATATAAAAATTTTATTGTACTTTTTACCATCTTTTACCCACTTTCTAGGAGAATTTGAAAATTTGCATAGAAATTAAATTTACCGATTCTTTGAGTTTAATTTCAAAAATCCAAGAGACATGGTTAATTTCAATATGTAAAATGTTGTTAAATACGAAGAAAATAATTTTTTCTAATAGTATCTTTTGACTTTTATTTAACCCTATAATAAGTAAATATAGGAATTATGTAACACCCCGACCCCAGTTTCCCAGATTCGGTGCATTATTTTAATACATTGGAATTGTTACAAGAAATCAAGTCCTGAAAGACAAATTGGTTTAGCAATCTTGGAAAATAGATTACATATATGAATGTTACATTACACTTTATAACATACAAAACAACATAAATAATCCTTTATGAATGCCATTATTCCTTTGGCTTAACCCTACGTATCAATCACAATACACTTCTTGGAATCCTGGGAAAAGTAAAACATAGAAAGGGTTGAGATCAGATGCTCCCTAAAGATAAAAATATAGCAGAAACATAAATAAATAATCATAAAAATTTAAGGCAATGTATAACTAAATCAAAAGACTTTTAAACATTAACTTCAACATAATATGGACAAAATAAAATATTTCCATTTTTTTATTCACATGGATATTCTACTAGTCGAATAATCTCATGAAATATCACTAACCACTTTCATAATGATGGAATTCATAATGACAGACTATCATAACCACATAGCCAAGGCCTCGTGCCATGACAGCAAATAAGATTTTGTCAAGGACTCGTGCCAAGACACTAGTTTGTCTCATGAGACAAACCGATGCATTGAGGATCTATATCAGGCTCCACCCGTCACTTATTAAGTCCAATGCATTCCACATATGAATAGGTTAAAACATAACATAAACATTCGTATTAAAACTAGCATAAAAAATATCAATACTTTCTCTATAAACCATAAATGGTATAAAAATAACACATCCACAGTCAAACATATCTCAAAACCTTCAACACAATTGGAAGATTTATATCCTGAAAAATAAACTTCAAAACATGTTAAAAATCCTATAATGAATTGTGACATAGGTGAAAATGATTTGTAAAACTCTTTGAGAGAAATACCCATTTTCATGAAAACATTTAAAAGTCACACAATTTAGAAAATAAGTCATTTAAAGACATTTTAGAATAAAAGTGTCTCATTCCACTTTGAAACATTGGAATGTAATTAACATTTTAAAAACATTCATGTCCATATAAATAAATCCTTAAAAACCATTTTGATGACATGGAAATTAAAGAGAATGATTTAGAAGAATAAATATTTAAAACATTTTAAATTATGTTTTTATTAAAAAGTCCATAAAAATAATTCCTTAGAAAACACTTTCAAAAAACATGGACATGGATAATTAATGTGTCCCAGTAGATTCTTATGTAAACACAACCTCAGATAATAAAGAGATTGTGAAATTAACCCTTACCAATTTGGTAACTTATGAAACTTACAACCCATGAAAGAGGTATCATACAATGAATATGTAAATACATATAAATTAAAGTTTATTACACAAATAATATAATTATTGGGAGTACACACGCCACACGTAAGGTGATAGTGGCAATATGGAATGAATCTCATGGAAATAAATAGTGAGATGAAAACCCCTAACATTGTAATTTTGATTGATAGTGTGTATGTTAACCTCCTATATAATAGTTAAATCATTTTTATTAAATTATACAAGAATCATATTCATAAATATGATATCATATATGCTCTTTTAATATTGCTTTGTTAATAACATTTTAGTATTATCGTCGTTTTGGGTGTTAATTGGTTCGTTTTCTTTTATATGCTTCATTATGTAAGCCGGGTTTGTTATGGATAGGTTTTATATTATTCATATACAAAATTATATCAAGTCCTTAAACATTTCTTTTAATCATCAAATGATAATTAGTCTTCAATGGATATGATGGGTAAAGGAATCTTATCGCGTTTGTGGAGACGGTAATCCTTACGTATACACGAACGCTACTTCCATTTCATTTTTCATTTTAAAAGGAATTAAAAACAAATGATACATGGGTATATTATTATTCTAGTATAATATAATATCTTATATTTTTTACTTATGTTCATTAACACCATCCTTTATATGTTCCATGTATGGTATGAATGAGTCATATCACTTTGAGGGGGCGGTAGTCTGTACTTTCTCAAATGGAATTATCGTATATATATACAACATAAAACGAACAATGTTATGATATAAAATGGAATTAAAGAAGATTATATATAAAAAAAATATCATATTTTATTTTAGTTCCATCATAATTGCCACCATGAGAGGTGATAGGAGATAATTGAACAATCATCGCTTCGTGAGACATTTGGTTTCCATCCACAGAAACAGTATGTTATTCACCCATTAGATGGAGGTGTGTGTAAGTGAAGTTCAAATAAATCCAATAACAATATCCTATTATATTTGGGGTACTGGGTTTGTTACTAAAGAAAATAATAAGAAGTGTTTAGGGGTTGGAGAAGTAAAATAAAAGAAAATAAGCTAAGAGAAATCGTCACCTTTAATTTGGGTAACTCCATTCAGATTGAACATAAAAGGACTCTTGAAGTGATTTCTTCCTATGGTAAGGCTTCTAAGAGGATGAGAGGGATGTAGGGAGCTTATTAGGATAGTTCTAGGAGGATAAAAAAGGCTTGAGAGGTGTGAGGAATGGGCTAAAAGTGGTGTCATTTTATAAGGGGGAGGAGGGGCACTTTAGGAAAATCTTAAAGTATTATTTTATAATAAATTCTTATTCAGTTTCTAGTGGATCCAAAGTTGATTATTCAAAGACTAAGGTGGGGATGGTTCGAAATAATTTCAACCAATATATTTTATACATGTTTGGGTCATTATATTAACCTTATCTTTTATTTTTAACTCTTGGTTAATTAGTTTGACACTTACCATGTCACTTTGTATTTTTATATTATATAGTTAATAAACATAATATATACCACCTAGATACCCAAAAGTGGTCTATTAATGATACAAATATCATGATACAAGTCCTTTGGCAGAACCGTATATTTTAACAATTTAATATCAAATAATAATATAATATTTGTTTTAAAAACTCTTTTATGTCAATTTTGACACTATTTGGTATTTAATTTTTCAGAAAATCATAACAGCCTGATTACTTCAAAAAAATTAAATTAAATCAATAAAAACATGTCATATTAACCAATAAAATTATTGGAATTCATTATAAGACTCAAATTATATTTATTTGGGTATTTATAATATTAATTATTTTAATATTTCACTAATAAGGTAATTACTGCATCATCATTCGTTCATAAATAAATTAAATTCTTTAATGTCTAAAAACTATAACTAAAATACTATTATGTAGGAAATTTTTTTATCTTTCTAAATAATATTTATAGTCGAATATATAACATATATAACCTTTTGTAAAAATTGTATTGCTAAAAGATATAGCCTTATGTCATTTTTGTATTTACTTTAACTTAATTAATATAAAGTGTCATTATAACTTACAAGTGGATCCATGGGGTCCCAAAATCGACCCAAAGATTCCCATGGTCGGAAATGTATCAAAAAATAACGTTAAGACAAGTTTTATGGTAATTTATTATTATGATAATATTAATTTGTTACCCTTATTTACCGGTTTTACCTTTTAACCATGGTAAATAAAATATTTACAGAAGTAATTATTCAAAATGTATAAAAATAAAAGTTACGTATTTACACAATTTGGGCATACTGATTCCAAATATAGATTCCATTTTTCCAAATTCAAAACACAAAAGTGGAAGAAATTAATTTAAAATTAATTCCCACTATCAAAACAAAAAGCGTGTTTTTAAGAGATACTAACTATAAAAAGATTGACACCTGTTTATGTCCGGTTTAAATGTGAAATTATGTCCAATTTCCAAAATTGTATTCAATGGTATAAATATATTCTAAATATACTTTAAAACCACTCAAATTTATAATTTATCACTATAAATTATTTTGATTAAAAAAGTTGTTTTTAATTAAAATTTAGTAATTTTCACTATTCATCAAAATATAAAAGTTATTTGAAATGTACCATAATTTCACCCTATGCTAATTTAAATATTTTGAATCCAAAAATGAAGTCCATTTTGAAAGATAAAATGTATAAAATTTTAAATAGTGGATATTACTATTCATAACGACTACATTAATTGGTCGCGGCGTGTTAGAATCTCGACATTGCGTACAACACATGCTACTCTGTTATTCAAAGAGAAGCATGTTGTGGAAGCATGGGGTGTTACATTCTCCCCTCCTTCAATACATTTCCTCCTCGCAATTTATGCTCGGTATTGGAAACTTGGGGTTGCCATTTCAAAATATCTTAGTTGAAATCCCTCATCGAAAAATGGATTAATGAGGCCTCTATTTAAAATAAAGAGTGGTATGTATGAAGGTTACTGAAAATAACACATACAATTAGGCCCCAGCCTTAAACATTACATAATATTGAGTTATTTCAACAATACACATCGAGGATCTTTTCAGGTTTAGAGTTTTAGGTAATTAGATCATAAATCGTGCATTACATTCCACATTAAAACAAAGTGGTTACATAAAAGATACTATTCATTTTTTCCCATCAATAGAAACATATTTAAAACAAAACATGGATTCTTTCATTAAAAATCTTTGACACTATCATCACATCATGTACCTTTCCATTGACCTGTGAAAAACATTTCAAAAACGTGGGATGAGCATAAAAAGCTCAGTAAGGGATATAAAAATACGTAAATCAAATATTAGTACATGTATATATAAGAGTCAATTAAATAATACTTTACTCATAAAACCTAAGAACATTAACATACCTCATGAAATAAAAAGATTTATGAATAACTCATAGAAAACATAAGACATAGATGTAACTTGAGGAATTCATAACATTCTTACGTATGGACTAACCCTCATGGTTACGTTTGGAATACCCATCACAATATATTCCCTTAATCTCTTCATAGAAACCTTAACATTTAACCCCTTCACATTACTCAATGAATTAGGGAGCTATATCAGGCTCCCCTGCCCTTAGTTAATCACGGAATCACCCTTCTTCATAAACAATGCCCAGGAACCATAACATAATCATATCACATAAAACATGCATAAAAGAAACATAGCAATTCCACATTTCAATCACAAGATATCAATACAACCCATTGATATAATAAAAACATTATCAAAACCATTTTAAATACCAAAATAAAAGAAAAGTAAAACAATGTATTTATTTTTCTTTTAAAAAAGTTATGGCATGTAGAGGAAGCCGAAACTCAAATAATGGTCTCGTTTCCAGAGAAGTTGTTGTCACCACATACGTACGACAAAAACTTTCCCTTTATTCGTTTAGTAAAACACCTATTATAAAAAAATTCATTTTGAATAAAAGTAAAATTCAACAGGTTTTATACACCATATAAAACAAAGTTGTGTATAAAACAAAATATGCCTCAATGAAAGGGGATTTGAGACGAAGTCCCTTACCTTGGGTCTGACTTGACACGATCATTCTTTAACGTCCTGAATAATAAAAATGAGTTAATTTCTACTTGCTTAAGAACCTTTTTCAAGTTAATTATTTCTTTTATATCACTTACTACCATGTTATCAAAACTATGTAATTTTTTTAGTTAATAATGGTCGTTTTGTCGATCATTGGTACATGAGTCAAAAATAAACTCTTTATAATTATAAGTTTTTCATGTGGTAAAATATCCATTATATCAAGAATTATATTCATGATTTAGATATCATATATATCATATATATCTTGTATATACATGCATTTATAATATTACATAACATTTAGAGGTAAGAAATGAAATGCATCGTTCACGGAGATAGTAAGTCGTACGTATGCAAGAACGATACTTTCATTTATATTTTTTATTTTATGGAATGGAATCAAAATTATATAAAGGTATATTATAATTCCAGTATAATATCATATATAATATCATTAACTACATCCTTTATACAACCATGATATGGCATTAACGAATCAAATCACTTTCCGGGGGCGGTAGTCCGCACTTCCTAAAATGAAGATATCACGTTTACCCATAATGGAATCCATAAAGGTATTCCATAAATGAAAAATACAGAAGAATAAGGGAAACATAAAAATTTTATATATCATATATAAATATAGTGACATCATAATGACCACATTTTAAGGTGTTAGAAGAATATTGAACAAGCATCGTTTCGTGAGGCATAAATTCTCCATCCACGGAAACTATATACTCAATAACCATTAGATGTAGGTGTGTGTAAGTTTAGCTCGAATAATTCTTATAAAAACATCATATAATATTTAATATACTGTTTTTGTTATAAAATAAATGAATAAAAATAGTTTAGGGGGTTAGAGAAGCAGAATAAAACAAAAGAACATTAGAGAATTCATTACCTTTAAATCGGGTAACTCCTCTTGGTTTGAACCAAAAGGAATTCTTGAAGAGCTTTATGCCTAAGGAAAGGCTTCTAGGATGAAGAGAGGGATGTGGAGAGATAAAATGAGTAGAGCTTGGCTGAGCCAATTTCTTGAGAAGTGTGGGTTTGGAGGTAGAGGTGGGGGCCTTGTATAAGAGGAGAGGACGGGAACTATTGGAATGTTATAAAATGCTACTTTATATTGAAATGTGTTTTGGATTTATAAGTTTCCACATTGATATATTTAGAGTATAAGGTGATAAGGGTTCGAAATATACTCATCCAATAGGTTTTTGACAAGTGTATGCCTTATAATTTTCATTATCTTTTCATTTTATTTAAATCGATCATTAATGAGGTAATCGCTGTATCATCATGATGTCATAAATAATTTAATTTATTCAAGGTCTAAAAATTATAAAAAAATACTATAATGTAGGAAATATTTTTATATTTCCATTGAATATTTATAGTCTAAATTATAATTTAAACAAACAAAACTAGAAATGTTTTACTCGGGTGATATATTCTTTAGTGATATTCTCATTTCTTTAAAAATAAAATCATAAAGTCTCACTTTCACCCAAAAGTGATTCCATGGGGTACCTACATTTGGAAAAAGGAATCCCATGGTCATACTTGACCCAACCAGTAGCATAAGGACACATGTTGGGGTAATTTTTTGTTATTATTATATTATTTTATTATCCTTAGCTACCCGATTACTAATTAATCATGATAATTAATGATAAATATCGTCGTTACTATTCATAATGTCAAAAAAAAAAAGAGTATTAATAAAATAATTTGGTCCTTCTGATTCCAAATATGGAATCCATTTTACCAAATTCCAAACATTTAAATTCAAATAATTAATTTAAAAATAATTCTCGTTGTCAAATCAAACAGCTGGTTTTTTTGAAACAATATCTATGAAAAGTTTGGCACTTGTTTTTGCCCAATTCCAAAGTGAAATTAATTCTAATGACCACATTTGGATTAAATAGTAAAAATATATTCTAATTACACCTTAATACCAATTAAATATATAATTTAACCATATAATTAAATTATATGAATGAACAATTTTGATGTAAAAAGCTGTATTTTTCACTATTCATTAAAAAATGAACATAGTGAGAAAAATACCAACAATTTAACCAAAGTAAATTTCAATGTCCCAATACTAAAGAATAAGTTTATTTTTACAAATATATCTTATAAAATTTTTAATTGTTTTATTTAAAAAAAACACCATCAAAAGGCATTAAAACAATCTTTTAAAAATATTAGTGTATTCCATGCTTAAGATTGGATTTATTCTCATTTTAAGCCTCTAAAACAATATCTAATTCATAAATAGACAAAGATAAGAATATATATTATTCATTACTTACTTGGGATGTTACATCCTTCCCCCATTTAGAAAATTATGTTCCCGCAATTTATTTACATATCGAATAAGTGGGGGTTTTTATCCCTCATTGCATTTTCATATTCCCATGTGGCCTCTTCACTCTTGTGGTTTTTCCACAAAACCTTTACTTGATGAATCACCTTATTCCACAACACTTGCTCCATGTGGTCATGAATCTGTACTGGTTGTTCTTCATAAGATAGATTCTCTTCCAGATGAACTACCTCTGGACTCAAAACATGAGATGGATTTGGCATGTACTTCCTTATCATTGAAACATGAAAATCATTGTGTACCAAAGATAAACTTGAAGGTAAAGCCACTCGGTATACAACTGATCCAAATCTCTCCATAATTTCATATGGTCCAATGAACCTTGGACTCATCTTTCCTTTCTTACCAAATCACATCACAATTTTCCATGGTGAAACTTTGAGAAAAACATGATCACCTACATGAAAAGAGAGATCCTTCCTGTTGTTACGACATAACTCTTCTGCATGCATTGAGATGCTCTCATGTGTCTCTTTATCAGCCGAAATTTTTCTCCCAACTCTTCTACCAATTCTGGTCCCATCATCATCCTTTCACCTACTTCATCCCAAAAAGATGGAGTTCAACACTGCATCCCATATAATGCCGCAAATGGTGCCATCTGTATACTGAAATGAAAAATGTTATTATAAGAAAACTCAAAAAAAGAAAGATGGTGGTCCCAAATTCCCTGATAATCCATCGAACAATCACGTAGCATATCCTGCAATGTCTGAATCGTTCGTTCTAACTGCCCATCTGATTGAGGATGAAAAGCAATACTAAAATTTAATTCAACACCCAATGACGTCTTAAGGCCTTTCCAAAAGTAAGAAGTGAACCTGGGATCATGGATAGATACAATGGAGAGAGGAACCCCATGTAACCTGACTATCTCTTTAAGACACAAATGGGAAATTTGATATTGGGAATAAGTATCTCGTATATCAAGGAAATGAGCAGATTTAGACAAGCGATCAACAATAACCCAGATTTCATTATTAGCTCGAGGTGTCTTCAGTAATCCCACAACGAAGTCTGTTGACATATTATCCCATTTCAACTCTTGTACTGGTAATGGTTGAGGTATCCCCTTCGGTAACTGCTGCTCTTTTTTAACCTGTTGATAAGTCAAACACTTTATAGTAAAATCAGTAATATCTATTTTCATTCCATCCAACCAGTAATACTTCTTGAAGATCTATATACATCTTAGTACTTCCTGGATGAACTGAGAATGGAGAACTATGAGCTTCACATAACAACTCTCTCTTCAACTTTGAATCAAAAGGCACACACAATCTCTTTCCAAATCTCAAAACACAATCACTGTCAATGATGAATTCAGTCAACTTACCCTTCTAAACTAGCTCTACCTCTATCTATAACTCACTGCCTTGCTTCTGTTCTTGCTTAATTCTGTCTGATATAGAAGATTTCACTGATACCTGAAACAAAACCGAAGAACATCCTGCACCAATAACATCTTTTCCAAAGTTCGTAAAATCCTTAGCTAAAGGATAACATAACAAACACAATGTTGTTAATGAATCATTACATTTTCAACTCAATGCATCAGCCACTTTATTTTCTTTTCCTGGATGGTAATGAATTGTAAAATCATAATCCTTGATTAATTATATCCATCTCCTCTGTCTCATGTTCAATTATTTTTGAGTGAATATATAATTTAAACTTTTGTGATCAGTATATATTTCACACTTTACACCATTCAAATGATGCCTCCATATTTTTAAAGCGAAAAAAAATAGAAGCTATTTCCAAATCATGTTTAGGGTAATTTACCTCACGAGTTTTCAACTGACGTGATGCATAAGCAATTACCTGATCATTCTATATTAGGATGCAACCAAGTCCTTTCAATAAAGAATCACTGTAGATAACAAACTCCCCATTCATGGAAGGTAGTGCCAAAACTGGATCATTCAGAAATCTTCTTTTCAGTTCTTGAAAACAGTCATCACATTTTTTTGTCCAGATAAACTTAACACCCTTCTGAGTTAGCATAGTAATTGGACTAGATAACTAGGAAAAATTTCTAACAAACCTTCTGTAATAGCCTTCCAAACCAAGGATGCTACGAATCTTAGTTACATTTGTGGTTCATGGCCATTCTTCCACAACATTTGTTTTTTCAGGATCAACAGTTATCCAATCTTTAGAAACAATGTGTCCAGTGAAAGAAATTTATTGTAACCAAAACCGACAGTTGCTGAATTTCCCATACAATTTCTTTTCATTTAAGGATAAAAAAATAATCCTTATAAGTCTTTCATGCTATTATTTACTTTTAGAAAACACCAAATATAATCAATGAAAACAACCACAAACTTATCCATGAACTCATGGAAAATGCTATTCATATGGTCTAAGAATACATCAGGTGCATTGGTTAGCCCAAAACGCATAACTACAAATTCATAATGGCCATATCTTGTACGAAACGCGGTATTTGGAATGTCTGCTTCCTTTACCTTCAACTGATGTTACCCCAATCTCAGATCAATCTCTGAAAAATATTGAGCTCCCTGAAGCTGATTAAACAAATCATTGATTCGAGGCAAAGGATATTTTTTCTTAACAATGATTTTATTCAAGGCTATATAATCAATGCAAAGTCTCATTGAACCATATTTATTTTTAACAAATAAATCAAGAGCACCCCATTGTGATGTGCTAGGTTGAATGAATCCTTTCTCTAATAAATCGTGCAATTGCTCCTTTAACTCTAAAACTTAAATTTGAGCCATTCGATAAGGGGGTTTTGAAATTGACTTAGCATCGGAAACTATGTCAACAGTAAATTCAACTTCCTGATCTGGTATTATTCCATGAAACTCGTCAAGATAAACATCTGGATACTCATTTACCACCGGCACATCATTAATCTAAACAGTTTCTTTGTTTTGAACAATATGTGCAAGGTAACATTCATTTCCATCTTTTAAAAGTATCTCAACCTCTTGATATGATATCAATAGTAAGGGTTCATTCATGTACAAAAACGTAAATTCTTTCTGAAAAGAAACTTCTTTAGCTCTACAGTCAATCTTAGCATGGTAAATAGAGAGCTAATCTATACCCAGGATACCATCAAACTCTACTAGAGGTAAAACAATAAGGTTTTCAAGTAGGTTCCTTCCATGGATAAGGATAGGAAGATTCTTATAAATTCCTTTTGCCTTGATAATTCCCCCAGGTGTTTTTACCACAAGTTCAAGAGTCATTTGATGAGATGGTATTCCAATTTTTCAAGAAACGTTTTCAGAGATGAAGGAATGTGTAGACCCCGAATCAAACAACACACTGGCATAATATGAAAAAACAAACAAAGTACCTAATACCATTTCATTTGATGGCCCAACATCTGTTGAAGTAGTTGCAAAGGATTTCACCACCCCTTTCTCCTTGTAGTCTAACTGCTTCTCATCCCTCGAGCTCTTTGTCGGACACTCGTTTGCATAGTGACCCATTTCATTGTACTTAAAACTTTTCACTAACTGTAAATCAAATTTTCTATTAGCATCACTTTGATCTTTTTCAGTGCAATCACAAGCCTTATGTCCCATCTTACCACATCGGTAGCACTTTCCAGAATTCAGAAGATATTCCCCAGCTTGCTTTTTACCACATTTATCACAAACTGGAAACTTAGTTTTCTTACCATCAGACCTTTTTGAAGAATTATTCCATTTCTCCTACCACCTCAGTCTCTTCCTCTATTGGTTTTTATAGGACTCTTGATCATCAGCAAACTCCATTTCCACCTTCTCAGCACATCGAACAATATTTTCATAACTCTTGAACTCACGAGAGGCTAATGACCTTCTATATTTTGACGTTAATCCTGAGTAGAAATGATTGATTTTTCTATCAAGGTCTCGGATAAAATTTAGAGCATACCTTGCCAATCGAGTGAACCTTTCATCATAAGCAGCCACTGAGTCGTCCTCTTGCCTCAATTACATGAATTTTTTTCCATCCTAAGTCGAATAGCCTTAGGAAAATACTTCTCATGAATCATAACTTTGAATTCATCCCGGTCGAGAGTATCAATCTCATCAGCGTCCCTGATATTTTTAACCATCGACCACCACTGATCTGCTTCACCCTCCAAATGGTAAATTGAGATACTAACCTTTTGATTGTCTGAACACCCCATGTCATTGAAAATCTTCTCCAATGCTTTAATCCACCCATCATCTAGCACAAGGTCAAATGATCTTCTGAATGATGGGGGATGTTGCCTCATGAAATGTTCCACCACAAACATGTTCCTCTGCCGTTGATCTGGCTGATCTCGTGCATGGATACCACTACAATTTATCGCTTGAGTCAACTGCGCCATTACTGCAGCAAACTATTCAGTTCCAATTCCAACCATCTCAGGATGCCGATTTCGAAGGACATTTCCTTCTGTATGCCTTCCTAGCACTGCTTCCCTATTTCCTATGTGGAAAACCATTATGAACAAACATGTCTTAGATGAATCAACATGGTAATCTTCAAATGTAATATCATTTCAATTTTACCATAAAAAAATATATTTTCATAATCATTTATTATAATTCTAACTCCTAAATTTATCTAAACTGACATTTGATACCAACTATAATGCCCTAGCCTTAAACATTACTTAATCATGAGTTTTTTCAAGAACACACGTTGAGGATCTTTTCAGGTTTAGAGTTTTAGATAATTAGATCATAAATCATGAATTACATTCCACATTAAAACAAAGTGGTCACATAAAAGATAATATTCATTTTTTCCCATCAATAGAAACATATATAAACAAAACATGGATTCTTTCATGACCCTTCCTTGACAATATCATCACATCATGTACCTTTCCATTGACCTGTGAAAAACATTTCAAAAACATGGGATGAGCAGAAAAAGATCAGTAATGGATATAAAAATACGTAAAGGAAACATTAGTAAATGTATACATAAGAGTAAATGAAATCATACATTACCCATAAAACATAAGCACGTTAACATAACTCATGAAATCATAAGATTTATGAAATAACTCATAGAAAACATAAGACATATAGGTAACTTGAGGAATTCATAACACTCTTACGTAGGGAGTAACCCTCATGGTTAGGTTTGGAATACCCATCACAGTTTATTACCTTAATCTCTTCAGAGAAACCGTAACGTTTAACCCTTTAACGTTAACCAATGAATTAGAGAGCTATATCGGTCTCACCCGCCCTTACTTTATCACGGAACCACCTATCTTCCTAAACAATTCCCAAGAACCATAACATAATCATATCACATAAAACATGCATAAAGGAAACCTAACATTTCCACATTTCAATCACAAGATATCAATACAACACATTGATATAATAAAAACATTATAAAAACCATTTTCAATACCAAAATAAAAGAAAATTAAAAAATGGTATTTATTTTACATTTAAAAAAGTTTTGCCTTGAAGAGGAAGCAGAAACTCAAATAATGGTCATGGTGGCAGAGAAGTCGTTGTCGCTGCACACGTACGACAAAAACATTTCCTTTTGTCCTTTAGTAAAAAATTTCATATAAAAATATTCCTTTTTAATAAAAGTAAAAGTCAATGGGGTTTATACACCATATAAAAGAAGGTTGTGTATAAAACAAAATTTGCCTCAATGAAAGGGGATTTGAGACAAAGTCCCTTACCTTAGGTTCGACTTGACTCGATCATTATTTAACGTCCGAAATAATAAACATGAGTTAATTTATACTTTCTTAAGAACCTTTTTAATGTTAATTATTTCTTTTATATCACTTATTACCATGTTATGAACACTATGTAATTATTTAAGTTAATAATGGTCATTTTTTCGATAATTGGTACTTGAGTCAAAAATAAACTCCTTATAATTACACAATGTTCATGTGGTAAAATATCCATTATATCCAGAATTATATTCATGATTTAGATATCATATATATCATATATATCCAGTATATACATGCATTTATAATATTACATAACATTTATAGGTAAAAAATGAAATGCACCATTCATGGAGACGGTAAGCCATATGTACGCATGAACCCTACTTTCATTTCTATTTCGTATTTTATGGAACGGAATCATAATGATATAAAAGTATATTATAATTCCAGTATAATATCATCTATAATATCATTAAATATATACTTTATACATCCCACATATGTCATTAACGAATCAAATCACTTTGAGGGGCGCGGTAGTCCGCACTTCCTAAAATGAAGATATTGTGTTTACCCTTAATGGAAACCATAAAAGTATTCCATAAATTAAAAATACATAATCTTAAGGAAAACATAAACATATTATATATCATATATAAATATAGTGACATATTAATGGCCACATTTTAAGGTGTTAGAAGAATATTGAACAATCATCGTTTCGTGAGGCAGAAATTCGCCATCCACGGAAACTGTATGCTCTATAACCATTAGATGTAGGTGTGTGTAAGTGTAGATCTAATAATTATTATAACAAAATCATACTATATTGAAGATACTTGTTTTCTTAAAAAAGAAATGAATAAAAATATTTTAGGGGGTTGGAGAAGCAAAATAAAAGAAAAGATCATTAGAGAAGTCTTTACCTTTAAATCGGGTAACTCCTCTTGGTTTGAACCAAAAGGGTTTCTTGAAGAGCCGTATGCCTAAGGTAAGGCTTCTATGATTAAGATAGAGATGTGTAGAGATAAAATGAGCCGAGCTTGGCCGATCCAATGGATTGAGAAGTGTGGGTAAGGAGGTATAGGTCGGGTCCTTTTATAAGAGGAGAGGAGGGGAACTCTTGGAATGTTATAAAATGTAACTTTATATTGAAATGTGTTTTGGATTTAAAAGGTCCCACATTGATATATTTCGAGGATATGGTGATAAGGATTCCAAATATACACATACAATAGGTTTTTTACAAGTGTATGTCTTATATTTTATATTATATTTTCATTTTATTTAAAGCGTTCATTAATGAGGTAATCGCTGCATTATAATGATGTCATATATAATTTAATTTATTTAATGTCTAAAAATTATAAAAAATACTATAATGTAGGAAATATTTTTATATTTCCATTTATTATTTATAGTGTAAGAGATAATTTACACAGACAAAACTAACAATGTTTTATTTGGGTGATACATTCTTTAGTGATATTCTCATTTCGTTAAAACTAAAATGATAAAGTGTCACTTTCTCCCAAAAGTGATTCGATGGGGTCCCTATGTTTGGAACAAGGAATCCAATGGTCAACCTCGACATAACCAATTGCATTAGGACACATGTTGGGGTCATTTGTTGTTATTATGATATTATTTTATTATCCTTAACTACCCAATTACTAATTAATCAAGACAATTAATGATAATTACTGTCATTACTATTCATAATGTCCAAAAACAAAAGAGTCTTAATTACATAATTTGGAACTTCTGATTCCAAATATGGAATCCATTTTACCTAATTCCAAAAATTTAAATTTCAATAATTAATTTAAAAATAATTCTTGTTGTCAAAACAAATAACGAGTTTTTTTGAAACAACATCTATGAAATGTTTGGCACTTGTTTATGCCCAATTTCATAGTGAAATTAATTATAATGACCACAATTGTATTAAATGGAAAAAAATGAATTCTCATTACACATTATTACCAATTAAAAATATAATCTAACTATATAATTAAATTAGATGAAAAATCACTTTTGATGTAAAATGCAGTATTTTTCACTATTCATTAATAAATGAACATTGTCAGATAAATACCAAAAATTTATCCAAAGTAAATTTAAATGTCCCATTAATAATGAATAAGTTTATTTTGAAAAATAGAGCTTATAAAATTGTAAAAATTTTGATTCAAAAAAATGTATTCCATCAAAAGGCAGTAAAACAATCTTTTAAAAATATTAGAGTATTCCATGCTTAAGATTGGATTTATTCTCATTTTAATCCCCTAAAACACAATCTAATTCATAAATATACATTGATAAGAATATATATTATTCATTACTTACTTGGGATGTTACATAAACTAGGGTTCCATGTTGGAAAATATGGATATGGAAGAGAAATATAACAATCAATATCTGATGGAAAGTGGTAGAGAACATGGCTATGAAAAGGGTAACAATCCCAAAGCCATAAATTTTTTATGCTCAATGGTACCATCTAGGAAAACATTTTTGTTCTAAGTTCCTTTTCATAATTTTGAGGAATTTATTTTTGATATTGGTTAAGATCATAAGGAGATATACTAACATTATAATTAGAGTTTTATCCATTAATAAATATCTACCACAAACTCATCTTTCACCCCAAAACATAATACAACTCAAAAATACTTTATTTATCCTAATCGTATAGGGTTACAAATATAATGAATATATAATTCACATATCAGACCCTCAAAAAACTACATTATACCAACCAGGAAATTCACATAGATCAGTGGTAGGCAATAAATCCCAATTTCACTTTGGTTGTGGGTTCGATTCTTGCAGCATGGTCCAACGCGACTGGTCGTCAAACGATATGTGTGTTATCCTTTTATAAATATCCAAAAAATAACCATTCAAACATAATCCCTTCCAACCTTTAGACTTATCCAAAATACATCTATATACTCTCATTCCAAAATTTATATGAAAGATAAACATAAGGTAGATCCATTTTACCCCGTAATAGCATGTGAATACCTTCATCATGTTTTCTTTTAAAACACTGAAACATCCTGAATTACCATAAAACCTTATTGATTACATTCATGATCCCTTATTACTTATAGAATACTAGATATACCTCATCCATCCAAAAATGTTGTAAACCCCAACAATAATGGAATATACAAATCTTTAATCAGTTTCAAGGAAGTCAAGAATATCCAATATAATTTACCCAAATCAACAATATCTAATTCCAAAATCAGTACCTCAATATTAGGACCATATTAAGGTTTATCTTTCCTTCAACCATGTAATTTCCAAAAAAAATTAACTCACTGTAGAGTCACTTTTCTAATACCATAAAATCTCAAATCCTCATTGAAATAATAATGTTGTTCAATCCATATTTATTTCCAGTACATCATTGATACGACACTTCAATAAAATATTTACAAAATAACAACATAATTACAATAGTCATTCCTCTTCATATTTGGAAGTATCATAACATGATTATTATCAAATAGCTTCATTTTTGGCATAGTCTGATGACTGGGACATTGGTTCACGTAGTGTCCAAACTCCTTGTAGATGAAGCATTGTGCATTTGAAATATTTTTCTTACCCTTACAGTCATGTACTTGGTGTCCATTTTTCCACACTTATAACATGCTCCAATTCCCTTCAAAAAAATTTCAAGATGATTCTTTCTACAGTTATCACATACGGGAAAATACTTCTTTACCTTATTCCCTTTATCTATCATTCTCTCTATCATCCTTTCTTTCTCTGGATTCCCTTCAAAGCAATAGCACTCCGATAATTCTTTACGTATCTTATCAACACATGATACTATTTATTCATATGATTATAACACATGGGAGACTATTTCCATTCTAAATTATAGCGTATTACCATGAAAGATATGGTCTTTCTTACTCTTTGGATCATGTGTATTGCTGGAGTATTCATTCCTTATACTGGGCACCATTTCTAAACAATGTCATACACTAGATTAGTTTGTGAATAGAAATACCTAATCCCAAACATGTAAATCACTTAACATAAATTAAACAGTTTATGGGTATAACCCAAAATCATAAAAATGTCTTTTTTGAGGAAGTATATACACACAAACCCTTCATAATGGTTTGTAAAGAAAATGAGAATTATCCTAAGAATATCCCCCAGGAGTATCGTAACCAAGAATGCAGCAAGGCCCGTTGTCGTGCACCAGTTCATGTTCGAGTCCAGCTCAAAGAGGTGTTTTCGGGTTTTACCCCTAGATACATTTGTGCCAGACCTGCCTCTAACTGCTCGTATGCAGACAAGGATGTATTTCTCGGAAAACTCAAAAATTCTCTACAATATCAAAATTCAAGGATGTTCTTCTCTACTAATCCTCAAAGTCTATCTTAGGGCTATGTTCTCTAATTAGAGTTTATGTAAATCTAGTTTCCAAGGTTATTGCTAAACTCTCTATGATACCAACTGTAACACCCCGACCCCAATTACACAGAGTCGGTACATTATTTTAATACATTGGCATGATTACAAGGAATCAAGTCTCGAAGGACCGATCGGTTTAGCAGTCATGGAAAATAGATTACATACATGAATGTTACATTACACTTTATAAAATAAAAAACAACATAAATAATTTTTTATAAATGCCATTATTCCCTTGGCTTAACCCTGCATATCCATCACAATACGCATCTTGAAATCCTAGGAAAAATAAAACATATAAATGTGTGAGCTCAGAAACTCAGTAAGGATAACAATATAGCGGAAACATTAATAAATAATCATAAACATTTAAGGCAATGTATAACTAAAACAAAAGCCTTTTAAACATGAACTTCAACATAATATGTCAAAAATAAAATCTTGTCATTTACTTATTCTCATTGATATACTACTAGTCGAATAATCTCATGTAATATCACTAACCACATTCATAATAATAGAATACATAATGCCAGACTATCATAACCATGTAGCCAAGGCCTCATGCCATGACTACAAATAAGATTTTTTCTTGATCTCATGCCAAGACACCAGTTTGTCTAATGAGACCTACCGATGCATCGAGGAGCTATAGAGGGCTCCACCCGTCACTTATTAAGTCTAATGAAATCCTCATATAAATAGGTTTAAACATAACATAAACATTCGTATTAAAACTAGCATTCAAAATGACAATAAATTCTCCATAAACCATGAATTGTATAAAAATAACACATCCACAGTCAAACATATCACAAAACCTTCAACACAATATGGAAGATTAGTATCATGACAAATCAACTTCAAAACAAGTTTAAAATCCATTAAATAATTTTGACATAGATGAAAATGATTTGTAAAACTCTTTGAGAGAAATGCCCCTTTTTCAAGAAAACATTTAAAATTCACACAATTTAGAAAAGAAGTCATTTAAAGACTTTTTTGAATCAAAGTTCCCCATACCACTTTGAAACTTTTTAAAGGAATTAACATTTTAAAAACATTCATGTCCATGTAAATAAATCCTTAAACCCATTTTGAAGACATGGACATTAAAGAGAAAGATTTAGAAGAACAAATTGATAAAACATTAGAAATGATGTTTTAGTAAAAAATCCAGAAAAATAATTCCTTCAAAATATCTTTCCTAAAACATGGAATGGATAATAAATGTGTCCTAGTATATACATATGTAAAAACAACCTCAGATAATAACAAGATTATGAAATTAACCCATACCAATTTGGTAACATACGAAACATACACCCCATGAATGAGGTATCATACAATTAATATTTAAATACACATAAATTAAAGTGTATTACACAAAGAATACAATTATGGTCAGTACATACACCACACAAAAGCTAATAGTGGGAATATGGCATGAATCTCACGGAAATAAGGAGTGAGATGATAACCCATTACCTTGTACTTTTCCTTGATAGTGTGTATGTTAACCTCCTATATAATAGTTAAATCAAGGTTATTAAATTATACAAGATTCATATTCATAAATATGATATCATATATGATCTTTTAATATTGCTTTGTTAATAATATTTTAGTATTATCGTCGTTTCGGGTGTTAACTGATTCATTTTCCTTTATATTCTTCATTATATAAGTCGTGTTTGTAATGGATAGGGTGTATCATATTCATATCCAGAATGATATCAAGTCCTTAAACATTACATTTAATCATCAAATGATAA
The DNA here is from genome assembly GCA_963277665.1 of Viscum album. Lineage (NCBI taxonomy): Eukaryota > Viridiplantae > Streptophyta > Magnoliopsida > Santalales > Viscaceae > Viscum > Viscum album. Next base: position 1,508,289,188 of record OY728146.1, on the reverse strand, counting down.
TAAGTCTTTAATGGATATGATGGGGAAATGAATCTCATCGTGTTCGTGGAGACGATAATCTGTATGTACGAACGGGCGCTACTTCCATTTCATTTTTAATTTTAACAAAAATAAAAACAAAATGATACATATGTATATTATTATTCCAGTATAATATAATATCTTATATGTTTTACATAAGTTCATTAACACCATCCATTAAACATTCCATGTATTGTATGAATGAGTCATATCACATTGAGGGGGCGGTAGTCCACATATCCTCAAATGAAATTATCGTATATATATATACAACATGAAAAGAATAATGGTATGATATAAAATGGAATTATAGAAGCTTTAAATAAATTAAATATCATTAATATCATATTTAATTATAGTTCCATCATAATGGCTACCATGAGAGGTGATAGGAGATAATTGAACAATCATTGCTTTGTGAGGCGTTTGGTTTCCATCAACAGAAACATTATGTTCTTTACCCATTAGATGGAGTTGTGTGTAATTTTAGTTCAAATACTTCTAATAAAAATTTAATAATATATTTAGTATACTGTTTTTGTTACAGGAGAAAATAATCAGAAGAGTTTAGGGGTTGGAGAAGTAAAATAAAAGAAAAGAAGCTAAGTGAAATTGTTACCTTTATTTTGGGTAACTACCTTTGGATTGAACCAAAAAGGACTCTTGAAGTTCTTTATACCAACGGTAAGGCTTCTTAGTGGAGTAGAGGGATGTGGGGATCTTAATTGGGTAGATTTTGGATGATCTAAAAGGCTTTATAGGTGTGGGTAATTGGTTAGAAGTGATGTTATTTTATAAGGGGGAGGAGGGGCTCTTTAGGAAAAACATAAAGTAGTATTTTATAATAAGTTCATATTCAGTTTCTAATTGCTCCAAAGTGGATTATTCAAATAATAAGGTGGGTATGGGTTGAAATCCTTTCAACCAATATATTTTAGACAGGTTTTTTTCATTATATTACCGTTATCTTTTATTTTTAACTCTTGGTTAATTAAAATAACACTTACCATGTCACTTTGTATTTTTATATTATATAGTTAATAAAAATACTATATACCTCCAAGAGACCCCCAAGATGTCCATTAATGATATACCTATCCTGATACAAGTCCTTTGGATAAACCGTAGATTTTTATGAATTTAATATCAATTAATAATATAATATTTGTTTTAAAAACTCTTTTTTGTCAATTTTGACACTATTTGGTATTTGATTTTTGTGAAAATCATAACAGCATGAATACTTCATAAAAAGTTAATTAAATCAATCCTAACATTTCATGTTAACCTATAAAATTCTTGTAATTCATTATAAGTATAAAATTATATTTATTTGGGTATTTATAATATCAATTATTTTAATATTTCAATAATAAGGTAATTACTGCATCATCATTGTGTCATAAATAAATTAAATTCTTTAATGTCCAAAAATTATAACTAAAATTCAATTATGTAGGAAATATATTTATATTTCTAATGAATATTTATAGTCTAAAATATAATTATATAACCATCTGTAAAAAATGGTTTTCTAAAAGATATAGGCTTATGTCATTTTTGTATTTACTTTAACTTAATTAATATAATGTGTCATTATCACTTACAAGGGGATCCATGGGGTCCCAAAATCGACCCAAAGATGCCCATGGTCGGACTTGTATCAACCAATAAGGTTAAGACACATTTTAGGGTAATTTATTATTATTATAATATTATTTTTGTACCCTTATTTGCCGGATTTACTTTTAACCATGGTAAATAAAATATTTACCAAAGTAATTCTTCAAAATGTATAAAAATAAAAGTTACCTATTTACACAATTTGGAAAAACTGATTCCATATATGGAGTCCATTTTTCCAAATTCAAAACACAGAAGTGGCAGAAATTATTTTAAAATTAATTCCCGTTGTCAAAACAAAAAAGTATGTTTTTTAGAGATAATAACAATCCAAAGATTGACACATGTTTATGTCTGGTTTAAATGTGAAATTATTTCCAATGACCAAAATTGTATTAATTGGTAAAAATATATTCCAAATATACTTTAAAACCACTCAAATTCATAATTTATCACTGATAATTATTTTTATTAAAAAAGTTGTTTTGAATTAAAAATTAGTAATTTTCAATATTCATCAAAACATAAAAGTTATCCGAAAAGTACCAAAATTTTACCCAAGGCTAATTTCAATATTCTGAATCCAAAAATTAAAATTTATAAAATTTCAAATAGTGTGTATTACTATTCATAATGGCTACTTTGATTGGTCGCGACGTGTTATAATCTCGAAGTTGCGTACATCACATGCTACTCTATTATTCAAAGAGAAGCGTACACTGGAAGCTTGGGGTGTTACATTCTCCCCTGCTTAAATAAATTTTTTCCTCGCAATTTATGCTCGGTATTGGGATCTTGGTGTTGACATTTCAAAATATCTTAATTGAAATCCCACATTGAAAAATGGATTAATGAGGCCTCTATTTAAAATAAAGAGTGGTAAGTATGAAGGTTACTGAAAATAACACATACTAGGGTTCCATGAAGGAAAATATGGATATGTAAGAGAAACATAACAATCAATATCTGATGGATAATGGTATAGAACATGGCTATGAAAATGCCAACAATCCCAAATCCATAAATTTGTGATGATCTAAGGTACCATCTAGGACAACAGTTTTGTTCTAAGTTCCTTCTCTTAATGTTGAGGAATTTATTTATGAGATTGGCTATGATCATAATGAGATATACTTACATTATAATTATAGTTTTATCCATTAATAAATTTCTACCACAAACTCATCTTTCACCCCAAAACATAATACAACTCAAATATATTATATTAATCCTAATCATATAGGGATCCAAATATAATGATTTTATAATTCATATATAAGACCCTCAAAAAAACAACATTATACCATCCAGGAACATCAGGTAGTCCAGTGGTAGGCAATAAATCACAATTGCACTATAGTTGTGTGTTTGATTCCCACAACTTTGTCCAACGCGACAGGTCGTCACACGGTCTGTGTGTTGTCCTTTTATAAAAATCCAAAAAATAACCCTTCAAACTTAATCCCTTCAAACATTTAGAGTTATCCAAAATACTTTTGTAAACTCTCATTCCAAAATTTTTATGAAAGATAAACATAATGTAGATCCCTTTTACCCCGTAAAAGCATGTTAATACCTTCATCATGTATTCTTTTACAAAACTTAAACATCATGAATTACCATAAAACCTTATTGATTAAATTAATGCTACCTTATTCCTTATAGAATACTTGATATACCTCATCCATCCAAAAATGTTGTAAACCACAAAAATAATAGAATATACAAATATTTAATCAGTTTCAAGGATGTCAAGAATATCCAATATAATTTACCCAAATCAACCATATCTTATTCCAAAATCAGAACCTCAATATTAGGACCATATTAATGTTAATCATTCCTTCAACCATTTAATTTCCAAAAAAATTAACTCATTGTAGAGTCACTATTAATAGTACCATAAAATCTCTAATCCTCCATGAAATAGTACGGCAGCACAATCCTTATTTATTTCTATTACATCATTGATATGACACACCAAAGAAATAATTCCAAAACTAAAATATAATAACACTAGTCATTCCTCTTCATCTGTAGTAGTATCATAACATGATTATTATCCAATAGCATCATTTCCAACATAGTCTGATGACTGGGACATTGGTTTGCGTAGTGTCCAAACTCCTAGCATGTGAAGCATTTTACATTTGAAATCTTTTTCTTACCCTTGCAGTCACATACTTGGTGTCCTTTTTCTCCACACTTATAACATACTCCCATTCCCTTCAAGCATTTTCCAAAGTGATTCTTTCTACAGTTATCACATATTGGAAAATCTTTCTTTACTCTATTCCCATTATATTTCTCTTCTCTCAACCACCCTTTCTTTCTCTGGCTTCCCTTAAAAGCCATAGCACTCTGAGAATTCATTACATTTCTTATCGACACATGATACTATTTCTTCATATGACAATAACACATGGGAGACTATTTCCATTCTGAATTATGGCATAATACCATGAAAGATATGATATTTATTACTCTTCCTATCATGTGTATGGCTAGAGTTCTCATTCCTTCTTCTGGGCGCCATTTCTAAACAATGGAATACACTAGATTATTTTTTTGAATAGAAATACATAATCCCAAACATGTAAAACACTTAACATAAATTAAACAGTTTATGGATATAATCCATAATCACAAAAATTTCTTCTTTGAGGAAGTATATACTCATAAACCCTTCATAATGGTTTGTAAGTAAAATGAAAATTATCCTAATCATATCCCCCAGGAGTGTCGTAACCAAGAGTGAAGAAAGGCCCATTGTCCTGCACCAGTTCCCGTTCAAGTCCATCTCAAAATGGTGTTTTCGGGGTTTACCCCTAAGTACATCTGTTCCAAAGCCGCCTCAACCTGATCGTATCCAGATAGGGATGTATTGCTCGGAAAACTCACAAAATCTCGACAATATCAAAATTCTAGGAAGTTATTCTCTACTAATCCTCAATGTTTATCTTGGGCCTATGTTCTCAACTCAGAGTTTATATAAATCTAGCTTCCAAGGTTATTGATAAACTCTCTCTGATACCAATTGTAACGCCCCGACCCCAGTTACACAGTGTCAGTGCATTATTTTAATACATTGGCATGATTACAAGGAATCAAGTCCCGAAGGACCGATCAGTTTAGCAGTCTTGGAAAATAGATTACATATATGAATGTTTCATTACACTTTATAACATACAAAACAACTTAAATAATGCTTTATGAATTACATTATTCCCTTGGATTAACCCTACATATCAATCCCAATACACATCTTGGAATCCGAGGAAAAATAAAACATAGAAAGGGGTGAGCTCAGATGCTCAGTAAGGATAAAAATAGAGCGGAAACTCTAATAAATAATCATAACCATTTAAGGAATTATATAACTAAAAAAATGCCTTTTAAACATGAACTTCAACATAATATGGAAAAAATAAAATATTTCCATTTACATATTCACATGGATATTCTACTATTCGAATAATCTCATGAAATATCACTAAAAACTTTCATAATGATGGAATGCATAATGCCAGTCTATCATAACCACGTAGCCAAAGCCTCGTGCCAAGACTACAAATAATATTTTGTCAAGGGATCATTCCAAGATAGTAGTTTGTCTCATGATACCTACTGATGCATCGAGGAGCTATATCGGGCTCCACCCATCACTTATTAAGTCCAATGCATTCCTCATATGAACAGGTTTAAATGTAACATAAACATTCATATTAAAACTAGCATACAAAATGTCAATACATTTCCCATAAACCATGAATGGTATGAAATTAACACATCCACAGTCAAACATATCACAAAACATTCAACACAATATGGATGATTTGTATCATGACAAATGAACTTCAAAACAAGTTTAAAATCCATTAAAGAATTTTGACATAGATGAAAATGATCTGTAAAACTATTTGAGAGAAATACCCCTTTTTCATGAAAACATTTAAAAGTCACAAAATTTAGAAAAGTAGTCATTTAAAGAAATTTTTTAATCAAATTGTCCCATACTACTTTGAAACATTGTAATTGAATTAACATTTTAAAAACATTCATGTCCATATAAATAAATCCTTAAAACCATTTTGAAGACAAGGACATTAAAGAGAAAGATTTATAAGAATAAATATTTAAAACATTTGAAATGATGTTTTATTAAAAATTCCCTAAAAATAATTCCTCTGAAAACACTTTCATAAAACATAGACATGGATAATAAATGTGTCACCATAGATACTTACGTAAAAACAACCAGAGATAATAAAGAGATTGTGAAATTAACCCTTACCAATATGGTAACATAGAAAACATACACCCCATGAAAGATGTATCAGACAATGAATATGTAAATACACATAAATTAAAATGTATTACACAATGAATACAATTATGGGCAGTACATATTCCAAACAAAAGGTAATAGTGGCATTATGGCAGAAATCTCACAGAAATAAGAAGTGAGATGAAAACTCATTAACTTGTACTTTTCCATGATAGTGTGTATGTTAACATCCTGTATAATAGTTAAATAATTGTTACTAAATTATATAAGAATAATATTTATAAATATGATATCATATATTATCTTTTAATATTTGTTTGTTAATAATATTTTAGTATTATTGTTGTTTCAGGTGTTAACTGATTCGTTTTTCTTTATATGATTCGTTATGTAAGCCATGTTTGTTATGGATAGGTTGTATATTATTCATATCTAAAATGATATCAAGTACTTAAACATTAATTTTAATCATCAAACGATAATTATTCATTAATGGATATGATGGGGAAATTAATCTTATCACATTCGTCGAGAAGGTAATCCGTACGTATCCATGAACTCTACTTCCATTTCATTTTTCATTTTAAAATGAATCAAAACCAAATGATACATAGGTATATTATTATTACATTATAATACAATATCTTATATTTGTTAATTATTTTCATTAACACCATCCTTTATACGTTCCATGTATGGTATGCATGAGTCATATCACTTTGAGGGGGCGGTTGTCCGCACTTCCTCAAATGAAATTATCGTATATATATAAAACATGAAAAAATAATGATATGATATAAAATGGAATTACATAAGATTATATATAAAATAAATATCATTATTATCATATTTAATTATTGTTCCATCATAATTGCCACCATGAGAGGTGATTGGAGATATTTGAACAATCATCGCTTCATGAGGCGTTTTGTTTCCATCCACAGAAACACTATGTTCTTAACCCATTAGATGGAGTTGTGTGTAAGTTTAATTAGAATAATTCTAATAAAAATATCCATGTATATTTTGGATGCTTTTTTTGTTACAAAATAAAATAATTATAAGAGTTTAGGGGTCGGAGAAGTAAAATAAGAGAAAAGAAGCGAAGAGAAATCGTTACCTTTAATGTGGGTAACTCCCTTTTGTTTGAACCAAAAAGGACTCTTGAATTGCTTTCTGCCTATGGTAAGGCTTCTAAGAGGAGTACAGGAATTTAGGGAGCTTAATTGGGAAGAGGTTGGATGATCCAAAAGGCTTGAGAGGTGTGAGTAATTGGTTAGAAGTGGTGTCATTTTATAAGGGGGAGGTCGGGCTCTTTAGAAAAAAAATTAAAGTATTATTTTATAATAAATTCATATTTGGTTGGTAATGGCTAAAAAGTGAATTATTAAAATACAAAGGTTAGGATGTGTCTAAACTCTTTCAACCAATAGATTTTAGATAGGCTTGGGTCATTATATTAACCTTATATTTTATTATTAACTTTTGGTTAATTAGTTTGACACATACCATGTCGCTTTGTATTTTTATATTATATAGTTAATAAACATCCTATATACCTCCAAAAGACCCTAAAGTGGTCCATTAATGATACACCTATCATGATACAAGTCCTTTGACCGACCCTTAGATTTTTATGATTTTAATAACAATTAATAATATAATATTTGTTTTAAAAACTCTTTTATGTAAATTTTGACACTATTTTGTATTTGATTTGTGTGAAAATCATAACAGAATTATTACTTCCAAAAAATTTAATTAAATCAATACTAACATGTCATATTAACCTATAAAATTCTTTTAATTCATTAAAAGTCTCATGTTATATTTATTTGGGTATTTATAATATCAATTATTTTAATATTTCACAAATGAGGTAATTAGTGCATCGTCATTGTGTCATAAATAATTTAAATTATTTAATGTCTAAAATTTATAACTAAAATAACATTATCTAGGAAATATTTTTATATTTCTAATGAATATTAATAGTCCAAAATATAACATATATACCCCCTATGTAATAATTGTTTTCCTAAAAGATATATTCTTAAGTCATTTTTTTATTTACTTTAACTTAATTAATATAAAGTGTCATTATCACTTACAAGTGGATCCATGGGGTCCCAAAATCAACCCATAGATGCCCATGGTCTGACATGTATAAAAAATAGGGTTAAGACACGTTTTATGGTAATTTATTATTTTTATAATATTATTTGTTTACCCTTATTTACCAGATTAACCCTTAAACCATGGTAAATAAAATATTTACCGAAGTAATTATTCAAAATGTCTAAAAATAAAAGTTACCTATTTATACAATTAGGAAATCCTGATTCCAAATATTGAGTCCATTTTTCCAAATTCAAAACAATGAAGTGGAAGAAATTAATTTAAAATTAAATCTCGCAGTCAAAACAAAAAGCGTGTTTTTAAGAGATAATAACTATTAAAAGATTGACACTTATTTATGTCTGGTTTAAATGTGAAATTATGTCCAATGACCAAAATTTTATTAAATGGTAAAAAAATATTCTAAATATAATTTAAAACCACTCAAATTCATAATTTATCATTATTAATTATTTTGATTAAAAAATTTGTTTTTAATTAAAATTTAGTAATTTTCACTATTCATGAAAATATAAAAGTTATCTGAAAAGTACCAAAATTTTACCCTAGGATAATTTTGATATTACAAATCCAAAAATAAAGTCCATTTTGAATGATAAAATGTATAAAATTTCAAATAGTGGTTATTACTATTCATAATGGCTAATTTGATTGGTCGCGGCATGTTAGAATCTCGAAGTTCCATACAACACACGCTACACTATTATTCAAAGGGAGGCAAACCGTGGAAGCTTGGGGTGTTACAAATTAAGGGTCAAATTGAAATAATGATTAACCTAACACATGTCATAATTCTATTGGAAAACTATATTTCATTCAAAAACAACCTTAGAATAAAATATGATCCATTTTGGTCAACTTGGCTTAGATTAGGACATTTATTATTATTTAATTTAAAGAAGAGTTAAAAGGGTAAAAATCAATGTATAATAAATAATTTTTTTTAATATACAGTTATACATAACAAAAATTCGACTATAAATATTTATTAGAAACCTAAAATAACTTTCTACATAATGGTATTTTATTTATATATTTTATTCAGTAAATAATAAAATTTATTTATGACACAATGATGATGCGGTAATTACCTTATTAATGAATGAATCAAATAAATGGTATTATAAATATTAAAATAAATATAATTTCAATGTTTCTATGAAATTTATGAATTATCTATTTTAATATGGCATGTTACGGTGGATTCAATGTTTCTTGTTATATGTAATCAATTTTTGATGACTTTCAGAAAGTCCAAATACCAAATAATGACAAAATTGACATAAATTAAATTTTAAAGCAAATAATAAATTATTGGTTGGTATAATATTCATAAAAATATATTTTTTGGCCCAAGGGCTTATATAATATTATATATTTCATTAATGAACCACTTTAGGTTCTCTTGGAAGTTTATTGTATGTTTTTATCCGTGTAGTGTAAGAATACATTAAGAAAAAATAAAAATTATTGTATTTTTCTAAGAGTAAAATCTAAAATATAAGGTTAAAATAGTAAACTAATATTCTCTAAAAACTATTGGATGAGAGTATTTAGACCCCTAAACACCAAATGATCTAAATAAATTAATTTAGAGCCATTATAAACCGAATATGTTTGTTTAATAAATTAATAAATTAATATTTTCCTAAAATGACCCTCACCCCTATTATAAAAGGGCACTTCCCCTTCTCTCAAAACCACACATCCAAAGCCATTTGGATCATCCAACCCCGGCCCAAAAATCCTCCCAACTTCCCCCACATAAACCAAGAGTCCTTAATTAGATTATAAATCCAATCTATGGAGCCCTTTTGATCAGCTCAAAAGGAAACACCCGATGAAACGGTAATAATATCACCACCCTCTTTCAAGTTCTTTTTAACTTCCACTTCATCTTTCTTTGTAGTTTACATTCCAAAATAAAAACTGCAGTACCTCCTACATACTGTGATGTTATTATAAAAATTTTACAACCATATTCATTAATCTATCCATCCTATTATTAACAATTTCACCATACGTGCGTACGTACGGCTTACCGTCTCCACGTCGTGGTGTAGTTTGTTATTCAAAAACATAATTATTTGAATGGGAATAATAATGAGTATAAATAATGAAAATAATAAATATAGCATTTAAATTATTTTATATATATGATATAACATTCAATTACTAATGATTTTACCATCAATATAATGATATTGTCGCTCATGCATACGTACAGATTATCGTATCCCATACGCGATGATATTAATTCCCACGGTCACCATTCAAAGATGATTATAAAAATATATATTTTTAATAAGTATGTTATATAAGACATAAAATGTATTTTATATCTAGATATATATATATAAATGTACATACATATATCTTTTTTCACTTCCGTTCAATGAGTTATGAAAACGAAAATACTGTTTATGTGTATATACGACCTACTGTCTCCATAAATTTTGCCTTCAATTTAATATATATAAATCTATTATAAATATTTTTATAACAAATATATATGATATATAAATATTTTTTTATATTCTGGTTGTACTTAAAACATTATCTAAAAGATACGATCAATAATAAGAAGTTAAAACACATATGATAAAAATGCGATTATTACAAAAAAAGGTTAATTTAACATGGAAATCATTATAAAAAGTGTAGTATAATATCCTAAATGAATAATGTATGATATAATAAATATGAATATGGGTCTAGTATAATTTAATAACATACTATGGTCAATATACGGGAGGTTAAATGTACCCTTGACCAAAGGAAAGTGCTAGGTAAGGTTATTTTCCCTATCTCATTATTATCCAAGGTTTTTTTACGCATGTATCAACTAGGAAATAATTATTATCCATGCCAATGTTTCATAATAGTGTTTTGTAAATGATTATTTATAAGGGAATATTTGACTAAAATAGAATTTAAATGATTTAATGATTTATTCTTCTAAAAATTTCTCATTAATGTCCATGTTTTCAATATGGTTTAAAGGATTTATTTATATGGACATGAATATTTTAAATTGTTAATTCCATTCAAATGTTTCAATGTGGTATGGGAAACATTGATTCAAAATCTCTTTTAAATGACTTCATTTATAAATTATGTGACTTTTAAATGATTTCATGAAAAAGGGATATCTCTCTCAATGAAATTTACATATCACTTTCATCTATCTCAACATAATTTGATGGATTATAAACTTGTATGAAGTTGGTTTATTATGATACAAATGTTTCATATTTTATTGAAGGTTTTGTGATATGTTTGACTATAGATGTGTTATTTTTATTCCATTTATAGTTTATGGTTAAAGTATTGACATTTTGTATGCAAGTTCTAATATGAATGTTTATGTTATATTTATACCTTTTCATATGAGGAATTTATTGGACATAGTTACTGACGGGTGGAGGCCTATATATCTCCGCAGCCCATCGGTAGGTCTCATGATATCATTATACATGGAATTGGTCATGGTCTTTCCCAATTTGATATATTTTTTTGGACAAGGCCTTAATAATTTTTAGACTACTTGTCAGAGGCCTTGACAAATTGTTTCAGAATGTCTGGTATTATACATTCCCTCATTATTAACATAATATTGATGGTTCATGTAGTTATTCAACTAGTATAATACCCATGAATATGTTTTATTATGTCATTATTTATACAGCTCATATTTATACTGTATTTTGTTCAGGTTTTTAATTTTTAAAGGCATGTGTTTTCAATTATTCACCCTACCTATTGTTTATGTTATCATACGCTAAATTGTTTACCCTTACTGAGCATCTGACCTCACCCCATTCATATGTTTTATTTACCCTGGATTTCCATGAAATGTATTACGATTGATATACATGGTTATGCTGAAAGTGAATAATGGAATTCTCAGAGAAATATCTATGTTGTATTTTATTTCTGAAATTGTATTGTGATGTTAATGTATTTAATCAATTTCCAAGACTGCTAAACTAATTAGTCTTTTAGAAAATTATTTCCTTATTTCATGCCAATGTATTAAAATAATGCACTAACTATGGTTAACTGGGGTCAGGGCATTACAGTTGGTATTAGGGAAAGTTTAGAAATAACCTTGAAACTAGATTTAGATAAACTTTTATTAGGAAACATTAAATTAAGATAGTCTTTGCAGATTAGTATAGAAGAACATACAAACGTTTTGGTAATGTAGATATTATGTGGGTTTTCAAAGCAATGCATCCCTGCTTGGATACGAGCAGGTAGAAGCCGCTATGGCACAAATGTACCTATGAGTGAAAACTCTGACAAGGAGCTTCAGGCTTGACCCATGGTATCCTGGTACACGACAATGGGTCTTTCTGCACTCTTGGTTACAACACTCCTAGAGGATATGATTAGGTTAATTAATAATTTAATTACAAACCATTATTTAGGATATATGTGTAAATATTCCAGCAAAGAATCCATTTTTATGATTATGAGACTAGATGTGTAAAAATATTCAATTGATGACCAATTTTTTCTTATTTTTGGATTATTCAGTATGATATGATTTAACCTAGTGTGTGTTGTCATTTTGAAATGGCATCCAATAGAAGGAATGAGAACTCCTACAATATGAAAGATCCAAAGTGTAAGTAGGATCATATCTTTCATTATCTTAAGCCATCATTTAGAAGGGAAATAGTTTCCAACATATTCTCATAATATGAACTAATGTAATCATGTGTTAATAAGATAAGGTAAGAATTATCTAAGTCTTATGGCTTTGAATGGAAGAAAGATAAGAAAAGGATCATATATAGAAAGATTGATAAAGTGAATAGGGGAAAGGTGGATTTTCCCATATGTGATAATTGTTGAAAGAATAACCTTGGTAAATGCTTGAAGAGAATGATAGTTTGTTATAAGTGTTGATAATAAGGACACCATGTACATGGTTTCACGGATGAAAAAAACTTTCAAATGTACAATGCTTCATCTATAAAGAGCTGGGACACTATGCGAATCAATTTCCATATCAACAAGGTATACCCCAAATGCTACTATTAAATAATAATCAAGATAATTTAAAACCGAAGATGAAGAGGAATGGTTAGATTAATTAGATTGTTATTAAATTATTGTGTCATTTGAGTATTGTATTAATGATATACACGTTATATGAATTATATAGTATCTATGTATTTTTCTATAGTACTATTTCATTAAGGACATGAGATTATGTGGAACAATGAAAAGTGACTCAATTCCAGGTTATATTTTATTTTGGAAAATATATGGCTGAGAGAAAGATAATCAATAATATGGTTCTGATACTGAGGTTTTTATTTGGGAATAATATATGATTTATTTGGATAAACTATATTTGATATTCTTGACTCCCTTGAAACTGAATAATTATTTTTATATTCCATCAATGTTGGAGTTTACAACATTTTTGTATTGAAAGAGTATATCCAGTATTATATAATGAATAAGGGATAATAAATGTAATCAATATGGTTTTATGGTAATTTATGGACTTAGAGTGTTTTAATTGAATACATTATGAAGGTTTTCACATGTTATTTCGTGGAAAAAGGGTTTTCATTGTGTTTACCTTCCTTATATATTTTGGACAATGAGTTTGGAAAGAAGTAATTTGTATAATTATAAAGGTTGGAATAGATTAAGTTTGACATTAGACACTATTGTTAAGGTTAAATCATTTCTAGAGATTATTTTTGGATTGTCTTATAAAGGACAACCCATATGTGAGGCGACAACCCGTCGCGTCCATTAATTCCATGAGACATGAAACCGCAATCAATGGGCGAAAAGGGTGAATCAATTACCACTATCCCATGTGATGTCCTAGATTGTATAATGATTTTAATGGTATGATAAATGAATTATAAATTAATTTTTTTAACCCTATATGATTAGTATAAATTGAATATTTTTATGTTCTATTATCTTTTAGAGTGAATGATGAGTTGCGATAGAAATTACATTAAGGATGGAACTCTACTTGTTATGTATATTTTTTCTCTCTTATTCTATGAGAAAATTAATTCATAAAATTTAGGTAAGGGATCATAAACCAAAAAATCTATTACCCTAATACCTTATGTTTTGTTGAACCGATGATATTTTAAATCATCATAGATTATGGCTTCGAGACCCAAAATTTTACACTTGTTTGTGAATTATGTCGTCAATCACTCCCAATAAATATTTACGTTTTTCCACTAATTATATGTCTCAAATTTCCACCAATGTTCTTTTAATCGAGATGATAATTTTCTCTTTTCTTTTTCTTTTTTCATTCCCTCTTATTAAAACTAAATTTATTAACCCAATTTCTGATGTGGATTTTCCACAAAGGTATTTTTTATCCTTTTATCCATTTATTTTTAAAGAACAATTTCAAGTTGGGAGGATGAAATTTATTGAAGGATGAGAGAATGTAACACGCCATGATTTCACAATACATTATCTCATTAAAGTAATTCAATAACTTCTCTTACGAGCAACACTGAGTTCGAGTGCACCACAACTTACCAAACTAGGCGTTCAAAAAGAAGTTATGAATAAAATTAACTTCATTTTGAATCTTATATAATCTATATAATTTTAACATCCACATTATGTGTTTCTTAGACACAATATAAAAACAAATTCATTTTTCAGATAAAAGAAGTATTTTTTTTAAAATGCATGTTTACTTCCTTTCAAGGGAGAACCCTTTTTAAAACCAATATTTAAGAGTTTTATATATTTAATTTAATGAAATTAAATTATTCTTTATAAGCGGTAGATAAAAATTTAGTTTGGATAAATTGTTGGAAATTTTCTGATAACTTTCATATTTTGACGAATAGTGGTAATTACTATTATTTAATTGAAAACAAGTTTATTTAATCGAAATAATTTATAGTGTTAAATTATGAATTTGAATGGTTGTGAAGTTAACATAGATTATATTTTTATCATTTAATAATATATATGTCATTATAAGTAATTTCACATTTAAATTTGACAAGAACACATGTCAATTGTTTGATATATTTTTCTTTTTTAAAATCCAGCTTTTTGGTTTTGACAATGGGAATTAATTTCAAATATGTAAATGGAAAATTTATGCTTTTAATTTAGAAAAATGGACTAAATTTTTGAATTCAGAGTATCAAAAATTATGTTAGGGTAATTTTTTGGTGTTTTTCTGAAAACATTAAATTTTTTATTAATAGTGATAACACCGCATTATTGGTAAAACCCACCTTTTTATTTAAATAATTATTTATTTTATTTAAATTTATTTTAGGTCAACATAGATACATAATACATATATAAGTTCAATGTAAATCAATTTGGGTCATTTTATAATAAGTTTACATATATATATATATTTTATTCAACTTTTTACCGTATTTTATCCACCTCATAGGAGCATTTGAAAATTTGAAGATAACATAATTTTAATGATTATATGAGTTGAATTTCAGAAAATCAAGAGACATGGTTCATATCATAAAGTAAAATGCGAATCAACAAGATGAAAATAATTTTTGGTGAATCGTAATTTTCGACATTTATTTAACACGGTTAAACGAAAATCTTGTAATTTTTGGTAAAAATGATATCATAATTCCTTAACACATGTCCTAATTCTATTGGATAAGTATAATTCAACCAAAAAAACCTTAGGAATAAAATATGATCCTCTTTGTTCCACATGGATTATATTAGGACATTTTTAGTTTTTTATTTAAAGAAGAGTTAAAAGAATTAAATTCAATGTTTAATAAATAAACAATTTTTAATATAGGGGTATATATAAGAGAAATTAGACTATAAATATTCCTTATAAGGATAAAGATATTTCCAACATAATGGAATTTTATATACAATTTTTAGATCTTATATAATTTAATTTATTTATGACACAATGATTATGAAGTTATTAACTCAATAATGAAAGAATCAAATAAATGAAATATAAATAATAAAATAAATATTATTTCTATGTTTTAATGAAATGAACGATTTTTTAGGTAAATATGACATCTTAGGGTTGATTCAATGTATCTTGTAATAAGTAATCAAGTAATGATGACTTTCAAAAAAACTGAATACCAAATAATGTCAAAATTTGCACAACCTTATTTTTAAAACAAATACATTATTATTGGTTGATATAATATTCCTAAAACAACAGGTTCGGACAAAGGGTATAAATAATATTTTATATTTCATTAATGAACCACTTTCGGTTCTTTTTTATGTATAGAATTTGTTTTTTAACTGTAAGAGTTAACTCTAAAAGATAAGGTTTTAATAGTAACCTAAACATGTCTAAAACCTATTGGTTGAGATAGTTTTGACCCATAACCACATATGTATTGATATAAAATCATTTGGAGCCATTATAAAACGAATATGCTTTTATAATAAATTAATATTTCAATATTTTCCTATTGTTACCCTCACCCCACTTATAAAAGGGAACTACCCCTTCTCTCAAAATTACACATCCAAGGCCATTTTGCTTAGCCAAAACCTACCCAAATATCCTCCCAACTTCTCTCAAATCACACTAGAGTCCTTAATTTGATCAGAAAGCAAACCTAAGGAGACATTTTGATCAACCCAAAAGGAATCACCCGAAGAAGAGGTAAAAATTTCACCACCCTCTTTGATGTTTTTTTAATCTTCCACTTCCTCTTTCTTTGTTGTTTTTTTACCAAAATAATAAATCCAGTACCTCCTACATAAATAGATGTTATTTTAAATTTGGTACAACCATATTCGTTACTCTATCCATCCTATAAATGATAAAGTCACCATACATGCGTACGTACGGCTTACCATCTCCCCATCGTGGTGTTGTTTGTTATTCAAACACTTTATTATTTGGATGGGTATAATAATGAGTATAACTAATGTAAATAATAAATTTAACATGTTAATTATTATGAATATATTATATAAAATACAATTATATATGATTTCACCATCAATATAATGATATTGTAGCTCATGCGTACACACGAATTTCCATCTCGACAATGTGATTAGATTAATTCCCACATTAACGATTCAACATTGATTAGAAAAATATATATTTTTAATAAGTATGTAATATATGACATAATAATTATAATAGAGATATTTATATATATATGTACTTATATATATCTTATTCACTTCTATTTAATACGATATGAAAACGGAAACAACATTTATGTGTACATACGACCTACTGTCTCCAAAAACGGTGCCTTCCATTTCTTATATACATCTATTATAAATTTTTATATTCTAAATTTATATGATATATAAATCAAGTTTTATATTCTATAAGTATTTAAATCATGATCTAAAATATATGATCAATAATAAGAAGTTAAAATCCATACGATAATGATATTGATTTTTACCCAAATTGATAATTTAACATGGAAATAATTGTTAAAAGGGTAGTATAATTTCATAAATGAATCATGTATGATATAATTAATATGAATATGGTTCTAGTATAACTTAATATCATACATTGGTCATTATACATGAGTTTTAACGTACCCTTGACAAAATTAAACTCCAAGGTATAGATTAATTTCACTATCTCTTTATTATCTGAGGTTTTTTTACTCTTGTATCAAATGGAACATATTTATTATCCATGTCCATGTTTCAAAAAACACTTTTTGAAGGGATTATTTATAAGGGACTATTTTACTAAAACACCATTTTAAATGTTTTAGTTATTTATTCTTCTAAACATTTCTCATTAATGTCCATGTTTTTAAAATGGTTTAAAGGATTTATTTATATAGACATGAATGTTTTAAAATGTTAATTCCTTTAAAAAGATTAAATGTTTTATGTGACACTTTTATTAAAAACTATATTATAAATGAATTCATTTATAAATTATGTGACTTTTAGATGATTTTAGGAAAAAGAGATATTCCTCTCCAAGATTATTACAAATCATTTTCATATATGTCAAAATCCATTGATGTATTTTATACTTTTTTAATGTTGATTTATTATGATAGAAATATAAAATATTATATTGAAGGTTTTGTCATATTTTTGACTATGGATGTGTTATTTTTATACCATTTATAGCTTATGGTTAAAGTATTGACATTTCTTATGCTAGTTCATATATGAATGATTATGTTATATTTAATCCTTTTCATATGAGGAATGTATTGGACATAGTATGTGATGGGTGGTGCCTGCTATAGATCCTCAGTGCATCGGTAGTTTTAATGATGCAATTAGATGTGGAATTGGCTGAGGGATTTCCAAATTTGATATATTATTTTGGATGAGTCCTTAATCATTTTTATACATCTTGGTCGAGGCCTTGACAAAATGTTTTAGAATTTCTGGCATTATACATTCCCTCATTATGAAAATAATATTAATGGTTCATTTGGTTATTCCACTAGTCTAATATAGATGACTAGGTTTTATTGTGGAAATATTTACTCATCTCATATTTCTACCATAAATTGTTCATGTTTAAAATTTTTGAAGGCATGTGTTTTCAATTATTCACCCTACCTATTGTTTAAGTTATCTTCTGCTAAATGTTTTACCCTTACTGATCATCATAGCTCACCCCTTTCTTATGTTTTATTTTCCATGGATTTCTAAGAAGTGCATTATAATTGATATGCAGGGTTGTTCTAAAAGATAATAATGGTGTTCTCAAAGAACTATATATGCTGTATTTTATGTCTGAAATTGTAATGTGAAGTTGGTGTATGTAATCTATTTCCAAGACTGCTAAACTGATCGGTCTTTTGGTACATGATTTCCATGTATCATGCCAATGTATTAATATAATGCACGAAATCTGGGTAACTTGGTTCAGGGTGTTACATATGAATCCAATGAGTAAGGGGTGGGGATACTATAAAATGACACCAAAAGGATGTCTATAATCTAATGTAATGCGAAGAGAAGAATAATTCAAATATAAAATAAGAAAATACAGAATAAGAGTTCATACCTTGTTGAATTGACAAATAAAAAGTTTATAAATTTTCACAAGGAGAGATATCATAATGAAGGGGAGCGTACGACTGAGATGAAACCAACCTAGGAATAGTACAACATGAATGTAGGATTGAGAGGGATCGAAGAATATAAAATAAAAGAAAAATTTTTTAGAAAGAATTTTTTTTTGTAACATGGTAAATAGAAGGGTTATTATTATGATTTACGTAACCATGAACTAACCATACTACCAAAATAATACAATAACTAATGGCCTTTCAAAGTTTCCATGAGGTCCTATATAACATAACTGATCATGTTAAATCTATAAAAACCTAAATAAACCCATTTATGAAACAAAATTAAACATTTTTTACAAGGCCAGTCCAAACAGTTCACAACCAACACATAGTATAAAAATGAATATATTTTAAAAATCACAATCCTTATGATTCCAAAAAAATTATCCAAAAAAAATTATATGTATAACAATATATATGATTAAATTGATGTGATGGAATAAAATTTATCAAAACCAGTATTATTACAACCCCTAAAAATGTCCCTAATCATGGTAAATGTTATAAGAAAAGGGGAAAACCTAAAACTCCTTAAAAGTGGGTGTGAAGGAAAATACAAATTATTATAAATCCTATAATCAAAAAATCACCAAACATGATCCTTTAAATAAAGATCATCTTTAATCAACCCAAATAGCGATATCAACCATAAAAAGATTTATCAATGATCATATGAAATGAAATTATAAAGGATTAGAGATATAACAGAGGTCTCCCCAGGATTTATAATTAAAATACCATGGTAATACATGATTTATTTTTCATATAATGGGAGAATTAATAAGTAAACTACAATTGGAGGACAATAATTAAAAGAAAGAAAAATATTTCACTACCTAGAAACATCCACAAAATAACTTATATTTAGAGTAGAATCATATACTATGAAACACATTGTTTTCCCCAATTAAAAAAAGAAAATCTTATATTAGAAGATAAATTATATAAATTATTCAAAAAATATTACAACCAAACAAAACTAGAGGACACCTAACTTGGATACCAAAACAATTTCATCTAAGAAAACCAAAATTATGATGTGATCATATTCATTCCTCAACAAAATAAATGAAATTGTAACAATCCTTGGATCATAATGTGATATAAAACACAACAACACATGACATCATCCATGAGATACCCACTTATGGTAAACCCAATTAGATTTGATCTAACAATTGTGACTGCATAATCTGAAATCTTGCAATACTAGTCCTAGAACCATGATTCACCCATTGAAGGCCACCCCATATTTAAATAAATAAAAAACTAATAAATGACCCAGTCCACATGTCCATTATCTCTAACAATTGAAAAAAATCATAAATAATAATTAGTAATCATAAAAACCCAACAACCACTATTCAAACTATTCCTATAAGAAAATATTATTATACATAGACTAAATTCTTTAAAAAACTGGAATAAATATATAATAACTAAAAATATTGAGGTCTCTAAAATAATTTAGTGAATTTACACAATATATAAAAAAATCCCATGTTTTAACAATCACAAAAGTTTTCTAGAATATCAAATCTCATCAATTCAACCCCACAAACTAAAAAATTCTCTCCTTACATTGTCATGTAAACAAAACTTGCATCCCAACACTATCACATCATAGAAAGGGAACTAATACCTGAAACTGTACTTTGTTTTTTCGAAATATCTACAAAAGGAAATCAGTAACCATAAATATGATCACTCCATAATCACACAAGGCATTATAAGAGTAGGATTTATAAAATATTTATCACACCTCTACCTTATTTCTCTTATTACATTAGATGGTTTTAACCTATGTGATGAGAAATTATCAAATAACACAAGAAGATAAGGTAACCCAAATGAAAACATATATAACATTAAAAACCACTAATTCACTAAAATAATGATAATATATATTAAAATATACAAAATATTTTAATATAACCAAACCACTTATATAATCATAATATTTCACTTTAATACCCTAATTACCAAAATGAATTAAAAACAGTACCTCACTATAGTATTAGAGACCATTATTTTTGTGAAACAAGGATCTCATGTTATCTCCTATTATCACATTCATTAAAACATTTAAAAATATTAACAACTAAATTTTCAGTAAGGTAAAATAATGTATTGTCCAAAATAACTCCATAGGTTTCTGAATAAAATTATAATTAAATAATTAAAGAGTATTAAAAAATTACTTTTAGAAACTTTATCCAAATAATTTTTTTTTAAATCCCAACACTCTCGAGGAAAACCAATTTTAGTTTGTAGAAAATTCAATAAATCTTACCCCCAACACCAAAACTGATTTCATGAAATCCACCCTTTTTATAGAACCACAGTATTAAAATTAACTACATCAATATAGGAGGAATAACAAAATTATAAATCCATATGAGTATATCAGAAGTGCCAACAAAACTCATCCCCTTCCATTAGATATCTCTCTAGAGTTACCTAAAAAACATGTATAATGGGTTTTCAAATTCATCCTAGACTTGACCAAATGGTATGATGGTCCATGGGACATTCATCCAATAACCCCTCTATTGATCATGTGTGTGGACAATTTTTTCAAAACCCCTATCTATTTTGAATTCAAAAACCTACCTCATGTCACAGATTCGCATCCCATACACATACCCAAATCCAATATGTCCCCAAAATAAATTCAAACTAGTATAATGTGGATCGTAACATAATCTAAAAGATAACCAAAAGAATTATGATATCAAAAATAAAATCCAACATCTAATTATAACTCTAGCACAGTCCCAATTTGTACTGATCAGGAAACTAATCACGAGAAACCCCCTGGGTCTAGAAAACCAATTCAAACTTTCCTTAAAAATAAAAAATCTAATTAGTTGTATGGATGCTCATAATAGTTACTAGGTACAAATTAAAATATTTATAATCTAATAGCATATTTTAATGATATTGCATGGGATTCCTTGTGACCTAGCACCCGTCGTGGATCGTCCTAGGCTGTACAGGATTTCTCAATCACCAATGGCCGGAAAATAGTATATGTTAATTATAGAAATACACATGGAATTTATTTTTAAAATGAAACATAGATAAATAAACAATAATACTATAACATTTAACAAAAATTACTCATCAATATAACCTAAATCTTATTCATATAAAATAATATAAATAAAAAATAATAAATATTTATGGTGAAAATGAATATAAAAAAACAATACCTCCCCCCACACTTTGTACCCCTCCCATCAGAATCGAAATATTGTTCATTCATTAATCAATTTCATTGGTCACCAATAGATATTATGCACGTCTAACAATTTATAGAATGTTGTAAACCCCATGTTTTCTAAAGTAAATCATTTAAATAAAAAAACATAATAAATTATTAGAAAATGTAAGATGATCTTACCAAAATAGTATAATATGAAACAAAATAGAATTTTAATAAGATAAAAAACTCATATAAATTCACAATAAAAAAAATTCTCAATTAAACATCATAGGCAGAATCCCATGCCAAGAATTGAAAATATTGGAATTAGCCTATATATTCCCCATATATCCCAACAAATTTATATTACTAAAAACCTTTAGAAAAATATTTTATTTAAATATCTAAAGAATTTAATATATAAAATTTTTATTATCATTCAAATAAAATAAGTCCAAACAACATTAAACAAGAAAATTTCAAGAAACAATATTTTTACAAAAATTAACAATAATATGACAAAACAATACAAATCATTTTTACTTATGAAATAATTTTTAATTATCTTTTATAACTACAGAAGGATATCCTTTATTATTATTAAAAAAAATTCCATCTTTCCAAATATATCATGGAAATAATATATTCATATTAAATTTATATTAAAACCCATTTCCTTAAAAATATTATCAAAATTTCCAAACCATCTTCATTTTTCAAAATTATACAGTCAGACCATTTTAAAACAAAACATTTGAATTTGAAAAACAACACATGGAGTGATAAAGAAATAAAAAAGTAAAACCAAATATTCAATCAATGTAAAATATATATAAATAATATATCAATGGTTCCAATTGTCGAGTAAACATGGTTAATAATACCAAATCCTAAAAATAAATAGCTTAGTATTTTATAAAAATGGCCTACCATAATAGAAATGTAACTTTTATATAGTAGTAATTGACCTGAACCAAAAATGTGGAACTAGGAATAAAATAATAATCCTATCAAAATACACAGTATCCCCATTATACTATGAAAAAATAAACCTCCATAGATCTCAAACAAACTACATGCTACTAAAATGTAACTAATTAATGACTCAAATTCCTCTTGGTATAACCAATGTGGTGTCACTATAAAAAATTAAATTGAAAACTATAGCTAAATACATATATTTATCTCATATATGTCACTTATATTATTCATAGTAGTCCTAAAATCAGTCAATTATTGGTGATCATAATCAATAAAAAATCTTTTATGTCAATTATAAAATTCTATCAAACAACACACCCCTCATAGAGTATACTCTCAAAATAAAAATAATAAAACACATAACCATGAATGTATGTAAAAATATAAATATATACCCAAGGGTTTATAATCTATCATAAAAAATAAACACATGGTGTCCAAAAAGGGTCCTAAAACATTATAGAAAAACGTTTCCTATAAATTCATAATAGAGATTTCATAAAATATCTAAGGATGATAAACAATTATCACAAAAATTATAAAATGTAGTAAAAATAACCAAGGAAATATAAATTCACAAAACCACACCTTGATATATTACATGGAAGTCCTAATCATTCTATTAATAATTATAAAATAAATAAATCACTTTAACTAGAATCCCCATGTTTAAATGAATAATTTTCATAAAGTCTCATGGTCATTTTTCATGTCCATTTAAAATTAATGTGAGCCAGACTATATAAAAATACTTTCAAAAAGTCCTACTAAACAATTTTAAAAAATACATTAAGATAAATTACCCCAATTTAAATAATTTATTATACAAGAATTATATTTACAAAACATACACATCAATTCTATAAATACAAAAAAAATAAACTAATAATTTTCATCGATCCAAAGTACATGTTATGGCTATAAACAATCTTTAAAACAATTGAAACCAATATTGTAATTTTAAATACATGTAAAACCAAATAAGAAATTTTAAAACTCATAAATAATATTAAAATAGACACTTGGAAAATTTTAAAATAACACAGAATGAAGACTTATCCCATACCTAGAGAAAAAGAAATTTATATAACATTTACGTAAACTAATGTCATAGAATATGAATTTAAATTGATAATAATCATTACGAATAATACATAAATTTATAACATTAACTAAAATATAATATTAAATAAAAAAATCTAACATATTGATCACGACAATTCTAAAACATATCAACCTAAATGGTGAACTACGAAATAGGAAATGAGAAAATAAAATTAACCATAACCACCCAAATATCAATATAAATCAAAAATAAAAGGATTTATAAGAATTAGGTAATAATGATAAGAAGATCCAATTTTGATAAAATGATAAAACAAAAAATGATTATTTCATTCCATGGATAATCGACATTGAAATTATAATGAAATTGTGAAGAAATCACCTCAATATTGGAGCTCAAGAGGAGGGGCATGTCGATGAGAGGGTATCATCCCTATATTCCTATGATAAGAATTTAGAGTTTTGGATGGACAAATGGACATTAAATAAAATAATGAAATTTATGGAGAATGAAATTTTTTATCGTTGATAAATTGAATTATTTATGTACACAACCTTCCAGACCGAATTCTAATAGAGGTGAATCTACAATTGATGTTTCACACACCATTAACAATTTCTTAGATATCCATCATGACCAATATAAACATGTCCATACATTGGAAAATGAAATTGTTCCTTTCAATGGTCCAAACATTTGGTTTCCAAATAATTGGACCTATTCATGCATAACCCATGAATAATATTAAATTCTTAATATTTAAAAATCATAACCCTTTGACATTAATTTATTTAAAATATTAATTAAGACCCTTTTAAAAATTAAAAAAGTATCTTGAATGTGTCACAATATATTTATAATATTGACCTATAAATATGATGGTTTTGGCCACATGGTTTGGAAACCCATGAGACAACATTGTGAAACAGCACTCTCAAACTATAGACACACATTCACAAATTCAACATTGTTTCTACTAATTGGCTGAACAAAATATGAAATAGTAAAAATCGTATTCTTTCAAAAAAATTCAAATTTCTGGACTAGAAACTAAATTAAAGTAGTTAATATCAATTTGCCAAAATAATTAATACGTTTATAATTGTTTGAGTGTGAAACTATTTGTAATGATTTATAGTGATCCCACTTCTAAAACAAAACAATGAGATTTTTTTTCCATGTCAATCATCATTCTTTGTCTTCTTAGGTATATATTGAAATAATTCAATATTTATTTATATACCACTATAAACCTTACTTCATTATATTCATACTTCCTCATTTCCTGTGGTTTTCTCTTCCAAATTTTCAGCTTATCATACTTAATTTAACCATTAATTCTTCTCCATTATGATTACACTAATTTAATCTTTCAAAAACATCTCCATGATATTAAAATCAACTTGAGTTAAAAAAGGTAATTAATTTACCATTTTAAATATTTATCAACTCAATTTTTATCCGATAATTATATATGACTATACTTTATATATGAAGTGGGAATAATTTTAAATCTCTCAAAAATTGTTTTCTATAAACAATTTTGACAACGATAGTATCCAAAATAAAGATTTTAATTACATTAATGGATATCTAGATATAATTAAATTATTTTTATTGTCAAAATTCATAATGATTAATAAGGAAATATTTTAAATATAAACTACTCTAACACATTATAAATTACACCATAGGTATATTAGTAGGATTCTCAGTACGTTTTATTTCATGTCTTTATTTGTCATTTTATTTGAAATATTGACTATGATTAAAATAAGATTCATAGAATTCATAATTATTAAGAGTGGAATAAACCATTTAGTTTGAACGTTCAATATTTCAATAATTTTATTATTTTACTCATTTCTTTCTATATAGTTGAGGTGTTTTAAAAAAAAGACCTAATTTTAGGGTGCGTTAAAATGAAACTCTTTCTTTAGTTGATTTTTATGATTCAACTTAAACAATTTCTACAATTTCTATTTTTATATCATTATCATGAAATTTTATTCTGAGTATATTTTTCTTATTTTCCACTAATATAATTATTTTTCAAGTGTCATTAATAATTATATATATATGTACTCATTTTTACCTTAACATACAATAAATTTTCATATTCTTTTATTCTTTTTATTGTTCATATCTAATTGTGAATTTTCAAGATCAATAATGAATTGTTACATTTTAATTATTTTTTTATGTATTTATCTATTCAATTCTGAGATTACTATTATTTTGATAATTTATATGAAACTATTTCAATGTTTATATATTTTTTTCACTATGTAGTATATTCCATGAGATTTCGGCCTCTACAATTCTTATGTGGTTTTCCACACTAATATTTTTTTCTACAAAAACATATAAGTCTTATTAAATTAATATAAATAGTGGGTGATAACAAAATTATAGAATTTAAAATGTCCAATGAAAATATATCATTAAATTGGAAAAATCCACTTGGTTTTCATAAATATAAACGTGATTCACCATATTGTTTGTCATGTATATCATATGAAATGTGAACTTCTCCATTTTTTATTGGTAAAAAAATTGGATGATCAAGAAAAGAAATTATATTTACATGTAACATTTTTAAAACATTGAAAATACTAATCTATAACTGCTTTTATCATTTTTCCTGTTTGTTTTTATAAAACATCAATATCAATGTAATATATAAAATCTCACAGATTAATGAATGTATAGGAATTTTTTTTTAAAAATAGGGTTTCCTTTTTAGTCACTATTATCTAATTCATATTTCAATTATTCATAGTCCTGGAAGGGAAATAATTCTAATAATTAGTTGATATACCTTCACCATTAATTCATTTCATGATTAAAATGGAAGACAATATCCAAAATCCAAATCTTTATTTTTCATAGAATTAATTTATAGGTTATATTAAATCATTGAATAACAATTATTGTTTATCATAGATTGGTGAATCCTCATTGAGAGCTTGTGAGAATTGGTATTTTTCAAATTTACCAAATGAAAAAATCTTACCCTCTTTACTACATCAACAATTTTTTGAATGGATCTTTCTCTCTTTTTGCACCATTACATTACAAGCCTTCCATAATACGTTTTTCTTTAAAAAAAATACAGAAAAAAAGATTTTTTAATGAGTTCCATTTATAATATTTATATATAAATCCACTGTATATGGTGGATATTATAGAAGTCATTCATTTTAATCATTTTTCTCCTTATGATTAATCTGAAATGGTATATCCCAGAACCAATAATCTCAACAAAAAATACATGGAAACATTCATGGAACCCAATGAAAAATATGTAGTTTTATTCTATATTTAGACACTTTTGTTTAGAAACTATTCCAATTTGTATAAGAGATGCAACAATTTCTCCATGATGTTAGATTAGTTGTGATGGATCATCTCAATTGGAAAGATTAATTATATTTTTTTCCTAAAATATATTAATATCAAATAGATAAATGATCAATAAGGAAATATTAATATCTTCTCGGTATATTTTCCAGTCATAATAATTTTGATATACTTGCGTCTATTATCAATTCTAATCATCATAATCGATGATAGTTAGTTGAGTATATGTGTGTCGATATATCTCCAAATATTATTCTTTAACAGTTCTTATGTGTTTTAATCACAAAAAAATCTTTTTATCTATCTATTTTGTAGAAAATAGATGGTCTTTCATATAATAAAGGTGTCCAAATCTAATCATATTTATCTTTTATTTCACTAATTGATTATATTTTAAGAATATATACATTGATAATCATAATTTTTTATATTATATAAAAACGCGTAAATATTTACACAATAATAATCAATGATATTCATCTACTAAATCTCCAATAATATTCAATTTGGTAGGTAAAGAATGTTCTATAATAATAACATAATGGACAACTCGTTATGATTTTTCTACAATTTCCTCTTTGAAATTTAGCGTTTAAATATTCAACAATAGTTGTATAATACGTATCATGGTGTATGAATTCATAATAATTGACTTATCAATATTTAAAGTCATATTATCTCTATAATATTGCACAATTATCATGGTTATAATCCGTAAAACATCAAAATAATTTCATGTATTTTATTCCATTTTGACATGATTTCATGAAAAAACTATAAAAATGTGAAGGTTGTTCTCATTGAATAATAGCCAAAATCATATGAAAAAATTAAACTCTTATTAAATTAATTTTGATCTCCTCCAACACTGCGATATATAAAGAATTTATTTAATAAAATGAATCATCGTAATTTGATCTCAATAGCATTAAAATTTTATAAAAAAATATAACCCTCATGTATCACCCAGTAAATCAATTAAACACTTACGTATAACCATGATATACTTTTATAATCATTGTAAATATAAATTCTCCCTATTTTATCTTAATTTATATAATATAATTTATCTGTTAGAGGTTTAATATCATTCATATGTATAACAGTGTAGTAAAGCACATTTCCAAATTATTTATATTAACTCTATGTAATCTTATGTATCCCAATGAGAACTCTAAGATGTCATAGTAGGGTTTTGTCCCATTTTAAAATCATATAATCTCAATGTAAAATTATTTATTTTCTTTTAAGGCCATGATCAACTTTACATATCAAGAAAGAGACTCTTATATATTATAGTACAAAATTAGTACATTTCAAAATTCAATTATGAATTCCCATGGAAAATATTATGTATTTCTTATAATTATTTATTAACATGGGAAAAGTCACATGTAAAATTTTACATATTAAATATGTAATCATTTCTTCTGAAATAAAAAAAATATGAAAATATGAAAATATATTTAACATGTATCAAACATATAAAAATATTTAAAATAATTTCAAATCATCATCAATAATCTCTTAAATAATATAATGTATTATATAGAATATAAAAAATCAATAGAATCCTTCAATGGATAATCCTCTACCTCAAAAATTAATACATTCTCTTAATAAATATCTAATTATATTATACATATATCATAAATATACAATATATCAAAATACATTGTATTGATTTTCACAAGAATAGTAGAAAAACATTATTTTACAATACTTTCATTCACCCCCTTTGATTATTCTTAGAAATATAATGTCCAATAGTAAGTATAAATTATCAAAAACTTCACATCACATCACATTTTGCAAATATTCTAAAATTGAATCCTCATTGGAATAATCGAAATGCAACTTCTTTATCCACAAGATGTCCCAATATTTTTTGGATTTCAATATCAAGGAAATATAAAAATAAAATAATTCATATAACTATATCCATATTATTAGTATTTTATCATCATGAATGAACATTTTTCGAATCTTGAAACATATTGATTTATGATATTTTCTATGTATCAAAACTACTAATAAATATTGACACCATTTCCTCAGATCATCAACTCACCTCTCATTATCATAATTTTATAATAACATCAACATAAAATATGTTAATATTATAAAAATATTGACATCATTTTTATTGAATTATTCAATGTTGATAGAAAATACAACTCAAAATGATTTATTTTTACATACATCAATATTCAATTACTGATACTATAAAATCTTATAAGGTATTGATCTCATCATATACTCAGGATAAGAATTTATTTGATACATTTTATTCATGAATGTGTTCCCTAAAATATTAAATATATAAATTGATGCATTCATCATTCCCACAACTATCCACGTACTTAATCATGTGATTATTTAAAATTGTGATGCCTAAAGATAGATGATTTTAATATTTTCAAAGAAAAAATCACCCAATATATCTCCATATATTACTGATACCTCTATTACATTATTTACCACCCAATCACACTAAATGTATTTTTATACTTTTATCTGTATTTTATTTGTAAATCATCCAAATATATGCTCTTTTTTTAATGTAATAGAGATAAGGAAATTGAAATTCCACAATAATTCATCATTCCCTTATAGGTATACTTTTAGTATATAATATTCCATTATGTTCCTAAAATATAATTCCCTACCCTATATCCATTTATCAATTTTACTATAAAATTAACAATCTATTTTTATCAAATCTATTATACATCATTCATATTATCAAATGTTATGAAATCATTTCCCATTTCTGAAATGATAATTATATAATAATTCAATAAAAATCACGAATACATAACATTATATTTATATATCTATTCAATCCAGGACATGATAATCAATCTTACCTTATTTATCTCTCTATTTTCAATATTTTCTTCCACTAAGGAATATTCCTTAGTAAAGTTGTATATATGGTCTATCATAGAATCATACTCTATAATGAAATAATATTGTATGTCCATTTTTATCATAATTTCCACATTCATAACTCACCTTATATTGTCCTACAAAACTATATGGGCCCATTTAATACAATAGTAATCATTTTATTCTAATATATTCAATGTTTTAATCCCACCATAAATATTTTCTTCAAAATAAATTATTTATAATTAGAAAATTTATTAATGAAATTATATTTTCAAAAAATTATGCGTTCATGATATATCAATATATTATACTGATAATGTTTATGTTTTATTACATAAAATAAATTATTAAAGAAGTATAATTTTTAACATGTTTTGGAAATATTTATTATGGTGATTCATGTTCATAAACCCAAGAGGAAGATATTTAAGTTAATATAAAATTAATTTATTTTTAGTTTTTTCCAAATAATTGATCATTTTAAATGAATTTTGTGTAGATTTTATAAAGTGACTCCATTTACATTTGTACATTCTGAATAAAAAATTAAAATATGCAAACTAGTTGTAATAAACATAAGGACAATATAACAATGATATATATTATCATCTTAGAAAAATATTTTATTATAATCATTGGAGGGTAAACTAAATCAATGGTATTATGGTATCACTATTCAATTACAAATTATATTAAATGATTTCAATTAATTTTTATAGTTATGTTAGAATAGATAAGGTAAATATTTTTAAAAATATAGTGCTAGATTTTATGTTTCAAAATTATTTTAAAATTTTTTTTATTCTATCAATCAATAAAAAAATATACTGAAATTTTTTATTTATCCTTATCTAACACAACTCATCACTATAACAGTAATATTTATAAATTTTCCTGGGGAGTTAGGATAATTATCAACCCCATTACCATATACAAACATAGATTAAAGATCATAAATATTATTCTGTATTTCAAGCATAATATTTTTAAAATATTTTATTTATAATGTTGAACATTTTTCAAATTTTATATATAATTTTTTTCGATTTTTCCTTCATTATATAGTTGAATAATAAATGGGTTATATACTATTAAATAAAATATATGTTAGAAGCATCTATTTAATTGAAACACATATATTCCCTAATTCTTTTTATCCACTAATCAAATTTCTTGTCAATATATTTACGAATGTTTTGTTAATTATAATATTATAAATCTTCCACATTGATTATAAATTTGGAACTATGTTAATTGAATCTATTATCTTTAATACTAGAGTATGATTTATTTGATCATATATGTTGATATATATTTTTCTAAATTTAATGATTCTTTATAATTGAAAATATTATTTTAATTTAACAATTTCAATTACAATTAAAAAATTTAGTTATTTATTCAATTAATATAAATAATTTATTTGTAACCAATAATCCCTTTCACAACATAATTAAAAAAATTCTTAGAAATATATTCAATTTTTACTTACATATTTCACCACCTAATGATGATAAATGTTAATCCCATTAAAATACTCAATAAATATATATCCATTCACTTTAATATCATTATATACTTTTATGGAGATAGGTTTTTATTTACAATAATTTAAAATATTTAATTTGAATTAATAAATTGAAAAATAATTAAAAATAAATAAAAATGTCAAAATTTTACTTATAATCTCACTCAATAAGATTATTAATTTTTAATCAGGGAAAAAATAAAAAACATTCATAATTTTGGTATTATGAAAATGATGAATTTATTTAGGTTGGTAGGGGTATTTAGATAATTCAATAAATTCTATATGGGTAGAAACTATTTAAAAAGTTTCTTAATCTGCTAAACTTGTATTGAACTTTGACATAACACACTATATCAAGAAGTTAAAAAATTTAAATGTTTTTAAAAATTACTAAATCAAGTCAGGTTTATATACTCATCCATCAATTACACGATTTTCCAAACATCCGATAACATATTAAGATTATGTTATAAATACCATTTTCATCATATATAATTTCATTTCATCTATTAAAAAAAACAATATTGAATATACACTATGAATTGTTTGATCATGAATTGTTTGAAAAATTTTATTTCTAAGTTATATATGGAAAATTAAATTCCATATAATAATTTTCGTAAACATGATAAAAAAACTATAAGGTAAATAGATTACACCTAGTGAAATTGATTTATCAGTTCACATAGAGTAATATCTATTCATATCATGTTTGTGAATTAATTGAGAATGAAAATATTTTATAAATAACTACTTATATAAAAAATGATAATTGGGATTATTAATAAAAATAAATAGGTAAGCAATATAATGATCGGAACTAATGAAATTCAAAAACATATTTTCTGAAACTGACTTGAATTATCTGTCATGAGAACCTATATGTTTTAATAAGATTGTATATAATCCCATGAGTAATTTATTTCATGTTGATAATTATAGTGAGAGTGATTTCAAACAAAGTTCCATGTTAGATTTTGGGTGGCTATAAAGAAATTAAATTATATGAAATGTATATAGTTTATTAAATATAATAATGGAACCTGGAAAAAAAATCATGTTTATTAAATATATGATCCCCAATGATTATAATCATATGGTTGGAAATTGGATTTTGAACAGCCACTATAAAGGGTAGTATAGTATTGATATATATGGTTTTTATACAGATGAGGGTTTCTAAATACGATATTGTTATGGAGCATTTAGATAACATCTCACTTGCAGTCATGATAATTTCTTTCCATAATATGGTTTAAATTATAATTCTCATTGATTTTATGATTTTTCATATATGGATTAATGTTATTCCTCTATGAAACATATTTTACTATATAAATATATATTAACTAAATGGTGTTTCGGTCATAATGTAATTTTTAACTAATAAAATTTATAATAATCCATTTGTTTATTGAGATCAAAATTCGTTAGATCGAATATATGTTTTGATAATGTAATCTATTAGAGTATATCAATAATTAATGTTTGTGAAAATTTTCTGTACTTGCAGTTTAGTGGATGAAAACTATATATTTAATTTTTTTTATTTAGGGACATAGAAATCAGAAAAACGACACCATAGCTTATAATGATTTGGTTTGGTAAATTGTTTATCCATAATAGATATATGAAAAGTCTATTTAATAATTTAAATGATCATTTATTTGGGACAATCATGATGAGTTTTTTAAACTATATAAAAACAATATGTATTAAAATTATTAAATTTGATTTAGGAGAATAATTTGAAGAATTAATCTTTATTAATGTTGTGAGTTATATGATTTATAAATCTAAATTTATTATAAGGATATATAATGTAAATGTGTGAATTAAATATATAATATTTTTTTTATGTTAAATAGTATAATTTATGTTTTTAATTGAGTATAATGTCTCTTATTCCTTAGGATAGATGAGAAATAGAAATAAAATACAACTGATCAGTTTTGGATTGTATTGCAGAGTTTTTTTGCTTCTATTTTCTAAAAATTATAAAGGATTTACTCTAGTATTAAATTTCATTTCCCTAAAACTATGGAATGGATTCTAGGGAAGGTACTTAGAATATAATTAAGATTGTTTCATAAATGTTTATTTAGTACAATGGTGTATTAATTTTTTTAAAGGATTTTTTTAGAGAAATAGTTTTAGTATAGAACTTGTGGTAGTTTTGAAGTTTATGAATCCAATAGAGAATCATTTGGACAATAAAAATTATAAAATCAACATAAATATCCCAAATGTTCAAAAAAATTACATTTAATGTATTTTATTAGTAATTAAATAATAGATGGTAATGATGTAAATATTTATTATAATGGTAGATAAGATAATATAGAATGTACTTAAAAAAACATCAGTATAATGATAATATAGGTATAAGGTAAGTAATTTAGTTCTTGAATAAACTGAGGAGTAACTATAATGTTTATACTTATGTTTTTATGTGACCCCATGATCAATTTTATTTAATGTGATTCCCTTGAAAACAACATATATCATATTTTTAAAATTAATATTAATTTTTGGTAATGGCATTCAGTCATTTGTTCTATATTTATTTATTGATAGTTCAATGATAAATAAATATTCAATGGAAAAATATGATTTGTCCTTTTTCAATTTATACAATGTAAGTATATATGTTTTATTTTATGATTGTATTATAATGTATAAAGTGATGTATAGAAACAAATGTGACATATAAAATATATTTGAACATATCAAATATATCACAAGTGATATCAAACAAAAATGTATTCTATATTATTGGGTTCTATAAATTAATGGAATCTATAACACTATGTTTATCATGGGAATATATATGTGATCTTCCTTCCATTATCAACATTCATTGGATAGATTTAAATATTAATATAATAATAGGGTGATGGGGTATGTTACTTATCATGTAAGGATGTTTCCTTAAGAGTGATGTGATTGTTCTTTATATTTGATGAGGATGAAACAATGGACCTAAATAGTGGAGGTTTACATAAAATAATTTTCATACATTTTGGAGTTATAAATGATTTAATAATAAATTATGGTGAATAGAAGGATATTAATTCCATCATTATATCAAATCAATTTAATTATCTGAGACTGAAATAATTCTACATCATGGAATTGATATTTACCATGTCCCATATATTTATGATATATCATGGGTAAATGGACTGACTTAGAATACTCATGATATATGATGAAATAATTAGTAAAATAATTAATATAAATTCATATCTATGATAAATAAAAATTCAAAACACTTTGTAAGATTAGTAAAAATTTATTGTTACTATATATTATCATTATCTTATCCAAATGAATAAATAATTCAAAATAATTTTTCCAAAAAGTCCTAGAAAAAGAATATTTGGACCTTAAATTTATTAAAATAAAAGGAAAAAAGGGCAGTCCTTTTTAAACTGGGTAATGAGAAACCCATTACATTCCTGAAGGCTATAGGTAGAAATCCATAGAATTGATGGCATAGAATCCCAACTGAAAATTCTAAATTATATAAAACAAATCATCCTACTTGCCTCAATAAACATCCTACGACATCATCAAAATCATGAAACACTAAATCATGGAACTTACACTCTTTAGCATCACTGACTGAAACAGTAGATCCACTTTTTCCTGCCCATCTTCTTACTGAATGAAGACCCCATGCCACACCAGAGCAGTCTGCCCCTCCATGTCCACCAACTACACTAATCATTAGGTCTGAATTACCCTCCCACCATCCCACGACACCCTTTACTACCACCTTCCTCCATCATGGTGCTGAAAACCCATACCACACAGACCTTTAGAACCGACGCACGCCACCACCTTCATCAATGATTCCTTCTACTACACTATTGCAACATCATTAATAAATAGTAACAATTCAATTTTTTAGTTTCCATTTCATTATATGATTCTCTCAAAATATTAATATAATGTAACATTAACTGTTGACTATATCTAAAATTAATAAATTTTGTTTTTATTTATGACATTTTTTAATTAAATATTATAATATAAATATTTAATCCTTTTAAAATCGTTCAATATTATATAAAAATATACTTTTTTTGATCATTATACATCAAAATAGTTTTGTTAGAAAATTATTATGAGACATAATTTCAGTGGAATATATTGATTTAATGTCTTATTTTTGTAGAACCCTCCATAATTATTTATTTTAAAACATGTTAGAGGTGTTATGATTATTATAAAATAAGGTGGTATTTTATAGAATGAAAAGAATATTTTTTTAACTTGAATTCATGGTACATGATGGATTGACATCAAAACTATATTTCTTGATAATATGGGTGGATTTCGATAATGGAATACTAAAATAAGAAATATTGGGAACTAGGAAATGTAGATTGTGAAAGTTGGACATATGGAATTTTATATTCGGTGGTGTAACATAATGACATATCATTGTGAGAGGATCTGTAATATTGTATTTTTGTTTCATTAATTAAAAAAATTTATATGATATATTTACAAAAGAAACTATTGTATAGTGATCTTTCACTAATCACCAAAATACTATAATTTAGGAAATTTATTCCATATAAACTCAGTGGTGTCCATGAATAATGTTTCCTCCCCAAAAATATTGATTAATTGTTAAATATTTCATTCATAAGGGCTAATTAAAAATAGTTTGGGTGGGGTTACTTGTGGTGTAGAATATACTCTCTCTATCATTTTCTATTAAATAAATATTTTTTTTTAATTTTATCATACAGGGTAGTACTAACATATAAATAAAATTCCATCTTTATCTCAATATGAATATGTGTGTGTTTCAGTTGTGTTTTTTATTCTATATATTTTTTGTTTTGGTTTTTATGGTTAATATTTTGTTGGAAGTTGTGTGTTTCACCATATATACTCTGATAGATTAACCATGTATATTCAATTAAATCTTGAATGTGTTACTTTTTTACATAAATGAATTGAGTGTATTTCCAAATTACTTCTTTCAAACTCAAAATATAATATCATATGAGTTATTTTCTAGTTACTAATCCCATAACATGGTTTTTGTGCTCAATGATATGAAAGGAATAAAAAACATGGCACTAAAATCTTCAAATAAAATTTATGTATTTATGATTTTTAATTTAAATGGTGTTAATATATTTTTGAGTGACTATAATTAGAAGAAAAAAAAAATTTAATTGAAAAATTAAATACACAGAACATTGGATTCCGAAGTATTATTATGAGGGATTACCTATACAAGATGGAACGTTGTGTTTCATTAATATGATTTTGACCAGATGGAATGGATAAATAAAAAATGGGATTTGATTGATTGAAAGTTAGATTGTGTGAAACAAATGTTGTTATAATAAAATATTTACTATTACATCAAATTAGATTAGAATAAATTGGATTTAATAGAATTTCCTTCTAATATAAAATAGAAAAAATATTATTGCATAATTTGTTCATGATAAAAAGGTTAATAAACATTATCATTTCACAATAAAAACCATTGATGGATAATATGAGTGACATCAACATGATATATAGAAATTTATAAATGTTCAAGATAATGTTGATAAATATAATGAGATATTTTGTACTAATATCATGAATTTATTAATCAATTTATATCATAGTGAAATTTATAAGAAATTATTTCAAAGTGAATTACATAGTATTTTAGGACAATAAAAATATTATTTAGAATTCAAATATAAGGATGAGTGAAGTATTTGGACTATTTATAACCACATACGATGTTGAAAAAAATAACATTATATTTTATAGAAAGTCAAAATATCTTTATGGAGAATAATAAATTATTGAAAGGTACTTTTCATAAGCTTGGGACGATATATTGGAATTATTGAAGGAAATGGGATTTGAAAATGGACTCCAAATATTATAGAGTTACTCCGTAGGTGGATATATTGAAATATCTTTAAAAAAATCTCATATAGATAGAGTTATTTTAATATTAAATTTTAGTTTTCAGTAGGAATAATGAATCATTGATTTTGGGGAACCTTGCAGTCTATAACTGAGTGGGAATGTATAGAAAAATATGTGTTCATAATTTTTTTAAAGGTATATAATAATGATGATGAAGGATTGGAATTATGGGAATGGGACATGATAATTTATAAATATTATACTAATATTTCTTGGGGTTATAGATAGTTTCCCACATACTATGGTTATGGAGGAAACTATTTTCATTTGGTCATCTAGATGAATGAAATGCAATTAAGGTAGAGTGTGTAGGACCACATGTAGTTCCATACTAAAAAACTATATATTTCATAAAATTATTAATAATGGTAAGATCAACTAGAACATCAATTTATAGGGAAATAATTTGGATATGTTTAGAGAAATATTATTGACATATTTGGCTGAAGAAAAATAAGAATATTTAGGTCTCAATGAATTAAATTTTACTATAGCTAATTTACATAGACTTCATAACTGTTGAGAGTGATATATATTTGGAAATTATAGAATACTATAATTGACCAAAAATGAAAGGAAACATAATCCACTAAAGATGTAACTCTTTTATTTAGATTCTTGTGGGTCCACCCATGTCTATTCACATTGTTTCTCATCGTATAATTTGACATTAATTTCTTACTCAATGTGTAATGTGTGGGTATACATCCTTAATCAAATAATTATGGCCTTCATTTTATTTTTTATATGATGTACTATAGTGAAGAAACAGTTTAAAATTAAAAACCACTGATTATGGTCCAAGAAAGATAAAGACTATGGTAATATACATTTCTGAAGCTTATGAAGGAAAAATGAAATCTGGTCTTTCATGATTTATCTAGGAGAAAAAAAATTGAATGGTGTAGTAAATAAAATGAATATGTTATTGTATGAGAAGTATAAAATAATGAGGTTTCATGCATGATTCACCAAAAAGTTATTTATATATGGAATCAAGTGTGTCAATGATCTAATGAATTTATGACTTTATGTGTAGTCAATGTTACATATTATTGTGTATCTATTGATGGTAAATCTTGTATATTTTACCACCTAATAGTTATTATATATAATTCCTATAAACATATTTATTTTTATGATATGGAAAAATGATAATAAAACTCCAAATAAAGATTCTATTTGGGGTATTCTATCACCCCAAAAATAAAATTCAAAATAAAATTAACATTTCCAATGTTCTCAACCTATATAATCGAACATTAAGCAACATGAGATACATAATAAAAATATTGTTATTTAAATGTGACCTATATGAAATAGTCATTGGATCAGTGTATTTGAATATGAAAAATACATTATGAAATATACATATAAAGGATGAAAAAAAATTATAATTATTAATGATTAAAAACCTAACATTTTATTGAGGAGATGTTGTGTATTAAAAATTATTTTTCATACAAAATGTTTTTTATTTGTTTTTTGAAAGGAAATTATAAAAAAATATCTTCCACTTCTAAATATAATAATTTAACAAATGAAATTCTTTAAAAACAATCATATAAAAATTATCTCTGGGTGGTATTTTGTGATTTTTCATAAATTTTTTTATTTCATTGAATATAGAAAAATAAAAAGAATCAAATACTGCCATATATTTTTAATAAATCACATACATTAAAATTCCCAATATATTATGAATTCTTTTAATAATTAAAATTATATTTTATTTTATTCCAATCATTCTAATAAATTTCATCATAAAAGAAAATATTTGTTATTTTGATATAGGTAATTTTTTTTGTATAAAAACACAATTTTTAAATACCATTTTTCATTGTGGTTTAGGACTTTTGAAATTATGTATTTAAACTTATAAATATTGAATATTGAAAGCAAGAACAATATTTTTCATTATATTCATCAGATGTCATAGTTATATATCAATTATTTTTAATCATTTAGAATAATAAAAAGGATAGATATCTTTCAACTCAGATTGGGTGAATTTGCTAAAACATTGATGAAACCAAGAAATAAGGCCTCAAAATCAACTAAAAACTTTACCTTATTTCATTGGATATAATAAATTATATCATGGACACCAAGAAATATATTATATGGTATTATATTTCAATTTTTTCTTTACAATGGAACTTAAATTATTTTGTTAAAAAATCTAAAATATCATTCTCTTGAAATTAATGGTCGAAAAATCATATTCATATGGATTAAATGAATAAAATTTCAGTTATAAAAATTTATTTGGAATAAGAATTATTTTTTATCATGGAAATTTCTTTATCATTTTTAGGTATTTAACAATTACATTAAATTGTTATGCGACATCGACAGAATAGTTGTTCAATTAATAGAATATACAACTGATTTCAAAAATATTAAAAGTATTTAAAATTGAATGAATTATTTTATTCATTCAAATGTGTAGATAAATAATATGTATTAGCTGTGTTTTAAATGAATTGATTCAAAATAAAATTCTACCTTAATGAATATAAATTCATTTTACTAGTATATTGTTTAAATTAAAAATAATAAAATTTTATGGAAAATAATATTTTATTAAATTAGATTAAAATCATAAAAATATAGAATGGGTACATGTACAAAAAAAATTAAATGAAATTTAATTTTTTTTCTATTTTTGAGATATTTGTTTACTTGCATGTAAAATTATAAACTATTAGCCTTGAAATTTTTTTATAGTTAATGTAAAAATATGTTAACAAATGGGTTAAAAACATCATGTCTATAATGACACCAAATAATATCTAAAATTAAATTTATATATTTTATCATCATAAATATCCTATTTCGAATCATTTTAATATTGAATGAATTAATTATATTATAATAATTATTAATGTTATCAGTATATCATTTTCATCCAATATAAAAGGACACATATTATCTATTTAATTGAAACTGAATTGATACATATATTAGAACCAAACCATGCCCAATTACCTTCTATAAATAACTAGAAATTAATTAATGGTTTTTTATATTAATAAAATATCATTATAAGGTTTTGTAAGAATGTATATAAAGGATGTATTCTGAAGAAATGGCAATTATTTGCTGACTCTTTTTTGTTTCATTCATCTTCATAATACAATAAATATATTACAGCAATCAAAAAAATAAAAAATAAATTACAATAAATACAATAATAATAATTATTATTATGGAAAACTATTTTTAATTTCATTTAAATTAAACATATACTAAAAACATCACTTATATTTACATTAAACATTCCATCTACACATAGAGGGGTAATAGGTTTTTCATAATCACAGTACATG
The DNA here is from genome assembly GCA_963277665.1 of Viscum album. Lineage (NCBI taxonomy): Eukaryota > Viridiplantae > Streptophyta > Magnoliopsida > Santalales > Viscaceae > Viscum > Viscum album. The sequence goes on along the minus strand of OY728146.1, from coordinate 1,508,247,693 downwards.
TATTGTTATAAATATTTGAACTAACTAATATATACTCTTTTTATTATATAATTATTCGTGTGGAAATATATTGTAATTTTTATCTTTTCACCTTCCAATCCACTCGAAAAGGATGATGCCACTCATGTGTTCAGGTGGTAACCCAGCTCTATTATGTAATGTGGTTTTTTTGGATTCTAATTTCCATGGATAGAAATAAAGGTATATTTATTGAATATATATCATATATGTTTTATTATAATGAATAGGTAATTTATTATTTACCATTTTTTCATTACATTCATTGAAATGTTAATTAAATGTTCATGTGTACATACACATTGCAGTCTCCGGGAATTGTGTAATTTATTTTTCAATAAAAATATTTTATGGATGAACCTACTTAAATATATAATAATAATATTTTATATTTATATCATTAATACCATTTAATGTCTTATGTAAATATGATCAATGTCCATACACCTAAGCAACCGAATAGAAATTTTCTGGAAAAAAAATCATTTAATACAAAAAACAAGGATTATAATAATGAATTATCAATAAATGGGAACTAAAATATTATAATTGGATCCTATATTATATAATAAGTATCTAAATGATTATTTAATTGATATATTATAAATTTATATTTATTATTTATTTAGTTATAGTTCATTTTAAGTTAATCAAACTTGAGGTAAGTGTTTATCTCCTCAAATTGTCTTATATTGCGATTATGTGATGTTATGATCATATATTCCTCTATGATGTGTATATGAAAACCATTCATGAATTATATCTTGAATTTCATTATAATCATAAACATTAAATTTTCATTTGATTTTATTCTTTCATAGTGATTATGATTCAATGGATTCTAATGTAGTATAGGATTTTTGATAAAAACCCATTACATTTCACGATTGTTTGCGATTATATTTCTGAAGATTAAATAACATTATATAGCTCTCCATAACCACATGAAATCTATTATCCTTTTTTTATATCAGTAAAATACTCGTTTTACATTAAATTTTCAAATATTAACTAATAATGATACCGAATTTAAATATCAATGGAAAAAACACTTAATTTATATCTTTGGTCGAAACAAATTTTCTTCTATATACACGATAATAAAAATATTTCAAAGAATAGTTAATTATTATCCTGTGAATTATTAAATTTATTTTTATTCCCTGATTTAATTATTATTATTTTTTAAGGAACATTCTTGTGTTCTTATGGACGTGTTACTTTTTTATTTTTAACAAAAAAAGGACATAGAATAATTGTTTTATGGTATAAAACAGGAATGAAATTTCATGTCATCATGACCACCCAATATGTAGTATAATCATTAAAATATTCCCATTTCCATGGAAAATAAAATTATTTATATAAAATATTGAATATATTCAGAATTTGAAGTAGTTATTTCAATGTGAAATGTGTATATTCTTAATGAAATATTCAAAATGATATATTAATGGAATTTTCATCTTTGATGACATCAAATGATGTTGTATTTTATTTATAAGGAATATTTACCAATTAATAAATCGTTAATATTTATTAGGAAGCCATTTAATAATGATGATTATCTTATTACAAAAATCCACCAACATTTCTTGTGTTATGGAATGAAGTAATGATAATATTTTTAACAAAACTATTTTTTCTCCATGATATATGATATATGATGAATAATTTACGAACATATGGAACACATTTTACTGTATTATGATAATGTTATCGATTGGCCTAAAATATAAGTCCCAGCCTTAAACATTACAGAATCTTGAGTTATTTCATGAACACATGTTGAGGATCATTTCAGGTTTAGAGTTTTAGAGAATTAGATCATAAATCATGCATTACATTCCACATTAATACAATGTGGTTGCATAAAAGATAGTATTCATTTTTTCTCATCAATGAAAACATATTTAAATCAAAACATGGATTCATTCATGACACTTCCTTGACACTATCATCACATCATGTACCCTTCCCTTGACTTGTGAAAAACATTTAAAAAACATGGGATGAGCATAAAAAGCTCAGTAAGGGATATAAAAACACGGAAAGGAAACATTGGTACATGTATAAATAAGAATAAATTAAATCACACATTACTCATAAAACATAAGCACATAAACATAACTCATGAAATCATAAGAGGAGAGGAGGGGCACTCTTGAAATGTTATAAAATGTTACTTTATATTGAAATGTGTTTTGGATTTAAAAGGTCCCACATTGATATATTTCGAGGATAAGGTTATAATTTTTCGAAATATACTCACCCAATATTTTTTTGAAAATTGTATGTCTTATATTTTACATTATCATTTCATTTTATTTAAATCATTCATTAATGAGGTAATCGCTGCATCATCATGATGACATAAATATTTTAGTTTTTTTAATGTCTAAAAATTATAAAAAAATACTATAATGTCATAAATCTCTTAATACTTCTATTGAATATTTATTGTCTAAGAGATCATTTACACAGAAAAAACTAAAAATGTTTTACATGGGTGATACATACATTTTTATATTTAACTTTATTTAAAAATAAAAAGATAAAAAGTCATTATCACACAAAAGTGATTCCATGGGGTCCCAATGTTTGGCACAAGGAATCCCATGGTCGGACATGACACAAACAGTACCATTTGGACACATGTTGGGGTCATTTGTTATTATTATGATATTATTTTATTATCCTTTACTACCCGATTACGAATTAATCAAGATAATTAAAGATAATTACTATTGTTACTATTCATAATGTCAAAAAACAAGAGTCTTAATTAAATAATTTGGAACTCCTGATTCCAAATATTGAATCCCTTTTACCAAATTCCAAATATAGAAATTTCAATAATGAATTTAAAAATAATTCCCATTGTCAAAACAAATAGCGTGTTTTTTTGAAACAATATCTATGAAAAGTTTGGCACTTTTTATGCCCAATTCCAAAGTGAAATTAATTTCAATGAACACCGTTGGATTAAATGGTAAACATATATTCTAATTAAACATTAAATCCAATTAATAAGATAATCTATCCATATAATTAAATTATATGAAAAAGAAGTTTTGATGTAAAATGCAGTATTTTTCACTATTCATAAAAAAATTAATATTGTCAGAAAAATACCCAAAATTTATCCAAAGTAAATTTCAATGTACCAATAATAAAGAATAAGTTTATTTTGACAGATATATCTTATAAAATCGTCAAAAGATAGATTAAAAAATGGTTCTCCATCAAAAGGCGGTAAAACAATCATTTAAATTTATTAGAGAATTATATGCTTAAGATTGGATTTATTCTCATTTAATCCTCTAAAACACTATCTAATTAATAAATAGACATAGATAAGAATATCTATTATTCATCACTTACTTGGGATGTTAAATCCTTCCCCCCATTAGAAAAGTGTGTTCTCACAATTTATTTACTTATCGAATAATTGGGGGTATTTATCTCTCATTGCATTATTAGATTCCCATGTTGCCTCTTCAGTCATGTGGTTTTCCACAAAAAACATTAATTTATTAATCACCATATTCTGCAACACTTGCTCCCTGTGGTCAAGAATCAAGACTAGTTGTTCCTCATAGGATAGATTATCTTCCAGCTGAACTACCTTTGGACTCAAAACATGAGATGGATTTGGAATGTACTTCCTTAACATTGAAACATGAAAAACATTGTGTACCTGATATAAACTTAGAGGTAAAGGCACTCAGTATGAAACTGATCAAAATCCCTCCAGAATTTCATATGGTCTAATGAACCATGGATTCAGCTTTCCTTTCTTACAAAATTGCATCACAGTTTTCCATGGTGATACTTTGAGAAAAACATGATCACCTACCTCAAAAGAGAGATCCTTCCTCCTGTTGTACGCATGAATTTTCTTCCTGCTCTGAAATTTTCTCATGTGTTTCTATATCAGCTGAACTTTTTCTGCCAACTCTTCTACTAATTTCGGTCCCATCAACTTCCTTTCACCCACTTCATCTTAGAAATTTGGAGTTCGACACCGCTTCCCATATAATGCCTCAAATGGTTCCATCTGTATACTGGAATGAAAACTGTTATTATAAGAAAACTCAACCAAAGAAAGATGTTGGTCCCAACATCCCTGATAATCCATCGAAAAAGCACGTAGAATATCCTCCAATGTCTGAATCGTTCGTTCTGACTGCCCAACTGATTGAGGATGAAAAGCTATACTAATATTTAATTCAGTACCCAACGACTTTTTAAGGCTTTTCCAAGAGTTAGAAGTGAACCAGGGATCATGGTCAGATACAATGGAGAGAGGAACTCCAAGTAACCTGACTATCTCTTTAAGATACAAATGGTAAAGTAGATATAGGGAAAAATTATCTTGTATAGCAAGGAAATGAGCAGATTTAGTCAAGCGATCAATAATAACACAGATTGCATCATTACCTCGAGGTGTCTTCAGTAATGCCACAATGAAGTCCATGGATATATTCTCCCATTTCCACTTTGGTACTAGTAAAGGTTGAAGCATCCCATTTCAGTAACTTCCACTCTTCTTTAAGCTGTTGACAAGTCAAACACTTCATAGTAAAATCAGCAATATCTCTTTTCATTCCGTAATACCAGTAATACTCCCGAAGATCTCTATACATCTTAGTACTGCCTGGATGAACTAAAAATGGAGAACTATGAGCTTCACATAACAACTCTCTCGTCAACTGTGAATCAAAAGGCACACACAATATCTTCCCAAATCTCAAAACACAATCATTATCAATGTTGAATTCAGGAAAGATACCCTTCTAAACCAGCTCTAACTTTTTATGCGACTCACTGTCTTGCTTCTGTGCTTGATTAATTCTGTCTAATAGAGAATATTTCACTGATACCTGAAACGAACAAGAAGGACATCCTGCACCAATTACATCTATGCCAAAGTTAATCAAATCCTTAACCAAAGGATCACGTTCCAAACACAACATTTTTAATAAAGCATTACTTTTTCGACTAAAATCATCAGCCTCTTTATTTGCTTTTCCTGGATGGTATTGAATTGTAAAATCCAAATCCTTGATTGATTTTATCCATCTCCTCTATCTCATGTTCAATTATTTCTGAGTGAATATATACTTTAAACATTTTTGGTCAATATATATTTCACACTTTACACCATACAAATGATACCTCCATATTTTTAAAGCGAAAACAACATCAGATAATTCCAAATCATGTGTAGGGTAATTAACCTAATGAGTTTTCAACTAACTTGAAGCATAAGCAATTACCTGATCATTCTGCATTAGGATGCAACCAAGTCCTTTAAATTAAGCATTACTGTATATAAAAAACTCACCATTCCTGGAAGGTAGTTCCAAACCTGGAGCATTAACCAATATTCTTTTCAATTCCTGAAAACAATCATCACATTCTTTTGTCTAGATAAACATAACCGACTTCCAAGTTAGTTTAGTCATTGGACTAGATAACAGAGAAAAATTTCTAACTAACCTTCGGTAATAGCCTGTCAAACCAAGGAAGCTACGAATCTCTGTTGCATTTGTGGGTCTTGGACATTCTTCCACAACCTTTGTTTTTATAGGATCAACTGTTATCTAATTTTTAGAAACAATGTGACCAAGGAAAGAAAATTGTTGCAACCAAAACTCACATTTAATGAATTTCCAATACAATTTCTTTTCTTTTATGGTATGAAAAATAACCCTTAAATATCATTCATGATCCTCTTTACTTTTAGAAAACACCAAAATATTATCAATGAAAACAACCACAAACTTATCCAAGAACTCATGGAAAATTCTATTCATAAGGTCCATGAATACAAAAGGTGCATTGGTTAGCCAAGAAGGCATAACTACAAATTCATAATGGCCATATCTTTTATGAAACACTGTCTTCGGAATATCTTCTTCCTTTACCATCAACTAATGGTACCCCGTTCTCAGATCAATCTTTGAAAAATATTGAGATCCCTGGAGCTGATCGAACAAATCATCGATTTGAGGCAAAGGATATTTGTTCTTAACAGTGATGTTATTCAAGGCTCTATAATCAATGCAAAGTCTCATTGAACCACCTTTATTTTTAGAAAATAAAATAGGTTCACCCCATGGTGATTTTCTAGGTTGAATTAATCCATTCTCTAATAAATCTTGCAATTGCTCCTTCAAATCTAAAATTTCAATTTGAGCCATTCGATAAGGGGGTTTTGAAATTGGCTTAGCATTGAGAACTAAGTCACTAGTAAATTCAACTTCTCGATCTTGTATTATTCTATGCAACTCATCAGGAAAAACATCAGAAAACTCATTTACCACTGGCCCATCATTAATCTGAACAGTTCCTTTGATTTCAATAATATGTGCAAGGTAACATTCATTTCCATATTTTACAAGTTTCACAGCCTCTTGATATGATATCAATAGTAAGGTATAATTCTTGTACACAAACTGAAAGTCTTTCTGAAATGAAACTTCTTTATCTCTACAATCAATCTTAGTATAGTAAATAGTGATCCAATCCATACCCAAGAGAACATCAAACTCTACTAGAGGTAAAACAATTAGGTTTGCAAGTAGGTTCTTTCCACGGATAAGGATTGGAAGATTATTTTAAATTCTTTTTCTCTAAACAATTCCCCCAGGTATTTTTACCATAGGTTCAGGAGTCATTTCTTGAGATGGTATCCCCATTTTACTAGAAATTTTTTCAGAGATGAAAGAATGTGTAGAACCTGAATCAAACAACACACTGACATAATCTGAAAAAACAAACAAAGTACCTGATACCGCATCATTTGATGGCCCAACATCTTCTTATGTAGTTGCAAAGGATATCACCACCCCTTTCTGCTTGTATTCTAACTTCTTTCCATCACTCGAGCTCTTTGTCTGACACTCGTTTTCATAGTGACCCATCTCATTGCACTTAAAACATTTCACTAACTATAAATCAAATTTGGTCTTACCATTACCTTGATCTTTATCAGTGAAATCACGAGACTTATATCCCATCTTACCACATCGGTAGCACTTTCTATAATTCAGAAGATGTTCGCTAGCATGCCTTTTACCACATTTACCACAAACAGGAAACATAGTTTTCTTACCATCAGACCTTTTTGAAGAATTCTTCCCTTTCTCCTGACACCTCGGTCTCTTCCTCTGTTGGTTGTTATAGGACACATGATCATCGGAAAACTCCATTTCCACCTTCTCACCACATCTAACCAGCTTTTCATTACTCTTGAACTCACGAGAATCTAAACCACTTCGATATTTTGGCTTTAATCCTGAGTAAAAACAATTGATTTTATTGTCAAGGTCTCGGATAAAATTTGGAGCATACGTTTCCAATCGAGTCATCCTCTCTTCATAATGAGCCACTGATTCATCCTCTTTCCTCAATTCCAAGAATTGTTTTTCCATGCTAATTCGAACAGCCTTAGAAAAATACTTCTCAAGTAACATACCTTTGAATTCATCCCAGTCGAGAGCATCAATATCATCAGCGTCCCTGATATTTTTAATGATCGACCACCACTGATCTGCTTCACCATCCATACTGTAAATTGCAAGACTAACCTTTTGATTGTCTGAACAACCCATGAAATCAAAAACCTTCTTCAGTGCATTAATCCACCATTCAGCTAGCACATGGTCGCATGATCCTCTGAATGATGGGGGATGTTTCCTCATGAAATGTTCCACCATTGACATGTTCCTCTGTGGTTGATCTAGATGATCTCGTGCATGGATACCACCACCATTTATCACTTGAGACAACTGCACCAATACTACAACTAACTATTTAGTTCCAATTCCGATGCAGATTCAGAATGTTATTTCCTTCTGTATTCCTTCCTAGCACTACTTCCCTGTTTCCTCTGTGGAAAATCATTATGAAAAAACATGTCTTAGATGAAGCAACATGGTAATCTTTAAATGTTATATCATTTCAATTTGACCATAAGAAAATATTTTTGGATAATAATTTAATAGAATTCTAACTCCTAATGTTATCTAAACCTACCTTTGATACCAACTATAAGGCCCCAACCTTAACCATTACTTAATCTTGAGTTATTTAATGAATACACGTTGAGGATCTTTTCAAGTTTAAATTTTTATGGAATTAGATCATAAATCATGCATTACATTCCACATTAAAACAACGTGGTTACATAAAAGATAGTATTCATTTTTTCCAATTAACAAAAACATATTTAAAACAAATCATGGATTCTTTTATGAGACTTCCTTGACACTATCATCACATCATGTACCTTTCCCTTGACCTGTGAAAAACATTTCAAAAACATAGGATGATCATAAAAAGCTCAGTAAGGGATATTAAAAAAAGGAATGGAAACATTAGTACTTGTATACATAATAATCAATGAAATCACAATTTACTCATAAAACATAAGCACGTTAACATACCTCATGAAATCATAAGATTTATGAATAACTCCTAAAAATCATAAGACATAAAGGTAAGTTGAGGAATTCATAACATTCTTACGTAAGGAGTAACCCTGATGGTTACGTTTGGAATAACCATCACAGTATATTCCCTAAATCTCTTCGGATAAACCTTAACATTTAACCTCTTTGTGTTACCCAATGCATTGGAGAGATATATCGGGATCACCCGCCCTTAGTTTATCATGGAACCACCCATCTTCATAACAATGATCGTGAACCATAACATAATCGTATCACATACAACATGCAAAAAGGAAACATAACATTTCCACTTGTCAATCACAAGATATCAATACAACACATTTATATAATAAAAAAATTATGAAATCCATTTTCAATACCAAAATAAAAGAAAATTAAAGCATGGTATTTATTTTTCATATAAAAAAAATTATGGCTTGTTGAGGAAGCCAAAACCCAAATAATGGTCGCGGCGGCGGAGAAGTCGTTGTCGCCACATACTTATGACAGAAAAACATTCCTTTTGTCGTTTAGTAAAATGCTTCGTATAATAAAGATTCCTTTTGAATATACGTAAATGTAAATGGGGATTATACACCATATAAAATAAGGTTTTTTATAAAACAAAATATGCCTCAATGAAAGGAGATTGAGATGAATTCCCTTACCTGAAGTCCGACATGACTCGATCGTTCTTTAACATCCCGAATAATAAACATGAGTTAATTTATACTTGATTAAGAACCTATTTCAAGTTCATTAATTCTTTTATATCACTTATTACCATGTTATGAACACTATGTAATGAATTAAGTTAATAATGGTCGTTTTGTCGATCATTGGTACTTGAGTCTAAAAAACCCTTTTTAATTTCATGTTGTTCATGTGGTAAAATATCCATTATATCCAGAATTATATTCATGATTTTAGATATCATATATATCATATATATACAGTATATACATGCATTTATAATATTACATAACATTTAGAGGTAACAAATTAAATGCACCGTTCATGGAGACGGTAAGCCGTACATACGCATGAATGCTACTTTCATTTCTATTTCATATTTTATGGAATTGAATAATAATGATATAAAAGAATATTATAATTATAGTACAATATCATATATAATAACATTAACTCCATCCTTTATACGTCCCACATATGTCATTAACGAATCAAATCACATTGAGGGGGCGGTAGTCCACACTTCCAAAAATGAAGATATCGTGTTTACACATAATGGAAACCAAAAAGGTATGCCATAAATGTAAAAATAAAGAAGCTTAATGAATGAATAAACATATTATATAACATATATAAATATATTTACATCTTAATAGACAACTTTTAATGTGTTAGAAGAATATTTAACAATCATCGTTTCGTGAGGCAGAAATCCTTCATCCAGGGAAAATGTGTGTTCTTTAACCATTAGATGTAGGTGTGTGTAAGTGTAGCTCGAATACGTCTTATAAAAACATCCTAGTATATTGAAGATACTGGTTGTGTTACAAAATAAATGAATAAAATTAGTTTAGGTTGTTGGAGAAGTGAAATAACACAAAAGAACATTAGAGAAGACTTTACCTTTAAATTGGGTAACTCTTCTTGGTTTGAAACAAAAGGGTTACTTGAAGAACTTTATGCCTAAGGTAAGGCTTCTAAGATGAAGATAGGGATGTGGAGAGATAAAATGAGAAGAGCTTGGCCGAGCCAATGGCTTGATAAGTGTGGGTAAGGAGGTAGAGGTGGGGGCCTTTTATAAGAGGAGAGGAGGGGCACTCTTGGAATGTTATAAAATGTTACTTTATATTGAAATGTGTTTCGGATTTAAAAGGTCCCACATTGATATATTTATAGGATAAGGTGATATGGGATGGAAATATACTCATACAATAGGATTTTGACAAATTTATGTCTTATATTTTACATTATCTTTTCATTTTATTTAATTCGTTAATTAATGAAGTAATCGCTGAATCATCATGATATAATGAATAATTTATTTTATTTAATGTCTAAAAATTATAAAAAAGTACTATAATGTTGGAAATAATTTTATATTTACATTGAATATTTATAGACTAAGAGTTAATTTACACAGACAAAACTAAAAATGTTTTACTCGGGTGATACATACATTGTTATATTTAACTTTTTTTTTAAAAGATAAAAAGTCACTACTACACAAAAGTGATTCCACGGGGTCTCAAATTTTGGAAAAAAAGCATCCCATGGTCGGCCATGACAAAACCAGTAGCATTAGGAAACATGTGGGGGTCATTTGTTATTATTATCATATTATTTTATTATCCTTAACTACCCGATTACTAATTAAACAAGATAATTTAAGATAATTACTGTCGTTACTATTCATAATGTCCAAAAACAAAAGAGTCTTAATTACATAATGTGGACATTATGATTCCAAATATGGTATCCATTTTACCAAAATTACAAACATAGAAATTTCAATAATGAAAATAAAAATAATTCATGTTGTCAAAACAAATAGCGTGTTTTTTTGAAACAATATCTATGAAATGTTTGGCACTTGTTTATTCCCAATTTCAATGTAAAATTAATTATAATTAAAATCATTGGATTAAATGGTAAAAATATATTCTAATTAAACTTTAAAAACAATTAAAAATATAATCTAACCATATTGATAATTTAGATGAAAAATCAGTTTTGAAGTAAAATGCAGTATTTTCACTATTCATTAAAAATGAACATTGTTAGAAAAATACCAAAAATTTATCCAAAGTAAATTTAAATTCCCCAATAATAAAGAATAAGTTTATTTGGACACATAGAGATTATAAAATTGTCAAAATATAGATTTAAAAATGGTTCTCCATCAAACGGCGGTAAAACAATCTTTTAAAAATATTAGAGATTTCTATGCTTAAGATTAGATTTATTCCCATTTTAAACCTCTAAAACACCATCTAATTCATAAATAGACATATATAATAATATCTATTATTAATTACTTACTTGTTATGTTACATAAAATTAAATAAACCCTAAAGGAATTGAGATAAGATGGACAACTTATAATATAAACATGGTATGCTTGAAATTTGACATGTATTCAATACTTTACATATATACCTAGTTTTTAGGTCTTGGATATTATGAATGAAATTATTTTTCATGTACCTAATATTATAAAAGGGCTTTGATTTCATGTCCATAAGATTATGCATGTACCCAGTTTTCATGTATATATGTTTAGGTGATGTCTTCATTTCATTTCCTTAACTTAAGGATTGATCCTAATTTTTTTTATACATGTTCAAATTGATTTTTTAATTTTTTTTAATTTTGATTTGTATATTTTACTCTATCATGTAAAATTACTTTTTATTTAAAATTCCAAAATCATATGAATATTATGTACTATTATATTTTTATTTGTTATATAACACATGATTATGATCTCTAAGAGTGCGAGTATGAACTTTTTAATTTAAAATCTTGATATCAAAAACTTATTCTATTGTTATTATCATGTATGATCATTAATTTATATCTCCTATGTTATCCCCTACTAAGAATTCCATCTCACCCATTCAGATAATTTACATTCCTATGATATGAAGTGATGTTTTAAATATGGAATAGATGATAAGAAATTATGTGTGAATCATTGAAGATATTTAATGAAACAAAATAATTATATATCTATTATAAAATGAAAAAAAATTACTATTCTGGAATGGATCGTTATGTATTAAATCAAATACTCCTCTAAAATTATGTAACATTTAAATATTTAAATATTTTATGTTTATAGGTATGGAAAAAAATTATTGTTTATCTTTAGTAAAGTAATAATATATTGATTTTTTAAAGATATAATCTTCTATTTAATGATAAGATCATATAGAAATCTTTTAACTATATTGAAGAAGAATTTGGGAGAAATTAATCAACAAAAAAATTCCAATTTAAACTGAATTGAATTAACATCTTTTATGAAATTATGCAATGACAATGAAGCATATAATATCTAAATGAGATAGAAAGGACAATATAAGTACATAAATGCACAATTAATGTATATTTTCAATGATGATTTATGGGTTGTTATGTCATATATTTTGTAGTCTCATAAATATCAAAACCATAAGATTGGTTATAGAGGCATATCATGTGGTTCATAAAAAATTGAAAACATATTTATATAATTATTTTATTTAATAAAAATTATATCTCAAAAATTTAATGGTCAATCATAGAAATATAGGGTGTTATGAGTTTGGATACAAATTTCATTAATAATTTATTTCATAAAAAATTTCAAAATTTCATTTTAAAAACTTACTCAAAACCCTCTAATATTCGTCTCATATGTAACACCCAATATAAAATCATGGGAATTAAATAATGATAATTGTGTGATCTCAAACACTCTGTATAGGAAAAAATTTAACTATTAATATCAGTTAGATCATAAATGAGATATAAAACCTAAGTGAGAGAAAAATATATAACTAAAAGTCTATAGAGTCGTAATTAACAACCATAAAACCTCACTATGAATTATAGAACATAAGATATGATTTTAATACCACTACGTGGTCATCTAAATATTTCATAAAATCATATAAAAAATAAAATAGGGCATATAATCACATCATATGAATTTTATATATCTTTAGATCATGGAATATCATAAAATATTGGCATAACATGATAATAGGGCATGTTTTAGATGTTTTTAATAACAATAATAATTTATTTTTTGAGAAACCTCAATCATTACAACCATTTATGATGTGAAAAAATATATGAATGTGTACCCTTTAAATTGTGAAGAAATTCATTCATGACAACAAATTATATTTTTTAAAAATCCCTATATTTCTACACATAATAATAAATTGAGATATATAACCCAAAAATTCATTTTAGTGTGTTATAAGACCCACCAATCAATATCCATATATATGTTCTCTACATAAAAATAAAATCTTTCAACTTCTAATAAAAACCCATGGGAATAAAAGGGGTTCATAAATTTTTTGAATGATATCACATAAAAATAAACCTCAAAAACAAAAAAGATGAAAAAAACATGATCACTCATAATGTGTATTTAAAAAATAACATATATAGTTATCAATGAATCATTTATCTACTAATAAAAATTTTAAAAAAAAATATTTCAATAATATGGGATTTCAGATTTACTTTCGAAATAATTTTTTTTAAGATGAATATAAAAAATTCTAAACCTTTACATAAAAATAAATTAAAAATTCTTACCTGTATGTTAAATAAGGAATATAAAATGGATATACATATTAATATTTTAATAATACTGACATATGTACCAACGATATGGAATAATATTTGTTGAATTGGTGCAATAAAGAGTGGATCAAACCATAATGGATCCATCATAGTAGTATCCTTAATGAACGATAAATATAAATGAATCCATATTACATTTGATATATAAAAACACCACAATTTAAGCATTGAAGGATCCATGAAATAATTCATGATATCCTTATTTATAAAATGGGGAATAAAGAATAAATAAATATTTTACTTATATTCTCATTAGGGGTAATGTATGGTATAATAAAACATTAGAAATGAAAGAATAATAAATATGGAATAGTAGATAATCAAAAAATAATAATTTAATTTACAACCATGAATAAAATTAACATCTAAATAACATGGATAATTAATGGATATGGATAAATATATTCATTCATGATCATACCATTATGGACTTAACCAATATATCTTGTATTTTACTAACAAGGCATCAGCCAAGCCATTATTAATAAATTGGTATGTGTAAACTAGATACACATCTAATATAGAATCCCTATAGTTTTACCATTTGAGACCTATCAAGCCATCTAGGGGAAATCAAAAACCAGGTACCATCTATCACATTCAAGTCCTTTCCATTCAACATTAATTTAATGAATAATAAAATTGACATTATTAATTAATTATAAATCAATATATACATATATTAAATCAATAATAAAAAATATTTCCCAATTTAATGAAATAATATTTGAATAATCATACATTTTGAAATATCATATATTGAAATTGTATTGGGTTGAGAAAATAAAGATTTTTTATAATACAATAAAATAAATAAATGTTAAATAAATTATGGACATGGAAATAAAAATAATATCCACATATAAATTTGAGATTAATGGGGAATGTGTTTTTTTTCATCGGGAAATGGGATATGGAATGGGTTTCACCTGACAGTTTGATTGTGGACGGTTTATGTCCTTTCTCAATTGCTCGCAATAGGTTTTCCATTTTTTAGTGTGCCCTAGAAACACCGAAAAGATCACATATACATAACTGGGTACAGACCTAAATTCCAGTGGCAATTGGTCCATTAGTGTTTCACACCCAATGATTCATTGACACTCACATTGGTCTAGGGTATTGGAGGTTAGTCGCATCACACCCTTTTGGGTGGAATTATTTCAACTCTGAGACTCTCTTATTGATTTTTGATATGTTTGTCAAATCCTTCCCAAACAGTTGTATAAGACAGGTTACCCCATCCAATGACTTGATTATGAATGTATATCAATAGGAACAATTCCATGCATATCACGACTTCTATATCACACTCTTATTTGTTTATTATACTTTGGGATATGGCCATGTATGAGAACACAAGAGTTTATTTCCATCCAGGGAGGTGGATGGTGTCTTAGGGATTGGATTGAATAGTTATGAGGAATACTACATATCTTTAAAAATGAGAATGAAAACCTACATAGTTATCTTTCTATAGTATAAAGTCATGTGACTATACCCATACATATAATTTAACATCATTTGGAAAGGATGTGAATATTAGGATCTGACCTCAATGAGGTTTCTAATGTTTTATATTTAATATAATAATTAGAGTCCACATAGTTCATGAGGTGGGTATCTATGTCATGAGATATATGAAAATATATATCTTATGTGGGACTTACGGATATAAGACTTCCTATGATTTCATCCTTGAGAATGATTCCCTTTTAGTAGAGAAAAGATTTTATCAGACTTACATCCCATTAAAGGGACTAGACTATTGGAATTATCAACATGCTTTGGATACAATCATCACACCTCTCATAGCCCATGTTAGCCATGATCGGTGTCACAAGAAAGAGATATCACAAGATTGGACACACATAATGAGATCATATATATATATGGGTCCAAGTCATTAACTTTTCCATTTGAGGGGCATTATTACCCATATCATGGAGGTTGTGGTATGGAAATTGATCCATTGTATGGTATCTTATGTATCATGTTCTATAACAAGAATGAAATTAATCATTTTTCAGTTCATCCCCCAACCTTCTGATGGGTTTGAGGTTTTTGATTGTGGATTATACTTAAAAGTATGCTCGTGTCTGACACAACTTCTGTAACACCCCAAGATTTCATAGTGTGTTATTTCTTCAAAATAATTCAATAACTTGCACTACACACAACACCAAGTTCAATCACACCATGACTTACAAAAAAAAGCCATTAAAAGAGGTCATGAATAGCATTAACTAAATTTTAAACTTTATATAATCCTTATAATTTTAAAATCCATATTATGAGTTTCTTAGTCAAAATGCAAGAACAGATTCATTTTAAGTATTGCACTTTTATCAACTTTTAATAGTGAAACCTTTTTAAATAAAATATTTTAAACTTTTTTACTAAATGGGGACATGAAAAAATTTAAAATGAGACATCCCAAGCTTACACGGTACACTTTCCTTTGAATAAAACAGTAGCATGTGTTGTACGCAACTTCGAGTTTTAGCACACACCACAACCGATCAAACTAGCCATTATGAATAGTAATACCTAATTTTTGAAATTATATATATTTTATATTTCAAAATGGACTTCAATTTTGGATTTGGAATATCGAATTTAGCCTAAGGTGAAATTTTGGTACTTTTCAGATAACTTTAATATTTTGATGAATAGTGAAAATAACTAAATTTTAAACATCTTTTTAAATCATAATAATTAATAGTGATAAATTATGAATTTTAGTTGTTTTAAAGTATATTTAGAATATATTTTTACCATTTAATATAATGTTGGTCATTGGACATAATTTTACAATTAAACCCAACATAAACAAGTGTCAATCTTTTGATAGTTATTATCTCTTAAAAACACGTTTTTTGTTTTGACAGCGGGAATTAATTTTAAATTAATTTCTTCCACTTCTGTGTTTTGAATTTAGAAAAATGTATTCCATATTTGGAATCAGGATGTCCAAATTGTGTAAATAGGTAACTTTTATTTTTAGACATTTTGAATAATTACTGTGGTAAATATTTTATTTACCATGGTTAAGGATAAATCCGGTAAATAAGGATTAAAAAATAATATTATAAAAATACAAAATTACCCTAAAACATGTCCTAACCTTATTGGTGGACACATACCCGACCATGGGCATCCTTGGGTCGATTTGGGGACCCCTTGGAGCCACTTATATGTGGTAGGGACACATTATATTAATAATGTTAAAATAAAAATAAAAATGGCATAAGCTTACATCTTTTAGAAGAACAATTATTACCTAGGGTTATACATGTTGGATTTTCGATTATAAATATTCCTTTGAAAGATAAAAAGATTTCCTACATAATGATATTTTATTTATAATTTTTAGACATCGAATAATTTAAATTATTAATGACACAATAATGATGCAATGTTTACCTCATTAATAAATCATTTAAATAAATAAGATTATAATGATTAAAATATTATCTAAAACCTGTCCAATTCTTATTGGTTGATGTTATTTAGAATATGAGTCATCTTATCTTCGACCTAAATGATTTTTGGACCATTATAAACCGAATATAATTATATTATAAAGTAATACTTTTACTCTTTCCTAAAGAGCCCATCCTCTCCCTTATAAAAGGAGACCACTTCTACTCATTCCTCACACCTCTCAAGCCACTTGGCTCGTCCAAAACCTGCCCAAATAAGCTACCAACATCCCTCACTAGAACCTAGAGGCCTTAGTTTGATCAGAAATCCAACCTACGAGCCCTTTTGATCAAATCAAACGAAAAAACACGAAGAAGAGGTAATGTTTTCACCACCCCTTTTCAAGTTCATTTCTTCTTCCACTTCTTCTTCCTTTGTTGTTACCATTTTAAAATAATAACTCCAGTATCATGTATATACTGTGATGTTATTATAAATATGATACAACCATATTCAGTATTCTATCCACCCTTTAAATAACATGTCACCATACGTGCGTACGTACGGCTTACCGTCTCCACGTCGTGGTGTAATTGTTATTCAAATTAATATTATTTGGATGGGTATAATAATGATATGTAACTCATGTAAATAATAAATATAACATGTTAATGATTATGTATATATGATATAACAACCATTTATATATTATTTTAATAACAAAAGAACGATATTGTCGCTCGTGCGTACGTACGGACTACCATCTCCACGAACGCGATAAGATTCATTCTCCATCGTATCCATTCAAGTATAATTATCATTTGATGATTTAAAAATGATGTTTAAGGACTTGATATCATTCTGGATATGAATAAAATACAAACTATCCATTACAAACATGTCTTACGTAACAAAACATATAAAAGAAAACGAGTAAGTTAACACCCGAAACAACGACAATTCTAAGATATTATTAACATAGAAATGTTAAAAGATCATATATTATATCGTATTAATGTATATGATTATTGAATAATTTAATAACAATTATTTCACCATTATACAGGAGGTTAACCTACCCCATCCAAGTAAAAGTGCAAGGTAAGGGATTTTCTTATCTCACTTTCAATTCCATGAGATTTCCATTGTTCGCCACTAAATTATTTAAAGTGGTGTATTGCATACTTCCATTTGATATATATATTATCATGATTCTCTTTATATTCATGTTATTCTGTAAATCATTTGGTGGTTAATAACTTTTGGCCATATGACTCAGTTGATTAACGTGGTAAGGGGTTTTCATCTCACTCCTTATTCCCGTGAGATTCATGCCATATTGCCACCATCAGCTTTTGTGTGGTGTATGTACTGCCCATAATTATATTATTTGTGTAATAAACTCTAATTTATGTGTATTTACATATTCATTGTATGATACCTCTTTCATGGGTTGTATGTTTCATAAGTTACCAAATTGGTAAGGATTTATTTGGAAATCTCTTCATTATCCGAGATTGTATATACATAATTATCTACTGGGACCTCGTTATCATCCACGTCCATGTTTCTTCAAAATGTATTTCAAAACATTTTTAATATTTAAAAGAATATGGATTAAAGTCATTTATACCCTTGTTTGACTTTTTATAAGAGGTTTATAAGGAAATCTTTCAGTCGTTTTCCAAACAAGGTGCTTTTTAACATTTTCGACAGAATTAAGATAAGAATGTTTTTTTTAACTTATAGTGCGGGTGCGGTTATTTTCCGCCGTTATAAAATCGTCAAAGCTTCCCTTACAAGCTTATAAGATTATTTTCAAATAAAATGTTTTATTTTATATGGATCTTAAAAGATTTCAAAATAAAAGGAGATATTTCTTTAAAAAGAATTTTGATTTCATCTATGTCAACATCCTTTGATGGATTTTAAGATTATTTGAAGTTGATTTATTATGATACAAAACTTCTATATTGTTTTGAAGGTTTTGTGATATGTTTGACTGTGGATGTGCTATTTTTATACCATTTATAGTTTATGGTGAAAATATTGACATTTCGGATGCTAGTTCCAATAAGAATGTTTATGTTATATTTCAACCTTTACTTCATATGAATGTGTTGGACAAGTATGTTCTAGGTTGGGGACTGGTTAAAGTAAGCCCTCCAGGTTGGGGACTGGTAAAAGTAAGCCCTCCAGGTTAGGGATTGGTAAAAGTAAGCCCTCCGGTTTGGTCTCCGGTTATTAGAGGCACTCCGGGTTGGTGTCCGGTTATTAGAGGCACTCCGGGTTGGTGTCCGGTTATTAGAGGCACTCCGGGATGGGTTCCGGTTACAGTTATCCCCAAGGTCATGGGACGAGGCCTTGAAAAGAAATTAATGTCTGGCATTATGAATTCCATCATTATGAAAGTTGTTATTGATTTTTCATGTGATTATTCGATTAGTAGAATATCCATGTGAATAAGTAAATGGCATTATTTCATTTTATTTATGCCATACCATGTTGACAGTTCAAGTTTGAAAGGCTTTTGTTTTAGTTTTACATTGCCTTAAATGTTTATTCTTATTTATGAAAGTTTCCGCTATATTGTTATCCTTACTGCTCATTTGAGCTCACCCCTTTTCTATGTTTTATTTTTCCCAGGAAGTGAAGAAGTAAATTATGAATGAACTGCAGGGATATTATGTGGGGATATGAGTGTGGATTATGGAGACAATATGTTATTGTAGTAGTTTTTCATTTTACGATGTAATGTAAGACTTATGAATATATCTAGTGTTTCCAAGGCTACTAAACCAATCGGTCTTTCGAGATATGATCTTTCTTGTGATCATGCCAATGTTATGTAATAATGCACCGACTCTGGGTAACTAGGGTCGGGGCGTTACAGTTGGTATCAGAGGAAGTTTAGTACAAACCTTCGAAGCTATATTTTGATAAACTCTGATTAGAGCACGTAGATCTAAGATGAACTTCGAGGATTAGTATAGAAGAACATCCTAGAATTTTGGTATTGTAGGGATTTTGTGATTTTTCTGAGCAATACATCCCTGTCTGGATACGAGCAGGTAGAGGCGGCTCTGGCACAGATGTACCTAGGGGTAAAACCCGAAAACACCACTTTGAGCTAGAGTCGAACGGGAACTGGTGCACGACAATGGGCCTTGCTGCACTCTTGGTTACGACACTCCCGGGGGATATGCTTAGGATAACTTCATTTTCCTTACAAATCATTATGAAGGGTTTATGAGTATATACTTCCTAAAAAGGAGACATTTTTATGATTATGGATTATATCCATAAATAGTTCAATTTCTGTTAAGTGTCTTATAAGTATGGGATTATGTATTTTGATTCATAAACTGATCTAGTGTATTCCATTGTTTAGAAATGGCGCCCAGTAGAAGGAATGAGAACTCCAGAAATGCACATGATCAAAAGAAAAGGAAGGATCATATCTTTCATGGTCTTAAGCTAGAATTTATAATAGAAATAGTCTCCCATGTATTATCATCATATGAAGAAATAATATCATGTGTTGATAAGATAAGTAAAGAGTTTACTGAGTCCTATGGCTTTGAAGGGAATCAAGAGAAGAAAAGGATGGAAGAGAGAAAGATGGATAAAGGGAAGAGGGAACAGAAGAATTTTCCCATATGTGATAACTGTGGAAAGAAACACCCTGGAACTTTCCTGAAAGGAATGGGAGTTTGTTATAAGTGTAGAGGAAAAGGGCACAAAGTACGTGACTGCAAGGGTAAGAAAAGGGTTTCAAATGTACAATGCTTCATTTGAAAGGAGTTTGGACACTACACGAACCTATGTCCCAGTCATCAGACTATGCCGCAAATGATGTTATTGGATAATAATCAAGTTATGATACTACCGCAGATGAAGAGGAATGATTAGAGTTCTTATGTTGATTATATCAATTGAGTGTTGTATCAACAATGTACTTGTTATAATAATTATGGAGTATATAAGGATTGTACTGCAGTACTATTTCATTAAGGACTTGAGATTGTATGGAACAATGAAAGGTGACTCAACAGAAGGATAAATTTTTGGAAAATATATGGTTGAGAGAATGATAAACCATAATATAGTTCTGATACCGAGTTAGTGATTTTGGAATAATACATGATTGTTTTGGATAAATTATATTGGATATTCTTGACTACCTTGGAACTGATTAATGATCTGTATATTCCATTATTTTTGGGGTTTAAAACATTTTTGGATTGATGAGGTATATCCAGCATTCTATATGGAATAAGGGAGCATGAATGTAATCAATAAGGAATATGGTAATTCAGGATGTTTCAGTGTATTAAAAGAATACATGATGAAGGTATTCATATGCTATTACGGGGTAAAAAGGATATATATTATGTTTACCTTCCTTATAAATGTTGGACTGTGAGTTTGGACATAAGTATTTTGGATAGGTCTAGTTTGGATTATTTTGGATTGCCATAAGAGGACAACCCGGAAGTCGGGCGGCAACCCGTCGCGTCCGGCAAGGCTGTGAGACTTGAACTCGCAACCGAAGGGCGAAAAGGGTGTATCACCTACCACTGGCCCATGAGATGTCCTGGATTAAATAATGTTGTTTTTTTAAAAGATCTGGTAGATGAATTATAAATTCATTTATTTTGGAACCCTGTACGAATAGTATAAATAGAAATATTTTTTATGTTCTATTATCTTTTAGAGTGAAAGATGAGTTTGTGGTAGAAATTTATTAATGGATTAAACTCTAATTATAATGTAAGTATATCTCCTTATGATCTTAGCCAATCTCATAAATAAATTCCTCAACATTAATAAATGGAACTTAGAACAAAAACGTTGTCCTAGATGGTACCTTAAATCATCACTAATTTATGGCTTTGGGATTGTTGGCCTTTTCATAGCCATGTTCTCTACCACTCTCCATCAGATAATTGATGGTTAGATTTCTCTTCCATATCCATATTTTCCTACATGGAACCCTAGTATGTGTTATTTTCGGTAATCTTCATACTTTCCCCTCTTTATTTTAAATAGAGGCCTCATTAATTCATTTTTCGATGTGGGATTTCAACTAAGATATTTTAAAACGTCAAAAATGTGTTATCCCAATACCCTATGTTTTGTTGAACCGATGGTATTTCAAATCATCATAGATTGATGAGTTTAAGGACCTCAATTTTATACTTGTTTGTGATTGATGACCTCAATCACTACCTATAAATATTTACGTTTTCCTCCAATTATATGTCTCTAATTGCCACCAATGTTATCCTAATCGAGATCATAATTTGGTGGTGACCCTTTCATTTCTCTTTTCCTCATATTAAGACTAAATTTTAGTAACCCAATTTCCGATGTGGGTTTTCCCACAAATATATTTTCTATTTTCAACCTTTTATTTTTGAAGAACAATTTCAAATTGCGAGGACGCAACTTATTGAAGGAGGGGAGAATTTAACACCCCAAGATTTCATAGTGTGTTATTTCTTCAAAATAATTCAATAACTTGCACTACACGCAACACCGAGTTCAATCACACCATGACTTACAAAAAAAGCCATTAAAAGAGATCATGAATAGCATTAACTACATTTTAAACTTTATATAATCCTTACAATTTTATAATCCATATTATGAGTTTCTTAGTCATAATGCAAGAACAGATTCATTTTCATTATTGCACTTTTATCAACTTTTAATAGTGAGACCTTTTTAAATACAATATTTTAAACTTTTTTACTAAATGGGGACATCAAAAAATTTAAAATGAAACATCCCAAGCTTACACGGTACACTTTCCTTTGAATAAAATAGT
The DNA here is from genome assembly GCA_963277665.1 of Viscum album. NCBI lineage: Eukaryota > Viridiplantae > Streptophyta > Magnoliopsida > Santalales > Viscaceae > Viscum > Viscum album. Next base: position 1,508,224,617 of record OY728146.1, on the reverse strand, counting down.
AGTGTGTATTGTACGCAACTTCGAGTTTTAACACACACCACAACCGATCAAACTAGCCATTATGAATAGTAATACCTAATTTTTGAAATTATATATATTTTATATTTCAAAATGGACTTCATTTTTGGATTTGGAATATCGAATTTAGCCTAAGGTGAAATTTTGGTACTTTTCGGATAACTTTAATATTTTGATGAATAGTGAAAATTACTAAATTTTAAACAACTTTTTTAATCAAAATAATTAATAGTGATAAATTATGAATTTTAGTAGTTTTAAAGTATATTTAGAATATATTTTTACAATTTAATAAAATGTTTGTCATTGGACATAATTTTACAATTAAACCCAACATAAACAAGTGTCAATCTTTTGATAGTTATTATCTCTTAAAAACACGCTTTTTGTTTTGACAGCGGGAATTAATTTTAAATTAATTTCTGCCACTTCTGTGTATTGAATTTAGAAAAATGGATTCCATATTTGGAATCAGGATTTCCAAATTGTGTAAATAGGTAACTATTAATTTTAGACATTTTGAATAATTACTGTGGTAAATATTTTATTTACCATGGTTATGGGTAAATCCGGTAAATAATGGTTAAAAAATAATATTATAATAATACAAAATTACACAAAAACGTGTCCTAACCTTATTGGTGGACACATACCCGACCATGGGTATCCATGGGTCGATTTGGGGACCCCTTGGAGCCACTTGTATGTGGTAGGGACACATTATATTAATAAAGTTAAAATAAAAATAAAAATGGCATAAGCTTACATCTTTTAGAAGAACAATTTTTTACATAGGGTTATACATGTTGGATTTTCGATTATAAATATTCATTAGAAAGATAAAAAGATTTCCTACATAATGATATTTTATTTATAATTTTTAGACGTCAAATAATTTAAATTATTAATGACACAATAATTATGCAATGTTTACCTCATTAATAAATCATTTAAATAAATAAGATTATAATGATTAAACTATTATCTAAAACCTGTCCAATTCTTATTTTTTGATGTTATTTAGAATATGATTCATCTTATATTCGACCTCAATGATTTTTTAACCATTATAAACCGAATATAATTATATTATAAAGTAATACTTTCACTCTTTCCTAAAGAGCCCCTCCTCTCCCTTATAAAAGGAGACCACTTCTACTCATTCCTCACACCTCTAAAGCCACTTGGATCGTCCAAACCCTGCCCAAATAATCTCCCCACATCCCTCACTACAACCTAGAGGCCTTAGTTCGATCAGAATGCCAACCTAAGGAGCCCTTTTGATCAAATCAAATGGAAGAACCCGAAGAAGAGGTAATGTTTTCACCACCAATTTTCAAGTTCATTTCTTCTTCCACTTCTTCTTCCTTTGTTGTTACCATTGCAAAATAATAACTCCAGTATCATATATATACTGTGATGTTATTATAAATATGGTTCAACCATATTCAGTATTCTATCCACCCTTTGAATAACATGTCACCATATGTGCGTACGTATGGCTTACCGTCTCCACGTCGTGGTGTAATTGTTATTCAATTTAATATTATTTGGATGGGTATAATAATGATATATAACTCATGTAAATAATAAATATAACATGTTAATGATTCTGTATATATGATATAACAACCATTTATATATTCTTTTAATAACAAAAGAATGATATTGTCGCTCGTGCGTACGTACGGACTACCGTCTCCACGAACGCGATAAGATTCATTCTCCATCGTATCCATTCAAGTATAATTATCATTTGATGATTTGAAAATGATTTTTAAGGACTTGATATCATTCTGGATATGAATAATATACAATCTATCCATTACAAACATGTCTTACGTAAAAAAACATATAAAAGAAAACGAGTAAGTTAACACCCGAAACGACGACAATTCTAAGATATTATTAACAAAGCAATGTTAAAAGATCATATATGATATCATATTAATGTATAGGATTATTGAATAATTTAATAACAATTATTTCACCATTATACAGGAGGTTAACCTACCCCATCCAAGTAAAAGTGCAAGGTAAGGGATTTTCTTATCTCACATTCAATTCCGTGAGATTTCCATTGTTCGCCACTAAATTATTTAAAGTGGTGTATTGCGTACTGCCATTTGATATATATATTATCATGATTCTCTTTATATTCATGTTATTCTGTAAATAATTTGGTGGTTATTAACTTTTGTCCATATGACTCAGTTGATTAACGTGGTAAGGGGTTTTCATCTCACTCCTTATTCCCGTGAGATTCATGCCATATTGCCACCATCACCTTTTGTGTGGTGTATGTACTTCCCATAATTATATTTTTTGTGTAATACACTCTAATTTATGTGTATTTACATATTCATTGTATGATACCTCTTTCATGGGTTGTTTGTTTCATAAGTTACCAAATTGGTATGGATTTATTTTGCAATCTCTTCATTATCCGAGATTGTTTATACATAATTATCTACTGGGACCTCGTTATCATCCAAGTCCATGTTTCTTCAAAATGTATTTCAAAACATTTTTAATATTTAAAAGAATATGGGTTAAAGTAATTTATACCCTTGTTTGACTTTTTATAAGAGGTTTATAAGGGAATCATTCCGTCGTTTTCCAAACAAGGTGCTTTTTAACCTTTTCGACAGAATTAAGATAAGAATGTTTTTTTTAACTTATACGGCGGGTGCGGTTATTTTCCGCCATTATAAAATCGTCAAAGCTTCCCTTACAAGCTTATAAGATTATTTTCAAAGAAAATGTTTTATTTTATATGGATCTTAAATGATTTCAAAATAAAATGAGATATTTCTTTAAAAAGAATTTTGATTTCATCTATGTCAACATCATTTGATGGATTTTAAGATTATTTGAAGTTGATTTATTATGATACAAAACTTCTATATTGTTTTGAAGGTTTTGTGATATGTTTGACTGTGGATGTGCTATTTTTATACCATTCATAGTTTATGGTGAAAGTATTGACATTTCAAATGCTAGTTCCAATAAGAATGTTTATGTTATATTTCAACCTTTACTTCATATGAATGTGTTGGACAAGTATGTTCCAGGTTGGGGACTGGTTAAAGTAAGCCCTCCAGGTTGGGGACTAGTAAAAGTAAGCCCTCCAGGTTAGGGACTGGTAAAAGTAAGCCCTCCGGTTTGGTCTCCGGTTATTAGAGGCACTCCGGGTTGGTGTCCGGTTATTAGAGGCACTCCGGGTTGGGTTCCGGTTACAGTTAGCCCCAAGGTCTTGGGACGAGGCCTTGAAAAGAAATTAAAGTCTGGCATTATGCATTCCATCATTATGAAAGTGGTTATTGATTTTTAATGGGATTATTCGATTAGTAGAATATCCATGTGAATAAGTAAATGGAATTATTTCATTTTATTTATGAAATACCATGTTGAAAGTTCAAGTTTGAAAGGCTTTTGTTTTAGTTATACATTTCCTTAAATGTTTATTCTTATTTATGAAAGTTTCCACTATATTGTTATCCTTACTGGGCATTTGAGCTCACCCCTTTTCTATGTTTTATTTTTCCCAGGAAGTGAAGAAGTAAATTATGAATGAACTGCAGGGATATTATGTGGGGACACGAGTGTGGATTATGGAGACAATATGTTATTGTAGTAGTTTTTCATTTTACGATGTAATGTAAGACTTATGAATATATCTAGTGTTTCCAAGGCTACTAAACCAATCGGTCTTTCGAGATTTGATCTTTCTTGTGATCATGCCAATGTTATATAATAATGCACCGACTCTGGGTAACTAGGGTCGGGGCGTTACAACTTCTCATATGTTGAGGGATGAGTAAAAATTGAAGACATATTCTATACATTAATACTCTAATTTAGGAACACTTGGGACATGAAGGGACTTACACTGATGTGGATTCCTATTTAAGTTGGGGCTTTATGAAGGCATCCAACATATACCGAGAATGGTGGGAATCAGAGTTCTCATTGTTCAATTTTCATTCAATCCACTGATTGGCTAAGTCGGATGATCACAATTGAGTATATAGTTGTTATCCCTGAGGTTTTATGAACTTTAGGTGCATATAACAGTATGGATTTCCTTTGGTAGAGGCTTACACAATGAGTTTCCCATATGAACAAGGATTACACACTAAGGCTTCCCATGTACGCACTCATTATTTATACATTTTCATATTAAAAAGAGGAGTTCACCATAAAAGGTATGTACATGATTATGAAATTGGTAGTGTTTTATGAGTGTGTAACCCTAGATCATCAAGGACACTTTCCTTACAAAGGGGGTATGTGGCCAAAGGTTTCTGACTAGAGTCCACATGGAACTAGTTTAAATAGATCTACTAGAAAATGTGGGAATGTTATAAGGGATATGACTCCCTTGTCTTGGATTTATACTGGACATGTCTTGATCATTTCCCGATATGTTTGGGGCATCAAACAAAAAAAGCAGAAAAATCCCAGGGCGTCTTCCTAACATTCATAATATTCTTCTCATGATCTAAGTTGACATGCCTAAGATCATTTGCAAAATGAAATAAAACATATACAAGATCATTAAAATGATCAATTTGATTGTCTTGGATTCCTTCACATGAGAAAATTTGACATGTCCAAGGTGCTTCTCATAACCAAAGTGGATATATCTAGGGTATTCACTTGATCGAAGTAGATATGATTATGTTTCATCACATGATCAACCTAACCAATATTCGGACTATCACACTTAAATATTGACATGTTAGTTGACAATAAAATTACCTTGCTGATATTTCAATGATAGTTTTTGGGGTCACACTAGTAGGTTCAAATCATTTCTTGTGATAATCCATACATGTTAAGGGGTTCATTCTTGATCAACATAGATTGTCCTTGGGTCATCGCATAACAACAGTGACATGTTAAGGGGATGTTGTGAGATCAATACGAGTCATCTATGGCCTGTATTACGATTGAAGTGACAAGTCCAATGTCAGACAATTACATCACATTTCCCATGAGGAATCTTTTGATTTGATTCCCTTGAACTGTTCACCAGTTGGGGCCAACTTGTTTTTTATTATGTTTTTTTATTTAATTTCCACAAATATACATTCAAAGGGATGATGCCCTGAGTCCATATAGACAATTACTGGCATAGGCATAGCTATACATGGTCACGTAATAGTATTTTCAGGATTTCCCCTATGGAAAAAGTCAATATTTAGGATGAGTTATATCCATGTGAGGGATCTGCATGAAGATCCGCCATTTGAATGATTCACATGAACATAAAGGGGTATCATGAGGGATTCTTTTTCCATGAATGGATCTATTTATTAAGTGAATATACAATTTTGAGGGAATACACTTCCTGATGTGGTATGATGACCTATGGGTCACCCATCCTCACTTTCCACCATGCATTAGTGGGTGTTCACATGGATGTTGTGTTTGGAGGCGGCTACTTCCATGGCTGTATGCACACATCACGAATCATGAATTCTCCTATCACCGCATGAAAGTGGGTATGTGTGATCACCTTTTCATGTATGCGTGGAAACATATAATCTGTGCAAGATCATGCACCTTCATTGTTCATGTGGTTTTCATTCCTTCAACAAAGAGTATCATGACGGTATGTACCATCATGCTAAGGACACTTAGGGGATTTTTTCAAGAAAATACATCCATTTATAGGGTTTCCTGTGAGCATCATGGGACGAATGGGTTTGGGATTTCTACATCAAAAGTTTCATGTTGTGTTTCTTGGAACATTATTTATTATTCAATAAAACTATCCAATGTGTGTTACTACATGGGGTGATGAGAATGAGTACAGGGGTGAATAAAAAGGTCATCCACCAGGAAGAAGGACCTTCTTGGTGATGTCACAAAACCAATGAAGAAATATTGTGATCGAGGGAATACACCATGGGAACCAGGAATCCAAAGATGACTAATTCGTCATGAAACTTATTATTCTTCAAATTTCCATATAGTAGGATCTCATGATCGCCTAATTAAGTCATCTAGGGACAACCACCAAATCGATATATTCCTCTTCCCTCTATCTTTTTTTTATCTCCCTATCTTCTCCTTCATGTGTCTTTATGAATTTTTTTATGTTATAATGGTATTTATATGAGAGTTTTTCTTGATGATTCTTTCCACATTCTATGGGGTGGAGATCATGGGCAGTAGAAAGACATCATTTTCTTCATTTTATGGTAATTTCATTTGATCATGTGATGCCTCTATTTCCTTTTGTGAAGATGTGTTCTTTGAAAAAAATGATTTTAATCATTTGAAAATAATTGGAGGGAGATGGGTTTGTAATTGTAAAATAATTATAAAACCTCTATAAATTTTCTTCAAATTGATCAGGTTACAAAAGGATGATTATGAAATGGATTTGAGCATTGTCAGGAGATCTATCAGTGTTACACTGGTGTTCTCGATCAGATCTCACATCAACTCATGTGGGATATCTCAAAATTTTTTATCTATTAGAAAAAGACTATTAGTGGAGGTCCTAATGATCACTGATTGATCATGCAGTTACCTTTGAGTCGCCACGTTATACTAGTGGTGTTGGAGGGAATTGGTCAAACATTAGGATGAAGATTGAGGTCTCATGGCACATGGGTCTGATTTGATTTTTCATGGTGTGGCATCAAATTAATTTGAACATGAGAACCATGATATTGAAATAGATAGATTGTATCTACAAGGTGTCTGATCAGACGGTCTATATTTGATTATCCCTATCCCACATAAAAATCATGGTGGTGCATCCCTTTAGTATACACTAATTTTACTATCTTTTGATTCATCGATCTAAAAATATGGTTTGATATCCATTAAACATGCATCACATCCACCTGGGCATTGTACATCCAAGATTTTATCTTGGAAAATACATATCATAGGGATCACACTCCTCCGGAACTAAACATGGGCCCACTTTCTCCCTATAGGAGCTTTTCTCCCCCTTCTAGTCTAATAGGTGGACCAAGCTGTCTACCGTTGTGTATGGATATCTTTAATCCTACATGTTCCTCTAGTTGAGATTATCTTGGAAATTTTTCTTATACCGATCCCTTGTGGCCAGTGCCATGACTACCCCAATACCACCTTCTATAGGCCAAGGTCTGGCGACTAGAACCAGAAAGACGTATCCCTAAAATCGGATGGAATTTCTTTTTAACCTGTACAGACACACAATCTAATAACACAACAAGAAGCAACACTAAGTAAACTACTTTAGTAAAAAGAGTTCTCAATGTAAAGTGGCCGAAATACAATCCCAATTGAATGTACGAGTACATATCAAAAGTAAAAATACAACTGAAGAGTATAAACAGCTCCTAGATCATCGATCAAGAATCCTACTTGAAGGGTAGGTATAGCTCACGAACAGTAGTCCCTGCATCATGTCAAGCCAAATAGTCCACCTCTAGGTACCATCCAGTCCTTGTTCCCTCAGCCTATACCAACATTATCTATCTTTTTCCAAAGGCATAAGAAGGTGCAGGCAATGCCCTTGCAGGGGTGAGTATAACAATACTCAGTAGGGACCATGAGACACCTGAAAGTCTCCCAGAGTTCAAAAAAGGAAAAACCACAAATAAAGACCGTAATAACAATGCACAGAGTAGTCATCAACTCTACATAGATATATGCCCATACATATGCCAAAGTTAATAAGATATATTAATCTCATACATGAGGGAAGGATTCCACAATGGTAACACCCCAAATGCAACACTACAAAGGTAAAAGTACCACATAGGTAAAACTAAAAAGGATACACCATGAAGGTAAAAGTACCACAAAGGTATAATCATGAAGATAATACTATGAAGGTAAAATTAACACAGAGGAATCACCACAAAGATAGTACCACAAAGGTAAAAGTACCACACAGGTATCACCATGAAAATAGTACCACAAATGTAAAACTACCACATAGGTATCACCACGAAGCTAATACCACGAAGGTAGAAGTAGCACACAGGTATCACCACGAAGATAGTACCACGTAGGTAAAAGTACATCATAGGTAAAATAATTAATTCAAATAGAGTCTTAGCTCAAACATGGTATTATTGAAGTAAATAAGTACAGATGAATAGTCATGAAACTAGATAATCTTATTCAATAAAGAGGTACCGTTTCTAACCATACCGAGTCTGACCGACACAAGATCGATAGGTACTAACCCCCACAATGATCCAGATTGGATCCAACCCTCCTAGAGTTGATGGTTAACTAACCACCGATGACCCACAAAGGATCTAACCCACATAGGATCAATATGCTATGACCCACACAAGATCGATGACCACTGACCCAAACAAGATCTGACCCACACAGGATCGGTATGCGCTGACCCACATAAGATCACTAAGCGCTGACCCACAGAGGTTCTGTCCCACACAAGATCAGTGATGTTCCACATTGGATCACTCGGTACTAACCTTCGTATGATCTGTCTCCGACCATCACTTCACTACTAGCCACTGGATTACTCAAACTCGGTGCACTTCAGTTCTATGGAATCGGCCATCAAGATATCGGTCGTACATGGACCTCCACTAATCTCCAAAATGGAGTTTTCCAAATGACCTCTATGTTGTAAGGGTTTCAACATGATAGACGGTGTGTTAATCGAATGCCTAATATGTGTCTGATAATCATTTTAGCTTATGGGGACCGGTTGGATTCGAATTTGATCCAACTAGGTCGTACTCCAACTAACCCAAAACACAAGGGGAGAATAATAAAAGGACCGTCATGATCCAAGTATCCAAATACTATAAAAGTTTTGTCAAATGGACGTCTGGTTCCCATGATATATCCCCTGAAGTGTTTAAGGTCCCGATCCGACCCGGTCAGACTGAACTGGACCAACCAAGTCTAGGGTGGGCAGCGGGGGGCCCAACCCTCTATGCAGAGGTCCTACATGGCTCTCAAGTGGGGTGACCAGAAAACGGTAGCCTGACTTGAAAGTGGGTGCTCCGGCCCGAATAGGGAGGCCCACAGTGGGGCGACCCAACAGTGTAGGGAGTGTCCCGCATGGGGAAGCCCAACCATTGTTTGCCAAAGCTAGCAAGGGGGGAAATGTTCCCCCTGTTTTCATAACAGCCCAGAGGCTCTTCAAATTTGGGACATGGCGACGCCACGTGGGTGCCGCCCTGTCTCTGCAGAAACAGCGTGACATGTTCCTCCTCCACTGTGGCTTCTTCCCACCTACGGCGCGCTAGTCGAGCCACCTCCCTTCCATGGTCAAACGATGTGTCTACTGCCTCCTCCGATTTTCATGGCTGATGATCTGTGACACTCTTCTCACCGGTGGTGCGTCAGAGCGCACCACATTTCCTTTGTGGAAAATCGGTGTCAGCCACTCCGATGATCACCACGACTCTAAGTCATGGACTCCTCTTACGGCACATGGTGGTGTGTCACCTCCTTCATAGCTAGTTGGTGTCATCATGCTTACGTTCTTCCACGGATGCATAAGGATAAAAAGATAGCGGAGGGTTCGGGCCGTTTTCATTAGGCATGTGCCCTCCACATTAGTTCATAAACAAGAGGGAGGAAAAAAGTGGTTTAATAAATTCACTTGAAATAGATAATAATAAAACCCCTACCTCAAGAAAGATTGCGAGCACGCGTTTGTGGAAGTCGGTCGGTGCTGGTTGTCCTCCATAAATGGCTTCCAATGGTACCACTCGGATGTCTATCTTCTATTCTTGGTTCAATGTGGCTCGTCACCACCCACCGGAACCGGCTCCATCCTCTAATGGTATGGTGTCTTATCAATTCGTCAGGACTTCGTTGCTAGGTAAAGTAGTGTCGATACCCCTCCCCAAGATCCATATAAATAAAAGAGGGTGAGGGTAAGTAGCGGTGTTGGAAATTAATGGTGGCTCAATAATTAGGAAAAATCTAAATTCCTCATCATTTATGTTATTATATTAAAGGGGAAATCCATTTAATAGCTTGACACATCACTGGCCCTACACTCTGCTTTTCTGTTGGAAGATAAGAATAAAAATAAAATAATAAAATAATAAAATTATTTTATTTTATTTCTATTAAAAAGTCACAAAAAAATAACTTTTTTCTAGAACTACTTTAGTCAATATGAAGTCTCCCTTAAGATAATCTCTACACTATGGATTCAACAGTGGTCTCATATTTTTAATCCAAGCACCAGTTCAAAAGTTAGGAAACGCTGCTCGCGTGTTTACTGAATGTACTAGAAAAAAAGATTATAAAATTATTAATAGTCACCCTCGACTCGTGTCGGTCAAGGTTAGGCTTAGCTAAAGGACACCATGCCCTCATGAGATCAATGGTACTCTCATATTTTCAATCTAAGTTACCATTTAGAAGTGATGGATTTTACAATAAAATAATTATCACATAATTATTTTATTTACGGCCAAAAACTAACATGCACTAATGGCCCACACCTGCCAATGTTATTATCTACCTAAAGTGAGCATACCTTCACAAGCTCATCATTGGTCACAAATTTTTAATCTGAGTCACCGTTCGTCAGTTATAAGCATTGGAAAAATAAAATAACTTTATTTAATTATTTTATTTACGATTCATCCATTTTCATGTTTTCTCATTGGAGGACTGCGCTGAGTAAACATAAGTTGCCCCTATGGTAAACCTGCCATCATGAATGCAACAGTTCCCTTAGAATTTTGATCTGAGCAACTGTTTATGTGTTATTCCACTTTTTCGAGAAAACTGCTTACGCTTTCTAATTATAGAATGACAAAAGATATACGGATAATTCTGGGCACTCAGGGCCATGGGATCACGCGCCATCAGATTTCTAAATCTCAAAATAAGTCTATATAATAAAAAAATTATACGGATATTATGGGAAATTAAATTCTCCCCAACATTAGGGATTTACATCACTGAAATCCAAAATAAAGGAAAATCAAACAAATTAGGGTACAATGCACGAATGTTATCCTCCCACCCTCATCTCCTCTCCTTGAGGTCCACATGATGCCACCGAACTTGCATAAGAGGGATCAACCACTCACGAAGGACTTTCTTCTATCGATCTTATATCTCCACTGGGAACTCCGTAAAAATCACCCCTTCGTTAAATTTTAACCTGCCCTTGTCGATAACGTGCTATGGATCATGCACATATCTCCCCAACTACGACACATGGAAACCATTATGAACCCGATGCATCTGTGTGGAAAGAGATAGATGGTATGCCACCTCTTTCACTCTAATACGAATATAGAATGGTCCGATGAACCTTAGATATTACATGCCTCCCCATTCAAATCTCCTTAAACCTCGTTTATGTGAGACCCGTAAGAAGACACCGTCTCTCTCATCCTGTCGGTATTAGACTTCTGCCGGATCTATGTAGTCTTTACATGCTGAGAGGTGAGGCATTTTGATACAAACTCTACCACTACTTCCTTCAACTTTGGCCACTAGTATTGATGATGAAAGTCCTAGTACACCTTCACCACTCCATGATGTACCGCTAAAGGGATATGGATCTCTCCCAACATCTTCTTCCAAAAAATCAGGTGTAACATGGTGCGTCCTATGAAAAGGATGAAGTTATCCACACCATTAAAAAATCATTTGAGAGAACATCGTAAGGATATATGAGCATGTCAGACCTCACAGTCAATGACAAAAGTTGTGCCCCCTGAATTTGCTTAATAATTATGGGAGTGAAAATCATGGATTGCAGGTAAGCTGCTACATCTTTATCCACAAAGGATATATTCATCGCAACTAGCTGCTCTGACTCCTCACTATGTAGTTGTAAACTAGACCTCTTGTTGTGTGTGTATGCTACGACATTCCCCTTCTCATAAGTATAAAGTAGCTCAAAGACATAGTCATGGAGGAACTTTAGCCATCGTCATATTGTCAAGTACATGTCCTTCTAAAAGCTCTGTTGTCACTTCTCTTTCCATAAGAAAGGCTCCCCCTTATTCATGAAAGCTGACAAGGGTGTCACTACCCTAGAGAAGTCTTGTTCAAAAATCCTATAGTATGTAGCCCAATCAGAAGTCACTCTCCCTTCAAGGAGTTAATCCTGGATCCATATTTTGAAAATTTGTCCCCACACTCTGCCACTTTTGATGGGAACTAAAAACCCAAAACTCCCACATCCACGAGGGTAAGGTTGGCCAACTCTAGAGTGACCGGTTTCACCCTCCTATGCACAAGTTTACCATGTCCTTCCTAGGTTTACTTTTTTTCTAACCAACGAAAACCCCAGTCCAATGTTGTAGACACACCAAAACCATTTTTCTTAATACAATCAATCTGAGTATGAAATATGGATGATTAGTCTATACCATAACTAACGTCTTAAGGAGTCAAAGCTACCACCAAGTGGTTCCAACCATAAATCTCACCTCAAGGGTCAGATCAAACTGTCAATGTAAGTTTGATTATCTAGTCTCCTCCCAAATGTATCTGCATATGTAAGGTTCATGTCAATGGTTTAACCAGAAACTATACGTATTGAACAAAATTCTTGGAATGGGGGAATGATTAATTCCTTTTTCTATCAATACAGTATCTAGTATTATACACAGATAGGATCTCTAATCATTCCTAGAGACATTGGGTCACACTCCTTGACCGCATGAAGCTACTCCCTTCCCCTGTTCTCCTGCTCCCTGAACCCTGTGGGAAGCACATTGGGGTGGTTCTTTTAACATGTCAATATGTATATCAACTCATCCTGCTCTCCCATCTCCACTTCTGTGTCGGCTGCCTTGCAAATTCATCATTCCCTAACACTTACTCTTCCCAAAACATTTTACAAAACTATGTCTCTGATACATTCATCAGTTTCATGATTTCCCACTACTAACATTCACTGGCTGTATCCACTCAACCAAAAACAATTCAACCACAAAGGTTATCTCTAGAACCATAACATAAGTAGGAATTCATAGAAGAATAGTGATGGCTCAGATGTCTATAAAAACACCTCACTCATAGGTCCAAGCCCTGAAGCACTGACTGTACTCTATTAATCGAGTACCCGAGATGGTCGGTACACCTCAATAACTACTCATCTACTAACATGTTGTCTTGCCAAAGCTATAAAAGCTATTGAGAACACTAACCCCTTAGTTTTTTTTTACAAAAAACCCCCTTCTCAGAGGATGGTTCTCAATCTAGTCCACAGAAGAGTCACCTCTACACAAGATCAGGGTAATATAAACGCTGTCATCATCTTGCTCAGCCACAAAAAGTCTCTCTACCAGGATGGCCATCTGATTGAATGTTGCCCTAGCTAGATGGAAACTCGGCCTCCTCCTCAAGCCAGTCTTTAGTCGCATGTGAGTTGGGATTTCCTTGAAACCTGTGGGGTATATGATGACTAATCACATGTAAGGAACTAAGCCTACATGTTTCTTCTACCAGTACCGCCAGTTGTAACTAATAACAAAAGGAATGTGATACAGCTGGAACACTATCTGAAGGTAACATCTTAGGAAACTGTCCACGTACTAAAGCCTCATCACAAAATAAACCATCCTCGTGGTCACTCACAGTTAAATACACGCTTCTAGGATCACCATATGATCAGCTGGGGTCCCAACTAGGGGGAAATCTCTAGCCACAGCCTCCAGCCAGTTCTTAACTGCCTGGGGATCTATCTCGCCTTAGATCATTGGAGCTCTCTGCCACTAAAACTTCTGCAACATGCTCAGTCAGAGTGAACCCTCTACAGGTGGGGCTGGTGGAATCCACTTCCTAATGAGTGATGGTGCTACTAGTGCACCACCCGAAGGTACTAACATCGTAATAGGGTCATACAACGAAGACTCCTCGCTCAGTGGGTTGTAATTGTGTACTATCTCAGAAATCCTGGATGGATGTCTATGTCGAGGAATCCTGAATGAAACCGGTGTGACACTATCAATATGTTATACCTGGTGAGTTGACTCAATGTAATCAGAAGGAAAAACATTCCAAAAACACACGCAATCAGAGTTTTTGTGCACTAAGTTGGATTTTAGTAATTAGGTTCATGGTGTATGGATACGTCGGCAACTAGACCAACAACATATCTACTAAACTGAAAACCTCAATCATAACACTGATCACTTCTGAAAAATATAAAATATCAATGTCATAGTTCTTCAGTTGGACCGACTCCTCTGATGCCACTTTGTTTTGACCTGTCCCTCAGGTCCAGTGACATGACTAACCCAAGCCCGCAATCCATTGGAAAGGGTCTAGCGACTAGCACCATAAATGCATATCCATAAAATGGGAAGACATTTCCTTTTTACATGTATAGACACACCGTCCAAGAACATAATAAGAAGCAACCACTATGTAAACTACTGTAATAAAAAGAGTGTTGAAAGTAAAGGAGCCAAAATATAAGCCCAATTGAAAGTACAAGTACAACTCAAAAGTATAAATACCACTGAAGAGTACAAAAAGCTCATGGATTGTCCACCGAGAATACTATGTGAAGGGTAGGTACAACTCACGAACAATAGTCCCTACATCACGTCACACAAAATGGTCCACCACTGGGTACCGTCAAGTCCTGGCTCCCTCAACCTCGATCATCGATGTCCATCATCTGCACAAGTCATAACAAGGTGTAGGAGAAGGCCATATAGGGGTGACTACAACAATACTCAGAAGGGGCCCTGAGACCCCTGATGATCTCCCAAATTTCCACGAAGGAAAAACCACAAACAAAGACCTCAATCACAAATCATGAAGTAGTCAACAACTCTACTTAGATATATGACCATACATATGTCTATGTTATCAAGATATACTCATATCATATGTGAGGGAAGGATAACAAAAAGGTAACACCATGAAGGTAAAAGTACCACATAGGTAACACTAATGTTACACCACAAAGGTAAATGTACTACACCGGTATCACCATGAAGATTGTACCAAGGGGGTAAAAGTACGACACATGTATCACCGTGTTGACAGTACCACGAAGGTAAACGTACCAATGAGGTATCAACCTGAAGATAGTACCACGAAGGTAAAAGTACCACACAAATATCACCATGAAGATAATACGACGAAGGTGAAAGTACCACACATGTATCACCACGATGAAAGCCCCACAAAGGAAAAATTACTACATAGGTATCACCATGAAGATAGTACCATGATGATAGAAGTACAACACAGTTATCACCATGAATAATGTATTATGAAGGTAAAAGTACCACATAGGTAAAAGACTTAGTTAAAATAGAGTCTGAGCTAAAACCAGGTATTAGTGAAGTAAATAAGTACATATGATTAGTCACGAAGCTAGATCATCTTATTCTGTCAAGAGGCACAACTTCTGACCGTACTGAGTCAAACGCACATAAGATAGATAGGTAATAACACCTGTAATGATCCAAAAATGATACGACCTGGCCATAGTCGATAGTTAACTAACCCTCACTAACCCACTCATGATCTATCCCACAAATGATCGGTATGTGCTGACCCACACAGGATTGCTGAGCATTGACCCACACTGGATTTGAACCACACAAGATCGATATGCGCTGACCCACACAGGATCAGTCACTAATACCCCCTCATTGATCAACATCTGATCTAACCCACCCAAAGTCAATAGATAACTAACCCTCGAAAACACACACATTATCTGACCCACACAGGATCGGTATGCGCTCACCCACACAGGATCACTGAGAACTGACCCACAGAAGATCTAACCCACACATGATCTGTATTCGTTGACCCACACATGATCACTGAGAAATGACCCACATAGTATCTGACCCACACAAGATCAGTGATGACCCATATAGGATCTCTTGGTACTAACCTCCATATGATATTTCTTCAATCACTGCCACACTACCTGCTACTGGATTCCTCACACCATGTGCGCTCGATTTCCGTAGAATCTGACCTCGAGATATTAGTTATAAATTAACCACCATTATTATCCAGAAAAGAGTAACACAGAGGAAAACCATGTGGTAAGGGTTACAACACGATAGACGGTGCATCAATCGGATGTCTGATCTGTGAGTTATAAACCTTTTTAACTTCAGGGGAAAGGTTGGATTCAGGTTCGATCCATCCCGGACGAACTCCAACTATCACAAAACTATTGTAGAGAATACCAAAAGGACCTTCTCAATCCAGGGATCCCAACGCCACAGATGGTTCATCAAATGAATTCCTGGTTATTCAGATATGACCCCTTAAGTGTTTCTGGGTCCGGTTGGGCCCCAGTCCGGTCTAACCCGGTCGGACCGACCCGACTCACAATGGGGCGGCCCATAAAGGGTGGCCCACAAAGGTTTGACTAGCAAGTTGGTGGCCCAGGAACTTAGGGAATGACTAGTAAGGGGCAGTCTAACCACCTAAGGGTGGCCATGCCGCGTACTGTGCGGCCAACAAGGGGCGGCCCGACTGTTGTCTGCCTGAGTAGTCAAGGGGGGAAATTTTCCCCTCAGTATCCCAAACAGTACAAAGACCATTCGGTTTTGTGAAATGGAGGGTATACAAGGGTGCCAACCGGTCACCACAGAACCAGTTTCATGGGTTCCTCCTCCGCTGCGGCTTCGGTCGTGGGTTCTGCTCGTTGGTTGTGCACTGGCCGCACTGTCGCCCCTTCCACAGTCGACTGATGTGCCGGCCGCCTACACCAATCACCACGTTTGATGAGCCACAACCCTCTACTCTTTGTCGGTGCACGGAGTTGCACCAGACATCCTCCATGGCTGGATGGTTACAACCGCTCGGATGACTATTGCGACTTTGATCCACGACCTCCTCTTACGGCGCTCCTCGGCATGCCTCCTCCTTCGTATCTATTTGATGTTGTCATGCCAATGGTCTTCTATAGAGGTTTAAGGATATTTAGATAATGGAGGGTCCGGGCCATGTTCATTATGCATGTGTTCTCCATGTTAACTCAAAAACCAAGAGGGAGGATAAAGTGGTTCAGAAAATTCACTTGAAATAAACAAGAATTAAAACCCCTCCCACAAGAACGATGGTGAGAGCACATTTGTTGAAGTGGGTCGATGTTAGTTGTCCTCAACAACTGGCTTCCAATGGCACTTCATGTACATCGATTTTTAGTTTGTGGTTCAATGTCGCTCGTCACCGCCCACCGGAATCGGCTACGTCCTCCAAGGGTTTGGCGTCTCGGCACTTGGTCATCACCTCATTGTGTGACGAAGTAGTGATGATACCCCACCCCAAGATACATATAATAAGGATAGGGGGAAGGTAAGTAAAGACATTGGGAATTAATTGTGGATCATTAAGTAGAAAGCTTTATAATTCCTCAATGTTGCTATTACTTAGACTTTTAATGGCTTCACACGTTGCTGCACCACACTCCTTTTTTCAGTTGGAAGATAAAAATGAAAATAAAATAATTATTTTATTTTATTTTATTTCCCTATAAAATTCACAAAAACATGACATTTTCTCTAGACCTACTACGGTCAAAGTAATGTCTCTATTAAGAGAATCTTGGAGCTATGGATTCATATGTTCCCTCATATTTTTAATCCAAGAACCAGTTCAAAAGTTATGAAATTCCACTTGTGTGTTTACTGAATGTATCCAAAAAAAGATTATAATATTATTAATAGTCACTCTCAACTCGATCTGGTCGATTATAGGCTCCGCCTAAAGAGAACATGCCCAAATGTGGTCAACGATACTCTCGTATTTTCAATCCAAGGTACCCTTTAGAAGTTATGGATTTTACAATAATATATTTGTCACTTAATTATTTTATTTACAGCCATAAACTAACATACATTAGTTTCATGCGTTTTCTAGTGTTAGTATTTTCATAAAGAGAGCATACACTCACGATCTCAGAGGTGGTCTCTAATTTTTAATCTGAGTCACCATTCATGAGTTATAAGCATTTGGAAAATAAAACAACTTTATGTAATTATTTTATTTACAGTTATGTCATTTTCAGGTTTTCTCATAGCAGGCACGCCCCAACTAAACATAAGTAATGACTAGGGTAAACCTACTATTATGAACGGTATGCTTCCCTCATAATTTTGATTTAGACAACTATTTAAGAATTATTCTACTTTTTAAGAAAATTCTTACGTTTACTAATTAAAGCATAACAAAACTTCCACGGATCATTCTTGGCACTCTGGGCCACTAAATCATGTGCCGTATGATTTTGTCATCTTGAAATTATTCTATATAATAAAAAAATTATACAAAAATTTAGGGACATTAAAACCTTATTGTACTAGTCATATTGTTTTTAAAAAGGCATGTGTTAATCTCTTAGAATAAAATTCTAATATTAGTGAAATAAGGGCCCTAGGTATATCCATAAACCAAATCTGAAGACATCATATATGTCATTTCCCATTCTTCAAGAAAAATAATCTATTTTTTCCTTTTTCATATATATCCTCAATTATTTGATGACACGCTGAAGGATGTATGATTTTGGGTGACAACAAAAAACCAGCCCATAGCATTAGATTCACATTGCAGTAAAATAATCAGATTAAAATGTAAATTTTAGTCACTTTTCTGCATATTAGAAAAACTAGAAGGCTTATATATTGATTTTCCTAAGATTATTTATCCATATTGTTTTACTAAGGAATGTTATTTTCTATCCATTGAATACTTCTGACCATGATTGATTGGATAAAACCGATATAAGATGTGACTTGGTTTTGGGGTTTAGATATCATAAAGTTAGAATGTGTGTAAATTTGAGAATGAATTAGGGATTGAGTGAAATGAAAATTATGGATGGATCTGAAGGAAGATAGTTAGATATCTCTATGTATCCTATGAGTACAAGAATCAATCCACATGTAGTTTTTAAAAATACCACTAAGTAGATCATGAACATTCATAAGAAAAATAGGTTCATATATAAGGAATTATATGATGAATGTCCTTATGAAGATCTATTTCATATGTATGAGTTGGTACATCACAAAATTTTGTAATTAAATCCCAATTAATGACCCAAGTATGGGGGGAGATGTATTATGGATCATCATGATGCCCATAATTTGTGCACAATGCCAAAAAGTTTGAGTAGCCTGTATTTGATTGCATCACTTTCAATTTTCTACTGTTTGAAAAATGATCATGAATTCCAACTAAAATGAAATTCTTCAAAAACTCACCTTCTTCGGTCTTCTTAAGAGTTTATAATTTATAAGAACAATTTAGATATGGTGTCCTTCTAGTATCATAATTCTATATATTCTTCCAATTACAAGGGACATAGTGGGAATAGCGTGCTTTTTATATGTACATATGCTGATTCACACAAGATTTGTATCTTTTTATTTATCTTTATCTAAATTTTCCCAAATCTTCTAATGGAGGATGAATTTAGGGGCATGGGTTTTGAATTTTCTTAGTTCACCTTCTTATAGGACTTTGACCAGAAAAGTTTCTACGCATCTTCCATTTTATAGATGCTTAATATTTCTTACGTCACCAAAAGTGCCTGACTAGTGAGAGGATACTCAAAATTTTCTCAATAGTCCCTTCTCTGATTTTTATATGTGAAATTATTGTCTCATTTCATAATTTTAGGTGATTTAATCAAAACCATCAATGTGTTTTAGTTTAGAGCCTTATATCATATACCTCTAGTGTAGTTTAATTTAGCGTATTGTAGATCATACATTTTTTGTGCAGTAGATTATGGTTTTTTAGCTTGGAAATCAATTGTACTTTATTTTAGGGTCTTCTAGCACAGACCATTGATGTACTTTAGATAAGTGTTTTCTAACTCTACCCTTGGATATACTATATTTTATGGACTTTTGGATAAGAACTTCTCATTGTAGGGAATATGGGGCAGCAATACAAGTGATGACCCAAAACACTCTGGGGGGATATGTTCCAACATGGAGTTTATAGGCATCATGAGGATTAGGGATCCTTTCTTATAAATAGAAAAAATCAATTATTTAGTGGGTTAAATCCCTTATGCATCAGCAGAACGACCATGAAAGTATGATCTCCATTCTTTTCCAATGGTCAATGAAGATTTAATAGAGAAAATATGGTTGAGGGTGAAATACATGACATAGTAGGTCCTCCTAGATATTTTTAAAAAAGGTTATGCAATTCATAACCCAAAATATTAAGTTTGCGAATATGTGATAATGTAGATTTGTAGGGTATACCCTATAACATTTTTAGATGTTAGGTTCTTCCATAGTTTTACTGAGGCTCACAATAATTATAAACTCCCTTATATTGTGCCAAAATGTTGTTGGTTGGTGGGTCTCAATCCTTTCTGTGTCAATAAAATGGACGAACTAAGATATCTCTTTTCTTTTGTAAATTCCATGATCAATTTTTGAAGAATCAAGAATCTGGTAAATTATGTATGGTATGGAAATAAAGATATTTTGGGAGGGTTTTAGAGACCTGTGGAAATTTATCTCTTAATTGAAAATCTCTATCCTTATTCCATGTGTTTTTGAGTCATGAGATGTGCATCATAAAAATTTTTATGAATAAAATGTTGAATTCATGCTTTGAGAAAGGATACCAAACATGGTGACATAACTTTGGCGATATGAAATCAACTCAGATAGATTGGAATAAGGATTTTAAATCATGGTCCATGGTGTTCAATTCATGTGAATGGTGGGGGAAAACATACCGTATATTACCCAAAATTCCATGAGGGGCTAAGTTTGACCATGGTGATGTCTACCACAGTGATTCCAAATCCCATTATATTGGGACATGATGTCACTGGTTAGTTGGTCTCAAGACATTCTGCATCAATAGCATAGAATAACCGAGAAGTATTCTTTGTTTACAAGGTCTATGGTAGTATTTTTTTGACCCAAAGTGTTCTAATCATAATGTGTGATTTATGGATAATGTAATATCAAATATAGTTCTGAGAACCAAAGATGTGGTGTCACTTCTAAGAGAAATAATTTTTATATTGAGGGGATGTGAAAACTCAATACTATAAATTTTCCTTGGACCAGTGTCTCCAACAAGAAAATCTTTTCTTTCAATACGACTAAAAATTTTACCTTATGAGATTTATTCCTTATTTATTTGCACTATAATTTTTTCCTAAACTCTGGTGATGAAGGGTTTAGCGAGGGATGACATGACTTTGTCTCAGGCCTCCCATTAAGGGTTTTCAACATGATATGTTTTGTGTCTCATTCACTAGAGTTTTTAGTTATATTTATTTAGACTATTATAGGATATATATTAAGGTCATAAAAAATTTGGCCAATGTGTAGTAATTTTAAATTCATTACAAATATGGAATTATTATAGGTGAGGTTACAGAAGAGACTAATTAGGTTATCTAAGGTTAAGATCACTCCAGTATCCATAAAAGAGTGAGATGGAGATGTTGTAAATCATTGATCGATGTCCCAAGGTCATGAGTAATCATATGGGATAGTAACACTAAGGATGACCCAAAAGAGATAGTGGTTATGTCTTCCACCATGATGAATTCATGCTCACAAGAATAAGAAGACCCTTTTTATAGGTCCCTAATGTCACTGGTTGGTGGGACTCAAGCAATTCTGCATCAATAGAACGTCTGAATCAAGAGATCTATATTAATTTACATGATCTTTGAATGGAATGCATAAATCATATTCACTCATGAGCTGAAATGTGGCATGTGAATTGAGGCGATTTTAAAAAATGGTTGAAGCACCCCATATATTGGTTGACCTAGGTGAAGCTCTTGTGATCCTTGGATAATTAATGAAAAATGGGTGATGGTCTACACTGTTTATAATCATGTAGTGAGGATTCTTTCTATGTATTTTATCATCATGTATTAAGGATATATTCTCATGCAATTAAACATCATTTGTTAAGGATATAAGAACATGCGTGAAAGAATAAAAATCATGTGGTTTGGTCTATGGTTGGAAGACCATATATCACTATGTATCTCTTAAAAATGATAATGAATCCACATGTAGTTATGTAGAGACATACAATTTAGCATCACATGGTGAGTATGTGGATCCCCTAGTTTGAAATGGTGGTATTGTTGCTAGTCCCATTAATGTAATTATGTGATTCACTATGTTTTCCATGGTGATGGGAATTAAGAAACAAATAGTTCTTAATGAATTTCAATGTGTACGACTAACCCGTTCAAAAAGAAGGGGACATATTTATATTTTTATGTTGTGAATGGGAATATGTTTGGAAGTTTCTACATCACTACATATCATCTAAGGTTAGTAATCAAGTCACGCATAGGTTGTGAGTGGGAAATAATCTATGTAGGTTTGAAACATATGTAAATGTGGGCATTATTTCCATACATTGTTGTTGTTGGGATGATGATTGAAGACCACATAATCAATAAGTATATTATGATGATAAGAATCAAGTCACACATTGTTACAAATAATCTATGTAGCTTTACATAATGTGTCAAGGATGAAGACGGACCGATGTGAAAATGTTGTGATGATATGGCTCGACCCATGAATGAATTTATAAGAATCACTACAAATCTAATGAAACTGATAACCATCGATAGATGGAGTTCTTGATGAACCATGAAACATAACATCCTATGGAAAGAACAAGGTATCATTGATGTGGAGATGTATTGGGTGGATTAAGGTGTGGGGGAAGACCAACACCAAATATAGTGGTCCTCTTGGGTGAGATCCACATTATTTTGTAGTTTCATGTTGTGAAAGATAGTTTACTATGAATTTTAGCATCAGGAAGTTCAGAAAAAAGGTATAAATCTTATGGACTTGCATTCAAGATAGATATGGGAATGTAAACAGTTGCTATGACTTGTTTTGTGGGTAATCCATTACTGATACTCGTATGACTATGTGTTTTATGATCAGTGTCAGAAACAAGGAACGTCAAGGGGTCCTTTAACAATGTAGAGGAATTTAAGAGAAGGGTACTTGAATTTTCTATCATATAGTGGTTTGACGAAGATATCAGATCGATGAATCCCTATATATTTGATATAAAATGAGAATAAAGCCATATGAAGTTCTAGGAATCCTATTTTTTTAACATCATGTAATAAATAACATGATTGATTTTTCATGAATGAATATTGTTGCAATGGATCCATGCTGTTTTATATCATACTATAAGGATTTGAGCTGTCGTGTAGTTTAAGTTCTTACATCATGCATGTGTACATATATCTTGTCTTAATTTTAATGGGATGAAGGATACCATAATGTTTAAAGTCTTTCCGTTAGGACATGATCAATGTATTTTAACATCTTTTGGAAAGGATGAAGGATTAACCAACATGAAAAAATGAGAGGGGTTATGGATATGTGGTGTTTCACATCATGAGGTATGGAATCATAATAATGTTCAATATAAAATATGGATTTTAGGCCATGATTTTACATTTTATCATCACTTATCTAGGACAAATGCAATGTTGGTTCAAAATTTAAATATTACATTAGTACTCTAGAATAATATGTGAGGGGGGAAAATTATTCCATTTTAATGGAATATTCATCATTTATATACATTATCACTGATTCCATGTCATTGTTGACTTTCAGATAGGATATGTGTATCTTTATGTCTAGTTCCAATCCATTGATGAGGGATTGATACTCATCCTCTTTATTTGAGCAGCCTTTAGACGAAGAGAAAGAGTATGGTAGAATTGTTCTATTGGGAGTGAAAAATATCATTCCTATACCAACCTGATTAAGTCCTATTTCATCCATCCATGTTCCATTAGGAATCTAGGAGGCTCCATCAAACTATATCTCTTATGAACAATGATTTTCAAGGTAATAAAATACCACATCATCTAGAATGACGATGTCTTTTGGTGTATTTTCTGGCGTAGGATGTTCTCTAAGGAAAGTAGCTAGGGAATTCATTTTCAATAACTTTTTTTTATATGAAATGAGTTTTGTATAGCTGGATAATGATTTCCCATTGATCTAAACACCCATTCAATATAGTGTGTATGAGGATCCACTTGAGTAGATAAGTATGAGAGACCATGTGGAATTCATTGTAATGAAAGTAATGCCTCCACAATTTCACCACAAAGATCAGTTGAATGAAGTTATTCTCAATAGTTTAATGTCTAATCATAGTACATAGAATCATTTGGATTAGGTTATATATAATATAATCACTTCCAAAATATTTTTTTATGGTAGGATGGTACTTGGGTGTACTCCATGGAGGCCACATATAATATGAGTGGTCTCCCTTTCACCAGATGCATAACAATTGGTGGGTACAACATGCACTACATGATATTTTCAAAGGATTTTTAGCCATCAGCTACCCATTAGTAGGTTATTCCCTTCATCATTATCCCGATGAAGGGGAGAACGATTTCAGATTTTTTGGCAATGAATCACTAAATGTAGGTGAGGTTCCCTTAGAGTCCCATTTGTTCTTTGAAATTTTTGGTGGGGGAAATTGCTAATATTTCAGTAGTTATTTTTGCGTTAACCTCAATGTCATAGAGGACAAAAATATATAAAATGAATTTTCTTTATATTACCCAAAAATCTCATATCAATGGAATAATAATTATGGTGTGTTTTCATAGATTTTCTATGATATTTTGGAGATCTAGGAAGTGATCACAACGTTGTCAGGATTTAATAACCAGGTAATTGACATAACACTTGGATATATATCCTCTTAATGGTTTAGAGATGTGATACCTGGTGACGATATATGTAATTCCAAATTTTTTTAATCTATATGGAATGACCCTATAGCATAAGATCATGTGTCTTGATCTAAAGGAAGCTGATTCATTATATTCAGTGTCCTTCTAAATCAGATTGTACCCTAACTGCCCATCCATGATTTAAATGTATTGTAATCTATAAGAATCATTGATCACGATTTAAATGATCAAAAATGGGAAACAATCCTTTTAAAAATGCAGGTTATGTTCCCTAAAATCAACATTGACCATCATCTACAGGTTCTTTTTTAATGGTGATGATGTTGGAAATCTATATTGGGTATTTTACTTCTCAGAAAGAATTCACATTCATAAATTTGAATTCTTAAAACTATGTATTAGTTGAATGATAGGGGTTCAACATCTTGGATGCCTACTTGAATCCTTGATTCTCATCAGGTAGCCAGAGATTGTGTATAGCCACAACTGGATTCAGTCATGGAATTTAAATGTAGTTCCATGAAATCAAGTACTAGTGCTACTTTAGAAATGTGATGTGCATATATTTCTCTTAAAGGGGAATGGTTGAACTAATTAGAGTAGGTATTGGGTCATCATTTGTTCCATGATTTATCTGCATGAGTTCATCAATGGTGGTGGAGACACCTTCCTCAAATAATGGAGGGAATTCTCAAGGCTATCTTAATCTTCATCTATATTTGAGTTTGTGGATACGTATCCATATGATGTGGGAAATATAGTGTCTTCCCCATCACTATTTGGGTGAGGGGGGATATTAGAAGAGACATTGTCATTACTTACCATTCAATTCCTTGAAGAGTGATGTAAAATATGATTTTCATTCACAATATCACAGAGTAATGGTGGGGATTGGGCATATTGGACTAGATAAATCACCTTGAAAATACTTATGGGGAGAACATTGTTGATGTTGATCATACTACATGGATTCACAGGGGAGGACCCCCATGCCACTAGGTGATGCAATAAATATACAATCATACACCATTATTTTCTAACCTCACTTCTTATAGGAATCTCCTTCAACATACATGGATATGAAAGTCTCTAAAGGGATGTTATCACAATGT
The DNA here is from genome assembly GCA_963277665.1 of Viscum album. NCBI lineage: Eukaryota > Viridiplantae > Streptophyta > Magnoliopsida > Santalales > Viscaceae > Viscum > Viscum album. The sequence goes on along the minus strand of OY728146.1, from coordinate 1,508,198,787 downwards.
AGTATTCCAAAATTTACATCAAATTCTTATGATGTATCCCAAAGAATGAGATGTCACACACTTTTTTATCCTATGGTAGGGACATGTCCCATTAAAATTGTCTTCTTGTGTAAGTGAGGTGAATTTAGGTGGATGGTCCATGATATAGAATCCATGAATCCCTACAAATATCATTAGGATGAGAATAAAGTAGTATGTAGTTATAGATAACCCACCAAATTTAATGGCATGGTAAAAGGACATGAGTTGGGCAGTTTAACATCTTGAAAAAGGTTGTGAATATTGGTGTCTTGGCCATGATATAGAATCATAGAGTCTCAACAAAATCCCATTAGGATTTGAATCATGATGTACATAGTTCTAGAAAACCCATGCAATTTAATCTCACGTAGAATGGACATGAGCCATGCAGTTAAATGTCATGTGGTAAGGACATGAATATGAGTGGTTGGTCTGGGATATAGAATCCAAGAATCCGTATATATCTTACTAGAATGAGAATATAGATGTATGTAATTCCATATAACCCATGTAGTTTAATTTCCAGTGGAAAGGACGTGAGATGTAAAATTTAACATTTTATAGAAAAGTCATGAATATGGGTGGTTGGGCCATGATATAGAATCCATGAATCCCTAGGTATCTCATTAGGTGGAAAATCAAACAATACATGGTTCTATAAAACTAATGTATTTTAATTTCATGTAGAAATAAAATGAGCAGTGTAGTTTAACATCTTGAGGTAAGAATGATAGTCATGTAGTTTAATGTATTGTTGTAAGGAAATCACCACCATAGTTTAATGTATTGTGTAATGGAAGATGGACATGGAGTTTAATGTCTTTTAGTGATGACATCAGCTCTGCAGTTTAACATCTTCTGTTATGTATAATGGTGAATCACCTATCTGTAGAGTAGATCATTCAAAAGAGTTCAGACAAATATTATGTGTATTACATGATATTCAAGATCTTTTACCTCTATCAAGTCTTTGTATATTACCCTCCCACACAACTTTTAAGACAATGCATCATTCCATTATTATTCTGAGATGTTGATGGAAGGAAAAAATGATTCATGGGCTATTGATCTTTCCTTATTCGGATTCCTCATTCTCAGGAGGACAATCAAATGATTTTCCATGGTGTAGTTAAAATACATAGAGACATTCATTGTTGGAAAGGAATATGTTTTTGTTAAAAACATTAACTAAATTATGTTCATTTCTCCATGAGAGGTTTGTGGTTCATTATCTGATGCACAATCGATACACCTTGTTCACAGTTATGAGATGATTGGAGTGGGGATTTAGGTTTTTTTGCTTCCAATATTCCCATGTCCATCTATAATTTATGATATTGCTTAAAGGAAAATAAACCGTATATTCTTTTTCTCGAGATGTTGATGGTATGGGAAATGATTTTCATGGCCTACCATTATTTCCTCACAATGAATACTCATCATCGAGAGCTCTATAAAATCATTCTCAATTGAATGGAACAAATACCTAGGAACATGTTATTTTGGAGGGACCATACATTATTTTACCTATCTTCAAGATATGGGGTATTAGTCTAGTTATCCTACTTGTTATCCATTCCACCAAGGATGTAGGTTCATGGATGAGTATAGAGTCTGGGGTACAGGGTCCCAGTATTTACTGGTATGGTCCTAAGTGATAAAGCATTAAGGGTCTTGGAAAACATAGACACATCCCATTTATTAAAAGATCCAATCACTGAAAAAAGATTAATGGAAACCCTTGAGATAAAATGGTTTCTAGAATAGACCTAATGAGGAGGAGGAAAATATGGAAATTCGGCAGCCCTATTTGATGGGGGGTGATGTGGATCAATATTTGGATTTCACTCGATGAGGGTATAAAAAAAAAGAAAATTATTCCATCCTTATGTGATGGGATACTTCTCTACAGGGTAGGATTCTATAAGCTGGTACAGGTACATCCTCATGAGGTATATATCTTAAGAGTATTCCAAAAGTTATCTCCATGAGATAATAATTCACTTGATGGAGATGAGTGATCTATTCATCTATATATTTTACTATTCCATCCTCTTAGGGATGGTACAATGAAACCAATTAAATAGCCTCACCTCTGTTGGCAGCAGGGTGTGTGGGTGATGATGGGAGTTTTTATGTGGGCCCAAGATACTATATCCACTTCTTACACTATCCATATGATCCATGTTTTCTACCCTCAAAAATACTAACTGGTTGTTAACACCTTATGGAGATGCCATAAGTTACCATTGAACATTTCCTTTCCAACAATAGTGACAGAAGGAATGCTAAAATGTTGTGACACATATGACTACAAGAGTGTATGACTGAACCCTTCAGGACCATGCTCCTCTGGATCTAATAGTGAGTCTTCATACTAGACTAATATCATATTTATTGGGACATAATTATGTTGATCCTCCTCCTTGAAGGAGTTCCGTGTTTTTAGAGTTGGTGCATGATCTACCTTTTAATGGTTCAGTGATCATGGTACTATTTGAGGGGTTAGTTCCCTTCATGAAGAGGATCCATGGTTAAAATATAGTAATAATTCTATGATCTCTTTTGGATGGGGTGTTCCCTATGATTCCACAGTCATCGAGGCTAGCTGTGATGTAGTCAGAGTCTCTTGACTTGCATTGATCTGGGCTTGATTCTAATCTACTCTAAGGATACTATAGTGGAACTCAAATATATTAGATCTATAATGGATATAATCCTACTCTAATTATAAATTTTTGGGTTACCCCTAGAGGTCACTCTTGAGGGGTGCCCCAACTTGGACAGTTGGGGTATACAACACTTTTTCTGCTGCTCCTCATAGAGTAGTCATCACATGATGATGATGATAACCAGAACTAATTGGATACCACTTAGGAATATCATGAATTATTGGGTTTTCAAGTATTCTATCCACATTAATCTCCTTGAGGTGGAGAATTTGTGCATTGTTTTTCTCTATGGATAAGCTCAAAAATTGGTTGAAAGTGGCAACAAGGGCCACTTCCTCTCTTGTGGCCAATCATGGTAAAGAAGAATGTTTATAACTCATACTTATAAGGATATAATTTATATGTTCTAGATTTAGGATTAAGATTTTTATGTGGTGTTACCAACCCAACACATTCAAAAATTGATATTGGGGGTGGTATGTTGGTGACAATGTACATCTAGACCTTATGGCCAAAGCAGCTTGTCCAATGATCTCAGAATATGTTGGTGCATTCAATGATTTAATTTTGATTCTATGTAATATTGAAGTCCTATAGAAGAGAAAATATCTCTTATTAGTTTAGAATCATATATAATATTTTCCAATCAACCAATATCATTCAAAGTAAAAGTATAATGAGGATGTCCCATCTTTATACAGGGTTTACTATGGTTAAATGAAACATTATGGGTCTATTGTTTTGTTATACAACGAGCACGACATAAAGAACATTAAAGGTAATCCGGAAATCTATCATTTTTGACTTGTGAAAGGGATGGAATAGTTATAGGACTTCACATTAGGTTTCCCATTTATTTTCCATGAAACGAGATGTGGAATGGGGTTCACCAGACAGTTTGATTGAGAAGAGTTTATGGCTTTGGTCAAACTCTATCATCAGGTTTTTCATTCGCTTAGTCTTACCAAGAAACTACAAATGGTTCCCACATTCATAAAATGTTACAAAACTAATTTCCAAAGATAGATGGTCCTTTGGGGTTTCACACCAAATGATGCTTATGAACTCACATTTGTTTAGAGGATGGGTGTTAGCCTCAATAAAAACTTTTGGGGGAATTTTTTCATAATAAATTACTCTATTATAGATTTATGATTTGTTCATGAAATATTTCCAACACCCTGAAATGGAACTGTTTACCCATGTTCCAAAGACTAGATTTCGAACATGTGTCGATATGAACACTTACAAGCAAATCACGAGTTCTATATCACAATATTATTGATTTATAATGGTTTGGTCTTTGGACAAGTTCAAGAACACTAGAATTTATTGACGTATGGGGGGATTTTGTTGTCTTGGATACAGATTTGAACCTATATGTGGTGTCCTACATATCATTTGAAAAATGAATCAAAACCTATATAGTTATCATGGAATAATTTATGGTTGTGTGACTAGAACCATCCATGAACAATAACGCCATACAGTAAGAATGTGAATATCAGTCTTGGAACTCAATAAGGTGTCCTATATATCATATTTATTAGAGGATTCAAATTCTATGTCATTAATGTGGTTGGAATCTGTGACATGTTATATATGGAAATAGAGACAATAATTGAGACTTATGAATATGAGACTACTTTAGATTGATTCTTTGGGAATGTGGACCTTGGAGTGAAGATGAGTTGTAATTAGACATAGATACCATTGATGTTCCCACACTTAGGGAACTATCCAATTTCTTCTGATATAATCATCACTAATATCTAAGCCCACATGAGTCATACTCATTGTGAGAAACAAGAGATAGTGTTAGATTAGAATCATTGTGTGAGAGCATATTTGTACGAGGTTTATTCAATAATGTTTATCATTGAGGGGAAATATTACCCATATCTTGGAGGATTTGATATGGATCAAGGGTCATAGTAATATGTCCAATGTATCCTATTATATAACATGAATCAAATTCTTCATAGTTTAGTGCCCCCAACCTACCGATTGGTATGAGGCTACTGAGGGCATAACAAATGATTATACTTAAAATGATGCATGTGTATGACCCCTATTATCATATGATTAGGGATGAGAAAGAATTAAACACCTATGATAGAATATATTCCCCTATGTCCGGAAAACATGGGACATATGGGATTTTCACCTATGTGGATTCCCATTGGAGCTCAGGCCTTAGAAAGGCATCCTCTCTATCCCAATTATGGAAGGAATAAGAGTCATCATAGTTCACTTCTACCTTGTTCCAATGATGATATAATGAGGACGGTCACACTCTTAGATATTATTGTTATCCTTTATTTTTTAGGAAGGCCACCGTCTTATACTATAATGGGTCCCCTTTGGCTGAGGCATACAAAGTAAGGATGACATTTTATTGGAGCATACACAGTAAGGCTTCTCGTTGACACACTCAGTATTTATCATATGATAGATTAAAGAGTGTTGTTAACTATAAATGCTTTGTTCTATAGCATAACCTTATATGGTCATATGATCATATAACCTGAGATCATAAAGGAAACTTTCTTTACAAAATGGGTATGCGTTCGAAGGTTTTTAGTTTGTGTCCACATTACATGAGTCCAAATGGGTCTACCAGACAATGTGGGTATGTTAGAAGGGATCTTCATAACATGTCTTTCATATCTATTGGACATGTATTGGTGGTCTTCTAGACATTTTTTTTGGAATGAACCAAGAATTGATGGAATGTAAAAGGTTATCTTCCTAACATTCCTAAGATGCTTCATATGATCTATATTGTCATGTGAAATATATTTTTAATGATCCAAGCAGACTGATCCCTGATATTACATGAAATCAACTGAATTGTCTTTGATTCCTTCAAATGAGGGAAGAGAAAATTCCCCAGGATTTTTGTAGAACCAAAAAGGACATATATGGGGTCTAGAAAATGTTCAAAGTAGTCATTACTACATGTCGTCAGATGATCAAAATTACCCAAAATTTGACTATAACATGTGATTGTAGAAATGTATATAGAAAAAGAAATGATCATGCTGAAATGTCAATTACTTTTTTTCATGGTGGTCCTAGAATATCCAAATATTATCTTGTGACAATGCAGATATGTAAAGGTGTTTTCTCCGGATCAAATTTTCCAGTCCTTGGGATATCGCATGACAATGCTGACCAATCATGGTGTTGTCGTTAGAGCTATATAACTCATATGAGGCCTATGTAAAAATTAATGTGACACATCCAAATACACCAAATGACATTTTTAGTTCCATGAGGAATCTTGAAATAATATTCCCTTAAACTATTCACACAGAGGGGTCTCACATATGTGTTTAGGAATTTTCATTTTTTTAAGTTCCATAAATTCACATCAAAAGGGATCATGCCCTATGACTATATAGATAGTTATTTACCTTTGAAGAATGGTTAATTACCATGGAATGGTTTTCCCTTGAGTTCCCCTATGGTTAAATACCATATTCATGCTACGGTATGTCTATATAAGGGAGCCACATGAATATTCACCATTCATGTGATTGGAATGAACCTAAAGGTGTATCACGGGTGATTCATCAACCATGAAAGGGTCAATTTATTGAGGTCGTATATACTAGTCAGGGAATGCACTTCATAAATAGGGTGCATGACATTTGGTCTCATGTCCTTGTTGTTTTCCATTTATCAAGGGGGTGTTTTTGTGGGACAATGTGTTTGTAGGAGGGAACATCCAAGGCTGCATGTAGGCATCACAAATCAAGAATACACTTGGAACTAAAAGATAGAGGGTATGCAAGACATCCTATTTGAGGATTCTTGGATACATCACAAGAATAGATTCTCATGTAGCTCCTTTCTACATAAAATTTAAATTCATTTAATAAGGGGTCTCATGATGGAAACATCAATCATGCTAAGGACTCACGATGGTGTTTTCTGGAAAATATAGCCATGTCCAGGGGTATCTACCCGCACTGTGAGACAAATTGGATTTCAATATTGTATGATGTAAGGTTGGAATGTCATGTTTCAAGAGAATATATTAACCATGTGATCACATGATCTGCCGATAGGTCATATATGGAGTTATTTAAATGTGTATAGGGTGTGCACACTAGGTCAGTCTACATGGAAGAAGGCCCTACATGGTGAGGTCATGAAACCACTAGGATATGATGTGATTTTGTAAACACTCCATGAGAACCAAGTGTCTCTTGATTCCTAGGTCACCATACAAACACATTATCTCAAAAATGATATATAGTATGATATAATGATCACATAAGGATGTTCTAAAAGGATGATCTCAAATGAATTTTTCTCCTCATATTGCGTCCATACTTTTTAGATCTCTCTCTCTTATCCCACCCATTCTTTCTTTCATCTGTTCTTAGAGGAGGTAATTTTATTTATAGATAGGTGTGCCTGATAATCCTACTACCTTATATGGGGTTTATTTCACATTCACCAATGATAAATCATGTTCTTAATCACATGATCATTTTATATGATCAAGTTATGCCTCTATTTCCTTCCATGATGTTGCGTGATCTATAATATCTTATCTATAGAGGATGAAAATCACTCGATGAATAAGGTTTTGTGGTCATAAACTTCATGAAATCTTCACATTTATTAACTTCACTTCAATCGCAAGATCAAAGGATGGTCATGAGATGGATTAGATAATTGTTGGGGATCCGTATGTGTTCCACTGGTTTTATCAATTGAATATTTTGGTTGTTAGTGATGGTTGTATTAATCATACAAAACAATTAGTTAAGTAATTGTGGTGGAACTTATGGTGATCATAGAGTGAGTATATTACAACATTTGATTTAACATTCTCATCCAACGGTACTGGAGGGAGTTTTTCAAATGGGAGATTGAAGACGAAGGACTCATGGAAAATGGATCTGATTTGAATTTCCATGGCGCATGACATAATTAGTTTGAAATCATGATCATAATGATTGAAAATTATAGATGATATTTTTGGGATGTGTGATCAGATAATCTAAAATTTATTACCCCCATCCCACATTGAAACATCAATGGATCATACCTTCAATATATTAGTAGTTTGCTGACTTACATTTCATTGATACACTAATTAGGATCGACACCCGTACTATATGAAACACATCCACCTAGGCTTCGACCCACTGTGCTTCTATCATGGAATATGCATAACATTGAGCTCATTCTCCTCATTCCCTATAAATACGAAAACATGCTTCTTGTGTGTTATTTTCTCCCCATGTTGTCCCACTACCTAGAACACACAAACTATCATTAGTTGTGGTTAGTCTTCACCCCACATATGGCTCTAGTTGAGCGCAACATGGCTAGTTTGTATACTTTCCATATTTTTTTGGGAATGAAAATTGTGTTACTCTTAGAATAAAATTATAATATGAGTAAAATAAGGGCCCAATGTATATACCTTAAACCAATGCCCCTTCTTTAATATACCTAATTTTAAATTTATTCATGAAAATTACACTACTGTTTTTGACTATCCTAACAAGCACCGAATATTTGGAGAAAACGTTTTGGATTCATGAATATGGGTTCCAACAGCGGTAGGGAGAAATATAGTGAAAACCAAACCATGAATTGAAAATGGATGAAATAAGACCTCAAATTTATCAAAAGTTATAGTTTTGTAGTGAATCCATTCCTTTTTAGGAATATAATAAAATAAATAATAAAAACATGAAAAATAATATAGTATTATTATTTTTTGTAAAAATAATCATGAAAAACAATTACAAAATGATTTTCAAACATTTAGGAAAATGAAAACCACATAGGATTGTATATTATTATGAGTAATGTTTATATTAGCATTGAAATAATATATTATTGATGGTTCTATTACAAAATGGGGAATTATATTTTAAAAAAATTAGTTTAAAAGTGTATAAACTAAATCAACTCCCAATCCACCTTATGAAAAAAGATCAGAATCACACATGGCCCTCATTCTGATTACAAAAGTATCATAATCTGATAGAGTTTTGTATATTTGAGTGTAATAATAATAATAATCACATAAGATTCAATAAATAGAATGTAATTATGATATAATAAAAAAAGTATCTGATTAAAAAATTAAGGTTTATCATATTTAGATATGTTAAAATAAAAAAAATACAGATAAGAACAATATGGTAAAATACTTCTAAAAAACAAGTAATGTAAAATATTTAACAATATAGGAATGAAAAATTGCTACTTAAAATGAATAAAGATATATGAACCTTAAAAGAATGGTATCCACAATAATTTTATAAATTTATCTAGTATTTATATTGACAAGAAAGGCTATTTTCTATTCCAAGGAATGCCATAGAAATAAATAATATATTCCCTATCTATCGAGCCTTAGTATCCCGTTATCTGGTGGATTAGTTTTTTCTTGATATTCCCAATATCCCTAAATCATAAGATATTATTCTAAAAATTTCTATCCATGTATGACCTCATTCATAGTCATGGATCAATCAAACAATTACATCACAAATAAATTCTTAAGGGGAAAACTAAAAATGTTCCTTTAATAAAAAATCTCTAATTCAATTAAAATAGATTAAGAACTATCATTTCAAACATTTAATAATAAGATCTCTCACAAAAAATTTGAAATAGAAAATTTTTAGAAACAAAGTCTTCGATTGAATTGGTATTTAAATGTTTTACACGAAGAATCATCATGATCTTCTAAGAGTCATGTTTTCTCTATTTTTTTCACAATAACATGGACAGCTCGAAATTATAAAAGAATGTATGACACTGTATTGGTTTACACCTTTTAGTGTGAAAAGTATTCTATTCATTAGAAACATGTTTACAATATTCTAATTATAAAATTACATCAATATAATGGAATTCATTAATATAGTAAATACTATTATCCTAATCAGGGTTAATAAAATGTTATTAGAATTGTTATCAATATTATGATGAATACCTTTAGATTTAAAAAGATAGTACAATGTATTTAATCTACAGTATAATACATTATTTTGATATATCAGATTCAAACTCATTACTATTTCTATAAGGAATAATTATAAGTATAAGGCCCCGGACATAAACCTTACTTAATATTGAATTAAATGAATAATTCACATTGAGGATATTTTCATGGTTTAGAGTTTTAGATAATTAGGAAATAACTATTACATCTCAAAAGATTACAAAGTAGACACTTCTCCTAAGTTTCCATAAAATAACAACTCTTAAAAAGAAACATGCCTAGTTCCTTGTTTTAGATAGCATGACTTTACCTTTATCCCATCCTTGACCCTATTCCACCTCAAGTCCTGTGAAAAACATTTCAAAAAACATGGGGTGAGCATAAAAATCTCAGTAAGGGATACACATAGAATGAAAACTGTTAGTTTTTCAAAACAACAAGTAAACCATGTATACTTTATCAAAGTAATACTTTTCACCTTTATGAAGTAGTAAAAACTCTTCACTGAATAAAAGATCATTACTTACCCTTTTGTATCCAAAATATTACCATAAAACCCATATAAAAAACACATAACATATAAAGGTAACTTGGGACATAAACATACTTAAATGGAATAACCATATGGTCAACTTCCACACATATCACTTAATGGAATAGTTATACGGCCGACTTCCATACCCAATGCATTGGAGGTTATAACGTTACCACCCGTCCTGGTATTCACATCACCTCTCGTCATATGGTTTATCACGTAACCACCCATCAAATGTCCAAGTACCATTATAAAATCATAACATATAAAAGAAATATAATGGAAAGAAAATATTTCCACATTTCGATCACAATATATAACTTAAATATACTGGCATAAAAAAATAAATTATAAAAACCATTTTCAATACCAAAATAGATAAAAAATAATATGGTTTTTATTTCATTCTAAAAACATTTTGTCTTGTTGAGGAATCCAAAGAACGAATAATACTCACTGCGGTGGAAAAGGTCATTGTCACCTCATACGTATGAAAAAAACATTCCCTTTTATTGTTTAGTAAAATGCGACATATAAAAAGATTCCTTTTGAATAAAATTCAAAGTAAAAGGGGAATATACACCGTATAAAATAAAGTTGTGTAAAAAACAAAATATCCCTCAATGAAAGGAGATTGAGACGAAGTCTCATACCTAATGTCTGACATGACTCGATTGCTCTTTAATTTCCTGAATAATAAACTAAAGGTAATTTATACATGCTTAAGAACCCTTTTCAAGCTTATTATTCCTTTTATATCACTTATTTCCATGTTATAAACATTATGTAATCATTTTAGTTAATAATGTTTATTTTGTCGATATTTGGTTCTTAAGTCGAAAGTGGAATTCTTACAATTACATGTTGTTCATGTGGTCAAAAGTTCATTATATCCAGAAAGATATTCATGATTTGGATATCATATATATCATATATATCCAGCATATACAAGTAGTTATAATATTATATAACATTTAGAGTTATGAAATGAAATGCACCGTTCATGGAGAGGGTAAGTCGTACGTATGCATTAATGCTACATTCATTTCTATTTCATATTTAATGGAGTTAAATAATAATGATATAAAGGTATATTATAACTTCAGTATAATATCATATATAATATCATTAACTCCATCCATTATACATACCACGTATGGCATTAACGAATCAAATCAATTTTAGGGGCGGTAGTCTACACTTCCTAAAATGAACTTATCATGTTTACCCATAATGGAAACAATAAAGGTATGCCACAAATGAAAAATATAGAAGCATAAGGAAAAAATAAACAAAATATATATCATATATAAATATAGTGACATATTAATGGCCACCATTAAAGGTGTTAAAAGAAGATTGAACAATCATCGTTTCGTGAGGCAGAAATTCACCAACCACAGAAACAGTATGTTTTTAACCATTATACGGAGGTGTGTGTAAGTGTTACTCGAATACTTAACATAAAAACATCCTAGTATACTGAAGATACTGGTGTAGTTACAAAATAATGGAATAAAAGGAGTTTAGAGGTTGTAGAAGCAAAATAAAACAAAAGAACGCAAGTGAAGACATTACCTTAAAATCAGGTAACTCTTCTTGGTTTGAACAAAAAGGGTTCCTTGAAGAGAATTCTCCCTAAGGTAAGGCTTCAAGGATTAGGATAGAGATATGGAGAGATAAAATGTGTAGAGCATGGCCGATCCAAAGGCTTGAGTGGTGTGGTTAATGAGGTAGAGGTGGGGGCCTTTTATAAGAGGGAGGAGGGGCACTCTTGGAAAGTCAAGAAATGTTACTTTATATTAATATGAGTTTCAGATTTTGAAGGTCACACATTGATATATTTCGAGTATAAGGTGACAAGGGTTAGAAATATACTCATCCCAAAGGTTTTTGACAAGTGTAGGTTATATATTTTTACATTATCTTTTCATTTTATTTAAATTGTCAAATAATGAGGTAATCGATGCATCATCATGGTGTCGTAAATAATTTAATTTATTTAATGTGTAAAAATTATAAAAAAATATAATGATGTAGGAAATATTTTTCTCTTCCAAATAATATTTATAGTCAAAATTATGACTTGTATAACTCCATGTAAAAATTGTTTTAGCAAAACAATACATGTTTGTGACATTTTTATTTTAACTTTAAACAAAAAGTTATTAATGTAATTTTTCTTCCAAAGTGGCTTCATGGGGTCCCCAAGTTGACCCATGGATTTTCGTGGTCGGCCATGACATGTACAATAAGGGTAGGACATGTGTCTAGGTCATTTCATATTATTAAAACGTTATTTTTACCTAAAATTACACTAATTACCTCTAATCGTGATCAATAAACTTAAAAGTTACTATACACCAAAAAATATTTTAATAAAATTGAACCACATTTTACTTCCTAATGATAACCAGGTATGTCAGAATTTTGAAAATCAAATCACAGAAGTGGTAAAGTTTCATTAAAAAAATCAGTTTTTTAACTACCACTTAGTTGTTTCACTATTCATCAAAAATAGAAGTTTTTCAGAAAAATAACAAAAATTTACCCTAAACTATATTTGATATTCCAAATTCAAAACTGATTTCTATTTTACAAAATTCAGAACATATATGTTGCAATAATTAATTTAATAAATAATTCCTGATGTCAAAATAAACAACCTGTTTTTATTGCACAGTATATATCAGAAGATTGACACCAGTTTAAGTCCAAATTCAAAATAAAATTAATTCCAATGACCACCATTGGATTAAATGGTAAAAATATATTCTAATTGAAATTCTAAAAAAATTCAAAAGACAATAGAATCATATAAACAAATTAGATTAAAAAGAGGTTTGGAATTAAAATACAACATTTTTCACTATTCATTAAAAATGAACTTTATCGGAAAAATACCAAAAATTTACACAAAGTAAATTTTGATATCCCAATTCTAAAGAAGATTTTTATTTGGTCCAATAGAATGTATAAAAGTGACCAAAACTATATTTAAAGAGGGTTCTCCATCAAAAGGTGATAGTTCGAACTTTTAGTGAATATTAGAGTATCAATGCCTAAAATTGAATTCCTTTCTTATTTTAAGCCTTTATCTATTATTGGACAAAAGTAAAAACATTTAAAAAACATATATAATTATTTTTAGTTATTTCTATTCATTCCTGTCAATATAACAGCTACGTGTTAACTACCATTTAAAATAATATTATTATATTACAAATGGGCAACGTAAGATTTCAAAGAAACCCATTGTTGCGTATTAGGCACGCTATCGAACATAGAAACCCCTTTAAAGTAAAATTAATATTTAATTCTTAAATATTAATAAATATGAAAATGATTTATTCTTTAATTACCTGGGATATTACATCCTTCCCCCCTTTTGAAAATTGTGCCCTCACAATTTTATTCACTTATCAAAATAAATGGGGGTATTTATCCCTCATATAATTTTCAGATTCCCATGTTGCATATTCAACCTTATGGTTTTTCCACAAAACCATTACATGGTTAATTACCTTATTCTGGAACACTTTCTCTCTACGGTCAAGAATCTGGACTGGTCGTTCTTCATAAGAGAGATTCTCTTCAACTGAACTACCTCTAGGCTCAATACATGAGATGGATCTGGCATATACGTTATCAACATCGATACATGAAAAAAATTATGTACCTGAGATAAACTCGGAGGTAATTCCACTATGTATGAAATTGATCCATCTTTCTCCCGAATTTCATATGGTCCAATGAACCTTGGACTCGGATTTCCTTTCTTACCAAATCGCATCACACATTTCCATGGTGAAACTTTGAGAAAAACATGATCACCTACCTCGAATAATAGATCCTTCCTCCGGTTATCCGCTTAACTTTTCTATCTACTCTGAGCTGTTCTCATGTGTTTCTGAATCAACTAAACTTTTTCTGCCATCTCTTCTACCAATTCTTGTCCCATCAGCTTTCTTTCACCTACTTCATCCCAAAAAGACAGAATTTGACACTGCTTCCCATATAATGCCTCAAACGGAGCCATCTGTATACTGGAATGAAAACGGTTATTATATGAAAATTAAACCAAAGAAAGATGTTGGCCCTAACTTCCATGATAATCCATAGAGAAAGCACATAGCATATCCTCCAAAGTCTGAATTGTTCATTCTGACTGCCCATCTGATTGTGGATGAAAAGCTGTGCTGAAATTTAATTCAGTACCCAATGACTTCTGAAGGTCTTTCCAAAAGTTAGAAGTAAACCTGGGATCATGATCATATACAATGGAGAGGGGAAATCCATACAACCTGACTATCTAATTATGATACAACAGAGCAAGATGATCTTGATATAAAGTATCTCGTATAGGAAGGAAATGAAAAAATTTAGTCAAGCGATCAACAATAACCCAGATTCCATTATTACCTCGAGGTGTCTTCGGTAATCCCACAATGAAGTCCATGGATATATTTTCCCATTTCCACTCTGGCACTGGTAATGACTGCAGCATCCCTTTCAGTAACTACCACTCTGTTTTAACCTACTGAAAAGTCAAACACTTGATAGTAAAATTGGCAATATCTATTTTCATTCTATCCCACCAGTAATACTCCCACAGATATCTGTACATCTTAGTACTACCAGGATGAACTGAAAACGGGGAACTATGAGCCTCACATAACAACTCACCCTTCAACTATGAATCACAAGGAACACATAATCTCTTCCCAAACATCAAAACACAATCAGTATCAATGTTAAACTCAGGAAACTTACCCTTCTGAACAAGATATACCTTTTTCTACAATCCACTGTCTTTCTTTTGCACTTGCTTAATTCTGTCTGATAGGGATGATCTCACTGACACCTAAAACAAAACAGAAGAACTTCCTGCACAAACAACTTCCATGCCAAAGTTCATCAAATCAAAAACCAAAGGATCTCGTTCCAAACATAGCATGGTTAATGAAGAATTACTTTTTCGACTCAAAGCATCATCCACTTTATTTTCTTTTCCCGGATGGTAATGAATTGTACAATAAATATCCTTGATTAATTCCATCCATCTCCTCTATCTCATGTTTAATTCTCTCTAAGTGAATATATACTTTAAACTTTTGTGATCAGTATATATTTCACACTTTACTCCAAACAAAGGATACCTCCAAATTTTTAAAACAAAAACAATAACAACTAATTCCAAATCATGTGTAGGATAATTTACCTCATGAGTTTTCAACTGAAGTGAAGCATAACCAATTACATGATCATTCTGCATTAGGATGCAACCAAGTACTTTCAATGAAGCATCACTGTAGATAACAAACTCTCCATTATTATAAGGAAGTTCCAAAACTGGAGCATTCACCAATCATCTTTTCAACTCCTCAAAACAATCATCACATTATTTTGTCCAGATAAACATAACACCTTTCCGAGTTAGCTTAGTCATTGGACTAGATATTCATGAAAAATTTTCAACAAACCTTTGGTAGTAACCTGAAAAACCAAGAAAACTACGGATCTCAGTTACATTTGTGGGTCTTGGCCATTCTTCAACAACTTTTGTTTTTGCAGGATCAACAGTTATTCCATTTTTTGAAACAATGTGACAAAGGAAAGAAATTTGTTGTAACCAAAACTCTCACTTTCTGAATTTTACATACATTTTCATTTATTTTAAGGTTTGAAAGATATCCCTTAAATGACTTTCATGCTCCTCTTTACTTTTATAAAACACCAAAATATCATCAATGAAAACAACCACAATAATATCCAACAACTCATGGAAAACTCTATTCATAAGGTCCATGAATAGAGCAGGTGCATTGGTTAACCCAAAAGGCATAACTACAAATTCATAATGACCATATCTTGTACGGAACGCAGTCTTCTGAACGTCTGCTTCTTTTACTTTCAACTGATGGTACCCTGACCTCAAGTCAATCTTTGAAAAATACTGAGCTCCCTAAAGCTGATCAAACAAATCATCGATATGAGGCAAAGGATATTTTTTCTTAATAGTAATGTTGTTAAATTCTCTATAATCAATGAAAAGTATCATTGAACATTATTCCTTTTAAAAAAACAAGACATGAGCACCCCATGGTGATGTGCTAGGTCGAATGAATCGTTTATCTTATAACTCCTGCAATTGCTTCTTTAACTCTAAAAGTTCAACTTGGGCCATTCGATAAGGGGGGTTTTAAATTGTCTTAGAATCATGAACTAAGTAAATAGTAAATTCAACTTCTCGATCATGAATAATACCAGGAAACGTATCAAGAAAAACATTAAGATACACATTTACCACTGGCACATCATTAATATGAACAGTTCCTTTATTTTCAACAACATGTGAATGGTTACATTCATTTACATCTTTTACTAGTTTATCGACTTCCTGATATGTTATCAAAATCAAGGGTTCATTCTTGTACACAAAATTAAAATAATTCAGAAATGAAACCATTTTAGCTATTCAGCGAATCATTGCATGATAAACAGAAATCCAATCCATGTCTAAAATAACATCAAACTATACTAGAGGCAAAACAATATGGTTTGCAGGAAGATTCTTTCCACACACAAGGATATGAAGGTTCGTATAATTTCTTTTTGTCTCAACATTCCCTCCAGGTGTTTTTAAAATAAGTTCAGTATTCATATCTTGAGATGTAAATCCCAATTTACTAAAAAACTTATCAGAAATGAATGAATGTGTAGACCCTGAATCAAACAACACATCGGAATAATCTGAATGAACAAATAGTGTACCTGATACTACTTCATTCGATGGACCAACATCTGCTGAAGTAGTTCCAAAAGATTTCACCACCCCTTTCTGATGGTAGTCTGGCTGCTTTCCCTCATTTTAGTTCATCATTAGACACTCATTTGCAAAATGACCCATTTCATTACACTTAAAACATCTTACCACTGACTTTTCATTGCCTGCTTGATCATCTTCCTTACAGTTATAGGCAATATGACCAGACTTACCACAACGAAAGCACTTTCCAGACTTGGATAAACATTCTTCAGGATTAATTTTACCACACTTCTCATAGGATGGATATTTGGTTTTCTTACCTCCTTACTTATTTTATGAATTCTTCCATTTTGCCTGCCAATTGGACCTCTTATTCTGTTGTTGGTCAAAGAACACCTAATCATCGGCAAACTCCATTTCCACCTTCTTCGCACATCGAATAAGTTTTTCATAACATTTTAACTCACAAGAAGCTAAAGCCCTTCGATACCTTGGCTTTAACCCTAAGTAAAAAACAGTTGATTTTAATTTCTAGATCTCGTATAAACTTTGGAGCATACCTTGCCCGTCGAGTGAACTTTGCTTCATAAGCAGCCACAGAGTCATCATCCTGCCTCAATTCTAGGAATTGTTTTTCCATCCTAAGACGAACCACCATAGGAAAATATTTTTCAAGAAACATCCCTTAGAATTCGTCCCAGTGAAGATCATCAATATCATCACTATCCTTGATATTTTTCACCATCGACCACCACTGATAAGCTTCACCTTCAAAAAGATAAACAACAAGACTAACCTTTTGATGTTCTGAACAGCCCATGACATCAAAAATCATCTCCAGTGCTTTAATCCACCTTTCAGCAAGAACAGGGTAAGAGTATCCTCTGAATGATGGGGGATGTTCCCTCATGAAATGTTCCACCACTGACATATTCCTCTGCGGTTGATCTGGCTGATCTCGTGCATGGATACCACCACCATTTAAAGCCTGATTCAACTGTGCCATCAATGCAACAAATTGTTCAGTTCCGATTCCGACCATCTCATGTTGCTGATTTGGAAGGTTGTCTTCCTCATGATATCGTCCCAACATAGATTCTTTGTTTCCTCTGCAGAAGACCATTCTGAACACAGAAACATCTTAGGTGAAGAAAAATGTTAATCATTAAATGTTATATCATTTCAACCATAACATAAATTAACTTATAATTTAACAATTTTCTAACTCCTAATGTTTTCTAAACCGACCTCTGATACCAACAATAAGGCACTCACCTTAAACCTTACTTAATATTTAATTAAATGAATAATTCACATTGAGGATCTTTTCATGGTTTATATTTTTAGAGAACTAATACATAAATATTACATCTCAAAAGATTACAAAGTAGACACTTCTTCTAAGTTTCCATAAAATAAAAACTCTTAATAAGAAACATGTATAGTTCTATGCTTTAGATAGCATGACTTTCCCTTGATCCTATCATTGACCCTATTCCACATTAAGTCATGTAAAAAACATTTAAAAAAACGTTGGCTGAGCATAAAAATCTAATTAAGGGATACACAAAGAATGAAAAGTGTTATTTTTTCTAAACAACAAGAAAATGATGTATACTTTATCAAAGTAATAATTTCCACATTTATGAAGTAGTAAAAACTTATCACTGAATAAAAGATCATTACATACACTTTTGTAACAAAAATATTACCATAAAACCCATATAAAGAACACATAACATATAAAGGTAACATGGGACATAAACATACTTAAATCAAATAACCATACGATCGACTTCCACACATATCACTTAATGGAAAAGACATATGGCCAACTTCCATACCCAATGCATTAGAAGTTATAATGTAACAACTCATCCTAGTATTCACGGCACCACCCGTCATATGGTTTATCACACAACCAACCCTCAAATTTCCATGTACCATTATAAAATCATAAGACCTAAAACAAATATAATTGAAAGAAATCATTTCAAAATTTAGATCACAATATATCACTTAAATATATTGACATAAATAAAATCCATTATAAAAACCCTTTTCAATACCAAAATACATAAAACAGTTCATGGTATTTCTTTCATTCTAAATACATTATGGCTTGTTGAGGA
This sequence comes from Viscum album, assembly GCA_963277665.1. Lineage (NCBI taxonomy): Eukaryota > Viridiplantae > Streptophyta > Magnoliopsida > Santalales > Viscaceae > Viscum > Viscum album. The sequence continues at coordinate 1,508,179,670 of OY728146.1, read as the reverse complement.
AGCCAAAGGCCAAATTTTACTCACGGCGGCGGAAAAGGTCATTGTCACCGCATACGAATGAAAAAAACATTCCCTTTTGTCGTTTAGTAAAATGTTACGTATTAAAATATTCCTTTTAAATAAAAGTCAATGTAAAAGAGGTTTATACACCGTATAAAATAAAGTTGTGTATAAAACAAAATATGCCTCAACGAAAGGAGATTGAGACGAAGTCCCATACCTCATGTTCGACGTGACTCGATTTCTCTTTAATCATTTGAATAATAAACTAAAGTTAATTTTTACTTTCTTAAGAACCTTTTTCAATCTTATTATTCCTTTTATATCACTTATTTCCATGGTATAAACATTATGTGATCATTTAAGTTAATAATGTATCCTTTGTCGATATTTGGTTCTTAAGTCGAAAGTGGCATTCTTACAATTACATGTTGTTCATGTGGTCAAAAGTGAATTATATCCAGAATGATATTCAGGATTTGGATATCATATATATCATATATATACAGCATATACAAGTATTTATAATTGTATATAACAGTTATAGGTAAGAAATGAAATGCACCATTAATGAAGACAGTAAGCCATACGTGCGCATGAACGCTACTTTCATTTCTATTTCATATTTAATGGAGTGAAATCATAATGACATAAAGGTATATTATAAATTAATTATAATATCATATATAATATCATTAACTCCATCCTTTATATGTCCCACGTATGGCATTAACGAATCATATCACTTTGAGGGGGCGGTAGTCCGCACTTCCTAAAATGAAATTATCGTGTTTTCCCATAATGGAAACCATAAAAGTATGACAGAAAGGAAAAATACAGAAGCATAAGGAAAAAATAAAAAAAAATATTATATATAAATAGATTGACATCTTAATGGACACCATTAATGGTGTTAATAGAATATTGAACAATCATCGTTTCTAGAGGAAGAAATTCTCCAACCACAGAAACAATATGTTCATTAACCATTAGACGGAGGTGTGTGTAAGTGTAGCTCGAATCCTTCACATAACAAAATCCTATTATACTGAAGATACTGGTGTTTTTACAAAAGAAAGGAATAAAAACATTTTAGAGGTTGGCGAAGCAAAATAAAACAAAATAACACAAGTGAAGACATTACCTTAAAGTCAGGTAACTCTTCTTGGTTTGAACCAAAAGGGTACTTTGAAGAGCTTGCTGCACAAGGTAAGGATTCCAGGATGAGGGGAGGGATGTGGAGAGATAAAATGAGCAGATATTTTCCGAACCAATGGTTTGAGAGGTGTGGCTAAGGTGGTAGAGGTGGGGGCCTTTTATAAGAGGGAGGAGGGGCACTTTTGGAAAGTCAAAAATAATACTTTATATTAAAATGAGTTTCAGGTTTGGAATGTCCCAAATTGATATATTTCGAGGATAAAGTGACAATGGTTCGAATTATACTCATCCAAAAATTTTTTTTACATGTTTAGGTCTTATATATTACATTATATTTTCATTTTACTTAAATCGTCAAATAATGAGGTAATCGCTGCATCATCATGGTGTCATAAATAATTTAATTTATTTAATGACTAAAAATTATAAAAAAATTATCATGATGTAGGAAATCTTTTTATATTTACAATTAATATTTATAGTAAAAATTATGACTTGTATAACCCCATGTAAAAATTGTTTTAGCAAAACAATACATGTTTGTGACATTTTTATTTTAACTTTAAATAAAAAGTTATTAATGTCATTTTCCTACCAAAGTGGCTCCATGGGGTCCCCAAGTTGGCCCATGTATTGTCTTGGTCAGACATGACACGTCCAATAAGATTATTATATGTTTCTAGGTCATTTTATTTTATTAAAACATTATTTTTACCTTAAATTACACTAATTACCTCTAATCTTGAATAATAAACTTAAAAGTTACTATTCACCAAAAAATAATTTTAATCCCATTGAACCTCATTTTACATCATAATGAAATCCATGTTTGTTGTAATTTTTAAAATAAAATCACAGAAGTGGTAAAGTTTCATTTAAACAAAAAATCAGTTTTTTAACTGCCACTTAGTGGTTTCACTATTCATCAGAATTGATGTTTTTCAGAAAAATTCCAAAAAATTACCATAAGCTATATTTTATATTCCAAATTAAAAAAAGATTTCTATTTTACAAAATGAAAAACATATAAGTTTCATTAATTAATTTAATAATTAATTCCCATTGTCAAAACAAACTGCGTGTTTTAAGACACAATATATATCAAAAGATTGACATCTGTTTAAGTCCAAATTCAAAGTGAAATTAATCCCAATGAACACCATTGGATTAAATGGTAAAAATATATTCTAATTGATCTTTAAAACAAATTCAAAATATAATCTAATTATATAAAAAAATTAGATTAAAATGTTGTTTTGAATTAAAATACAACATTTTCACTATTCATTAAAAAATGAACATTATCGAAAAAATACCAAAAATTTACACAAAGTAAATTTTGATGTCCTGATTATAAAGAATAATTGTATTTGGTCCAATATAATTTATAAAAGTGACCAAAACTATATATAAAGAGGGTTCACCATCAAAAGGTGATAGTTCGACCTTTTAGTGAATATTTGAGTATCTATTCCTAAAATTGAATTATTTTCTTATTTTAAGACTTTATCTTTTATTGGATAAAAGTAAAAAACATATATAATTGTATTTTAGTTATTTTTATTCATTCCTGCCAGTAAAACGGATACATGTTAACTACCATTTAAAATAATATTATTATATTACTAGTGTGCAACGTAAGATATCAAAGAAACTCGTTGTTGCGTTTCGGGAATGATATCGAACATAGCAACCCCTTTAAAGTAAAATTAATATTTAATTCACAAATAATAATAAATATGAAAATGATTTATTCTATATTTAACTGGGATGTTACAAAAAGTTTATAATGAAACACATTAGAACTTATTCTAATTATGGTAAATATTGTTGTTTTCTAAAAAAATATTCTAAAATACTACGAATAAAAGGTTAGTAATGTGATTATAAATAATGCGTTTGTGACTTCAAAAATAAAAGTAATAAAAATATTATAATTAAAACTTCTAACTCAACAATATCCCCTTATATTTTAATCAAAAACCCCATAACCTAAATTACTTTTTAAAATAAAAATAGTCATTTTGTTTTTACAAGAATGTTTTTTTTCAAAAAATTTACTTTTATTCCTTAACTACCCTTTAGTTTATAATTATTCTGAATATGATCGAGATAATAATTAATATTAAATCATTTACCATAAATTATCATCCCTCCATATGAAGTATATTCTTCCCATTTCTCTAATAAATCTCCCATTTTATAAATCTCTCTACCTTTGTGATTTAAAAAAATAATTGGGGACTCAATATAATGTGTCAGAAATGGTAGTGAAAGGAAATGTATATGAAACAACACAATTAATTAACAAATTATCCATAAATTTATGAAATAATATTCAACCAATCATGCTGGAGAAATATTCAAGCACTCGAATATTGATAGATGAGTAAATAATTATTTAACAAAAAATTCAATTGTTTTTTGTAAAATAAAGATTACAAAAAGAGTTCAAAAAGAATTATTCATTTTTCCAAAGTGATTTTACATATTAATTTATATTCATTAATTTTATCCAAACATTGTTCATTTTAAACATTATAATATTCCAACTCGAATACTTGGATTAGAGTTGTTCAACTTGCTCATATTTATCATTGTTCTTATCTCTGACAATAGAAACATCATCTTCACAAAAAATGTACCATTGACATTTCCAAATTTTTGCCTCATAATTATATTTTGAGTTAATCCACTTCTTTAGTATGGATAAATATTTGGTTGTTTAAAAGTTCATTAAATTTTACTCTTTTAGCTTTATCCTAGGATAACTTAAAATAAATTCAGCTGATTCAATCTTCTGTATCTATATTTATTGAATTTGATCAACCAGAGACTGAACATCAGTATCAACATTATTTTAACATTTAAACTTTGAATTAAATTATAATAAGTTTTAAATAGAACATTTTTGTTGGGTTTTGAAATCATTATTAATAAAGATTAATAATTGTGTTGGCATTTTAATGTAGTGTATTATTAGAGAATGACTATAGTGAAGTAATTGGCCTCATTCTTATATTCATGGAATGTATAGAATAATCCATTAAAATATTTTCAATTCTTTATTAATTGACTAGTTAATCTTTTTAAAATTGTTGCTATGTATTATGATATATTTTTATTGGGATGAGGAGGTTTGACAAGCTTTTACTAATAATATCTTGTTTTACATTATTCTTATTCAAATTTGAGACATGTTTTTTCATAAATTTATTATTTATTGGTAAAGAATTTTTCATTATATATTTTTATAATGTCAATATCTTTGGATTGATGTTTTATTTAAGAATCTTTATCTTCCTCATCATTATTGGATGAAGAATTTTATTCTTTTAATGATTTAGATTCTTCTTCTATGTGATTTCAATCTTCATTAATTGTTCAGTTTTTTAGGTGAGTCCAGTGTCTGTGTTATTGATATGGATTTATTTGATGGTTTTTCAGATTCTATTTCTCCCCCAATGATTTATTCATTCTCTTTTTGTTCCTATTTTTATTTATCAGCCTCTTCACTCTATTCAACATCAATATCATCTTCAACATATTCATATTTTGATTATTATTATTCATCTTATTTTCCTTCTTGTCCCTACTTCTCTTCATTATCATTATAATTTATTACATCTAACAGATTATTGTTATCCTTGTGAAAATAAAATTTTAGTTTCACATAAAATATTTCATTGAATTATTTGTTATGTTATTCTTCAAGATGATGAGTTGTTCAGAGTATTTATTTTCTTAACTAATTTGGTGATGATTCTTTATCCTCTGATGTAGGTGATGATTGAATTAGAGGTCACACAAGTGGAATGGATTATTTCTCTTTAGAAGGTGGGTCCTAAATTTTCATGAAATTGTATCATGTTTCGATTTTATTTAATAGATCAAAAATTAGAAATAAATAATATTTTTTCTTAACAGAATAAAGATGAAACTAGTTTTTCATTTTTGAACATCTAATAAGAAATTATACACTTTTTAATCGATTTTTAGATAAATAACATATTAGTGTCTCTTCTTGCACATATTATTTTAAGAATCCTCCTCCAGATGTTTTACTCAGAAAATCATTATGGCCTTATCCTTAGTAGGGTATATTCTAATTTGAGTAAGACATGGATTATCATCTACATTGAATATCATCCATTACACATGAACATCATCAAGGATTCTATTTTATTTTTTTCATTCTTCTTTTATTTAATCTATCATGTTTTGGAATTTCATTTTTTTTATTCTTCACTGACTTCATTGGCGACCCTATCTCTAATGAATTAACCCTAGGGTTTTTAAAAAAAAATTGAAATTTTTTCATCAAACATCTGGTTGAATAATTTTATTTTATCTTCACTAACAAAAGTAATCTTTTCCTCATTGTGTATGCCTTTTAATCAGATATTATTCACATAGAACACTAAAAAATCATCTTAATCTTCAATTAAATTAGAAATATAATCTGTTTCTTGATGGAATTATTTGTAATGATCCTTATAGTCAAAATAACTAACATTACCTAGTCATCCATTCTTTTGTTAACAAAATATACCTTTACAAAGATATATGTTACTTTCAGAGTATCTAGGTTTCTTATAATTTCGATTAAAAAATGTAATAAAAAAAGAACAATATAATTATCCATGTAATGATGGGAAATATTTATGAATTTATCATCTTGAAAAAATAAAAAATCCTCAAATCTTATTATGTCAAATTTTTTCATGAGTATTAGAGAGTTTCATTAATAGTCAATTTTCATATCCTAGAGACGATAGTCTAACCAATTATGAAATCATTTTAATGATAAATTATAACCATTTCTATACATCATGAAATAAAAATTACCCTCTAGTTTGATAAATTTTAGAGAAGAATGAAATTCTTGAACAGGTTCATGATAAAACTTATCAACTTCGTGATCTTTTTTCTCTACACATATTGATTCCCATCCTTGATAATAAAAAGCCTTCATAAGAGTATAATAGTATTAGAAAAATAGGCCCCTCTATTCTAATAATTTTTTTATGAAAATAAAATACTTGTAATCGTAATTATATTCCATCCTATTAAATCTAAAAATTTTGATTCAAATTTAAAGAAAGAAAATCGAACTGTTCAACTTGTATGAATCATTAGGTGAATGAAAAAGTCCTGAAAAAATGATATAAAACTGGGGGTTCCTCCTTTATATGAGAAATTACGTATATGATTTAGTTTCAAAAATTGATCTAATGGTAGGGAAGATATACATTTGGATGTTATAGTTGAAAAACCTCTGAAGAAATACCTAATGAATTTTGAACAATTTGGGGGGGGGGGGTTAAAATATGTATCATATGGAGGATGAATATGATTATAGAAAAATAAAAAAGTAAACATTGTTTTTATGACAAAAATAATAATATCAAGAACAAATACAAACAATTTTAATAAAATAGTACAAAATTTAACAGATAAAAAGAATACATTTCTTAGTTTCGAAAGCATCAATTGTATAACTAACATTTTCTTCGTGATTTTTTTTAAACTAATTAGATTATTGTAGATTCATAAATCTAAATATGATATTTTTAATAGAAAAAATGATTTTTTTTTAAATATCACATTAAATATGTTTTAGTGAAAAAATTGAATATGATATTTCTTAAATTTTCATCATTCAGAAAATATAAAAAAACATTAGTCTATATAATTTTTAACATTTTATGAGCCTGATATTAGATATGAGAATAATGAATCAGAATATTATATAATGAAATTTCATTCTGTAACTTCATTACAATAGTTTTTTGAAACAAAAAATGAAGAAAAATTATTGTTTTGAAAGAAAAAAATATATGTACTCCCTCTAAGAAGAGGGATAACTCTATATAAGGATATCAGTAAACAATAGGTAGATATGAAATATCAATTTAAATTAATCAATCCTATCTTTTTTTTAATTTTTTGAAGTCTATTGAAAGGTAATGTTTTTGTCAAAATATCACTTGGTTGATATTGCATTAAAATGAATTGTTAAATGACATATCTTTTAATAGTGTCATCCTTAAGAAAGTGATTATTAATATAATATTGGTTATTCATGTGAGTGATGTGCAAAATTTTTAAATTAAAAATTTAACTAGTTTTATCACATGGTATTTCTATTTTATAGAGACTCATTCCATAGTTAGTGAGTGTGGGTTTCTTCCACAACACTTGAGTATAACCACATTAAGCTTCTGGGTATTCAGAGTTAGTGGTGAAAAGTGCTATTGAGTGTTGTTTATTATATAACAAAAAAACTAGTGAGTCTCATAAGGAATTATATTCTCCATAGGTACATAATCTATCCATTCTAGAACCACAAAATTCTTCATCCAAAAAATAGTATAGTTTGATAAAAAAAAATTTAAAAAATAGAAATGTCATAAATCCATAGTCCACTTAAGATAATAAAAAAAATAAAATTGCACCTTTATGATGGGATTCGTTTGAATTGTCTTGATTTCTATCACACAATAATACTAAAATAATTAAATCATGGGAACTTTCTATCATGTAAAGTAAAATTCCACTCATACCTCTAAAAATCATTTGATTAACAGATTTTCTAGTGTCATTAAGGTCTAAATTATTAGAGGTACCAATTGGAGTATTGATACATTTTTTATTTATGTATCCAAAAATTTCATAAAGATATTTTATATACTTATGTTTCAATATAAAAATTCCTCCCAATTTTTAATTAATTTTAAAAACTAATAATTATGTTACATCAACCATCATACTGATCTCAAACCCATATTTCAGATGATCTGAAAATGAATCTGATAAATATTATTGAGTTGACCCTATTATATTATCATAAACATATATTTGAACAATCATAATATTTTATTAAGAAGATGAAAACCATTTATTTCAAAAACAATTATAAAAATTATATGAAAATTGAGATATTTATTTTAAACAAAGCATGCAACCATGTAATTGATGAATATTATCAAATAAATCAAAATATTGTTAGAAATTATGGACAAGAAATATATTTAAAAACATTCTTTTTTTTATAAAAATATGAAAATAATTAATATATTAAATTTTGATGAAATTACTTTTAGAATAATTGTAAAAAAATTAATAATGTAATTGTAATTGGGAATAATCAGTTTTTTATGATTTATTATGAAAATTATAGAAACATTTTATGGAACCTTGATTTAAAAGCGATTTATTTGGAAGGAAAACAATAAAAGATGGTTTTAAAAGAAAAATGTTAAATTGTTGATTCATGAATAAAAATATATATCTAAAGGAAACCTAAACATTATAACCCCAATAATAAATTAAGGATATGAATACATGTTTTGTTAAGATATTGTAATCATATAATTTTTAAAAAATTACAGTAAACAAAAATAATCATTAAATAAAAGGAGACTGTAACCGGAATCCTTAAAATTATGATTCTAATTTGTTGAGTGTGATTGACCCTAACTTATAATGATTTAAAATTTAATAAATATATTCTAAATAAAAATTTTCATCTAAATTAATATTTTAATGATACTTTTTGTAATAAATTTAAATTCGTTCATTAAATATTTCATTATTACATAGAACAGTAATACTTGTTCGGAAAATTTATCTAAAATTAATTCAATATATTATTCATGGCTAGAGGTGTTATAAAATAGTTCCCTCATCTATTGTATATTAATAAAATGATGAATATTGTTTTTATAAATTATAATATATTTAAATGTTTATTATAATGTGGTGACATGAAAATGAATAATTACTCTTGGTGGAGATGGTAGTCCACATATAAATTTGAGTGACCTTATCATTTTTCAACAGATGGTATGTAATGAAGTTATATGATATAATATATTTACATGAAAATATTTATTTTGAAAATGACACATATATTTTTAATTAGTTGTATCATTATAACTATCAAACTAAAGAAACAATTACATTCTAATTACACTTCCATATTGGGACTATAGGCCATATGAAAGCATAAGAGATTATTTCTTTATCCAAAAATTGGAATAGTTAGAGAAAATGGATGTTCCATTTTTATATCAATATCTTAGTATGGTTAATATAATGATGTATTTATTATATGAATGTTATTAATGATTTGAAGTAGGTTTAGGAAGAATGTTTCATTTAAAATATTGATATGAATATATAACCATTTTTGGGTATCCCACATGGAAATACTCCTTTTTCATTATTGATATGGACTTTTAGAGACAAAATGGCCTACAAGACTATAGAATACATATTTGGAATTTTTTTCAGAAATGATTGTCTAAGATAGGATGAAAACACCAAAATCCCAATAAACTAGATACATTGGTTTGTTTATTACAATATTACTAGATACAAGTGATCACATCCCAAATGGGAAATTTTCTGTTAACCCTTGTAAACTATAAAAATAATTGAATCTCACATTAAATTTGAAAAATCAAAATATAAATCATTGTGAATATAAGTATACTACATCTTGTAACTCATTCAAATATTCATTTTTCATATCATGGGAAAACCAATCTAAAAAATTCTGATATCATAAAATCTTCTTGGATTAGATATAGTAAAACATAATATGATAAAATAAGAAATAATTAATATTGAATTGTTAATAATTTAATACAATTCCATTTAATCAATAACATTATGAAGAATGATAATATTGAATTAGTAAACTAATATAAAATAATCTCATAAAAATATTCACATTATATTGAATCATATTTGTGGATATATTTACTAATAAAATAATCACACAAACAATAATAATAGATTTCAAAAATATGAAATTTACATTTTTAAACATCGAAAATTTACCACCATGTCCTTCTTCAATGTAACGACCCGAAATTTTGAATAAATCTTGTTTCTTAATTTTCTGTGTTATTTTATTTTATTCTATACTCAACAAAACTATTTCATTGGATAACATGAGTATAATTAAAATAAAACTATTGGGTTTTGACTGTTATATGACCATTGGTCAATATGACCACTGGAAACTAAACATTTTGATATTTGTCTCTAAATACAAGTGATCTTGGTTAATTAATATAGAAAGAAGATTTGATGGCCTCACCCAGTAGTCTTAGACCGATCGAAGCCCATCTAATAGAACATGGGAAGGAGGTAACAACACTGGGCTTTGCTCTGGACCAAACCCAAGCCGAACTTCATCGTGTGAAGCTAGAACGAAATCGCCTTTGCGAGAAGTTCAAACTGAAAGAAATAACTACTCGTGCGATGTTGGTCGAGTCTCCCTCAGATTCAATCAGCATAGCACACCTTACACTTTGGTCCTATGCTGGGGTTATAAGGGGCTGTGTAAGGAGACCGTAATTTCCGTGTGTAATCCTTTGTTTTAAATAAAAATTTGGATTTCTTCTTATGATGAAGTTTATGAATTTTCACATGACCGGATAAATATAGTATACACATTTTTTTATTAATTTTAGAAAAATGATAATTTAAAAAATGTTTATGAAAACCTTAAATAATTAAAAATGTGTAATGATTTTCACAAAATGGTCTTCTACAATTATTTTCAGTATGAAATTTAGAGTCTAATAAGATCTACATAAATTTTGATGAATAGTAAATTATGAATAGTGATTTTATGCTTAGGATTAATAATGTGACCAAATGGATTACTAATCTCACTTAAAGAAAGTTTTAGTATAATTTAGACACCTTGTTTAAGTAATGTGATTCAGTAAAATGGGTAAATAACAGTTTCATAAATTATTAGTCAAGTAATAGTTTTTTTTGGGTGAATAGTGTTTTTTAATTAAAAACTAAATTAAAAATAATTAGAAAATTATTTTTATAAAATTGACTTTATTTTTTATCTCAGAGCATCGATATTATGTTAAGGTAATTTTTGGGGATTTTTCTGAAAAAAATGAATTCTGGGTGAATAGTGTTTTTATTTGAAAATTAAATTAAAAATATTTAGAAAAATATTTTTATAAAATGGATTTCATATTTCTAATCAGAGCATCGATATTTGGTTAAGGTGAAATTTTGGGATTTTTCTGAGAAAGATGAATTTTCAGTGAATAGTAAAAATGGAGTTTTAGGGTTTCGATATGTTTAATGACATCATAACGGTTTCATGATGATGTCATGAGATATTTTAAGGTATGGAAGACCAAAGGTGATGAATTATTGTATTTGGGGCCCCATGTGGCCCAAATCCATGGGAAATACCATGGGATAGCCCGTGGTTTTGCGAAAACCACTTGTGCGGTGTCCCTTGAAATTATTAAAGTATCACCTCACATTCCCTATAAATACCCACCCTTTCCTCCTTTAGTTTTGACTCCCAACTCTCCCCCAACGAATCTCTGGTCTCATTACTTCCCAAGGAGTCATCCCAAGGTTCCCCCAAGCCCTCAAGGTCCAAACCGTTGAGTTTTAAGAGTTACGTTTTAAGGTAAGGGATCCTACCTCTCTCTTTCTTTTCAAATAATCTCGTTTAGGTCATTTCTTTTATGCTCCATGCTCTTATGTTGGATGAAGATATTTTACATTCCTCTTACTTCCATTTTCATGTTCATAAGATGAGAAACCCCTTATTTCTCTCATCAATTTGTTTTATGAATGTTTAAGTGGCGACGTTAGGCTGCCGAATTTTTGTAAAGGATTCCTTCACCCTTCTTATTTTAAAATTTTATTTTCATGTCATGTCTTTCAAGTTCCTTTTTATGTTGGGGTATGATCTCTATATCTATCATAATGATATTTTTTGTTCATATGATGAGAGACCCTATTTGATCTCGTTAATCCATTTTTGTTGATGTTTAAGTGACGCCGTTAGGCTGCTGAATTTTTAAGGGATTCTTTCACCTTTCTCATTTTTTAAAGTTATACATTCATGTCAAGTCATTAAATTTCCTTTTTTACTATGTTGGGGTATGATCTCTATATCAATCATACAGATCTTTTAAGTTCATATGATGAGAGACCCTATTTTATCTCTTCAATTTAGTATTTTGATGTTTTTAGTGGCGCCGTTAGGCTGCCGAATTTTTAAGGGATTCTTTTACCCTTCTCATTTTCAAGATCTATTTTCATCTCAAGTCATTCATGTTCCTTTTTATTTTGTTAGGGTATGATCTCTATATCTATCATATTGATCTTTTATGTTCATATGATGATATACCCTATTTGACCTCATCACTTTATTTTTTTGATGTTTTAATTGACACCATTAGGCTGCCAAATTTTCATAAGAGAAATCTTATTTTTGTCATCCTTCAAGGTTTTTCAATTCATATGGTATGAATTTAAAATTTAATTTCTAGGTTCTTATATACATTATATTATATCCCCCTACTATTTTATGGATCATTTATGAGTGGGTGACCCATGTCCCCTCTCTTTTCGATGTTTTTCTAAAACCCTGAAACATAGCCGTTATGCTGCAGAATTTCCGTCTCAAAATGTCTCTCTCTTTTTCTAATGTTATTTTATTTTAATAAGTGAATACTAAAAGCTATCTCTTCTATAGGGGTATTCACATATAAACCAAGTTTTTTTATTTTAAATACTGGGATTTACATACATGAGACCTGCTTTCCCTTTCTGTGGGTTTAAAGTGACATAAAGATCATGTCTTTAAAGCAGTTTTTAAAACGTTATGATTATGAAATTAAAAACATTTATTTTATGATATATGGGTTGTTTATGAAATTATTGATGATGACATATATGAATCATATGATGATAAAGAAAATTTTAAGGGGGCGCCCTAATAGTGCTCCAATGCATTGGGTAAAGACTTAATCTCTAGAGATGACCATTTAGACTGATACCTTGGTGATTAACATTTGTAATTTTTATTGACACCTTGGGGATGGAACTTGGTGAAAAATAAATTATTGTCTTTGTTAAATGTTGTAGCCACATATTCTAGTTATAAAATAAGTTATTTTTATTACGATATGCCTCATGATTCCATTCTCATGACTTAAAGTTCCTTTCATGACTTTATTGATATATCTCAAGTTCACATGTTAAATGTTTCCCTTGTTTCCCTTAATAGTCCTTCTGCTCACCCTTTCTTTTGATGTATGTACCCAGGTTATGAGATGCAGTAATGAACCTAGGATGAACATAAGGAGAAGCCTTTCAAGTTTTTAAGAAGAATGTTATTTTGTTTCATGTATTATGTTCCTGGTACCCAAAACACTAAACCTTAAAGATCTTCAGTTTTTTATAATGTAATTAAAGTTTATGTGCCAAAAAGGCAGGATTCTATAGATGGTATCAAAGGATGGTTTAGTTATTTGTGAAAATTAGGATATGAAAACTTTAGTAATAACCCTATAGAAAAGTTTAAATATATAAAACCTTCCTGGTATTTTTGTGAGTATTGAATAAGGGGTTTCCACGAAATTACATCCTTGTCTGGATACGAGCATATAGAGGTGGCTCTTGCACAGATGTACATAGGGGTAAAACCCGAAAACACTGATTTGAGCTAGAATCGAACGAGAACTAGTACACGACAATGGGCCTTGCTTCACTCTTGGTTACGACACTCCTGGGGGATAAGCTTTGGTAAATTCATAAGATTAGTATGAACCATTATTAAACGAACAAAGATAAAATAAAATAAAGATTCACATAAGAATATATTATCATGGATAACCTATATTGCGACCTAGGGGATCACAAGTTAGGGTATACTTTTCTTCTACAAGTTTATCCTTATATGCTTTATGTTTCCTTTTACTGATTATTGGCTATGTATTTAAGCCCCTATTTGTACTTACTTTCCATCGTTAATGGTGGGAAATGGAAGAACATGTCCCAACAACCAATGTGATAGGAAATGTGATGATTGCCGTATTAAAATGATAGAGATGATTAGGGGATTAAAATATGAATATTATTTTGGAAGATGTTCACTATTTTGGGAACCCTATTTTATCTAGGTAAATAGATTACTACAGTATTTTCTTTGAGGTGTAATGGTTGAATTATATTTTGAAGAATTGATGAATTTAAGGTGAACTTATGGTATAATAGGTTACATATGGAAATGATTGACCTATCTTGGGGAAAATATGTTTAGGTTAGTTCCTTTTGGTATAAGATGTTAGGAGTGGTTGATGTTGTTTGGAGATGAACGATAAAGTTTATCTTGGAAGACTATGTTATAAAGTCTTTCTTTTATTTGGGTTTCAATCTTAGTTTGGTTTATTTTCAGGAATTTTAAGGATAGTTATTTATGTAATGGTCTACGATGAACTTTGGGTAGTACCTTGGAATTTTGAAGATTTAAGAGTAGTTTCCCTTCCTATCGGATTCATTCTTTTTAAAGAGTTGTTTTATCTTACCCTTTCTGTTTTTGGGATAATGTTTAAAGATAGAAGAAATAGATAGTTAATCTTTTATGGATTATGTGACTCTCTAGAAGATGATTCTTGTCCTTTGACGAGACCAAGTAGTTTTGAATGCTCATCGTTTGGAGAAATATATTTGTTTTGGTAGAAACTTATTAAAGGATGAAACTCTACTTGAAGGTAGGTATATTTCCTTGTGTTTTTATTCTATGTAGTAAATGAATTCCTCAAAACTATGAAAATGAACGTAAAAAAAATGTTATATGTTAATGATTCCTACTAGTAAATCAAATACCGTTTGACCCATCATAAGTTTGTGATTTTCTTATTGTTAACTTTCTCGTAATCATGTTTTCTATCACTCTCCCTTAGAAAATTACCCTTTGTTTTTTCCCTCCATGTCAATGTTTTCCTACATGGAATCCTAGTATGGGTTAACTTGGGTGACCTTTTTACATCCCATTCTTTCTTTTAAAATAATACTTTTACTGAATCCTTTTTCGGTGTGGGACTTTCAATGAAATTTCAAAACACCGTTTTAGAAATTGCGAGGATGCAATTTCTTAAGGGCGGAAGATTGTAATGATACGAAATTTTGAATAAATCTTGTTTCCTAATTTTGTGTGTTATTTTATTTTTTTTTATACTCAACAAAACTGTTTCATTGGATAACATGAGTATAATTAAAATGAGACTGTTGGATTTGACAGTTATATGACCATTGGTCAATATGACCGCGGGAAACTAAACATTTCGATATTTGTCTCTAAATACAAGTGATCTTGGTTAATTAATATAGAAACAAGATTTGATGGGCTCACGCAGTAGACTTGGACTGATTGAAGCCCATCTAACAGGACTTGGGAAGGAGGTAGCACCATTGGGCTTTGCTCTGGACCAAACCCAAGCCGAACTTCATCGTGTGAAGCTAGAACGGAATCACCTTTGTGAGAAGTTCAAACTGATAGAAATAACTACTCATGCGATGTTGGCCGAGCCTCCCTCAGATTCTCTCACCATAGCACACCTTACACTTAGGTCCTATACATGGGTTATAAGGGGCTGTGTAAGGAGATCGTAACTGCCTTGTGTAATCCTTTGTTTTAAATAAAAATTGGGACTTCTCCTTATGATGAAGTTGATTAAATTTCAAATTACCAGATAAATATAGTATGCATATTTTTGATGAATTTTAGAAAAAGGATATTTTAAAATTTATTTATGTAAACCTTAAATAATTAAAAATGTGTACTGATTTTTAAAAAATAGTCTTCTATAATTATGTTCAGTACGAAATTTAGAGTCTAATAAGATCATCATACTTTTTGATGAATTGTAAATTATGAATAGTGATTTTACGCTTAGGATTAGTAATGTGACCAAATTGATTATTAATCTCACTTAAAGAAAGTTTTAATAAAATTTAGACACATTGTTTAAGTAATGTGATTCAACAAAATGGGTAAATAACAGTTTCATAAATTATTAGTCAAGTATTAGTTTTTTCAGGTGAAGAGGGTTTTTTATTTAAAAATGAAATTAAAAATAATTAGAAAATTATTTTTATAAAATGGACTTTATTTTTGAACTCAGAGCATCAGTATTATGTTATGGTAATTTTTGGAGATTTTTCGAAAAAAATGAATTCTCGGTGAATAGTGTTTTTATTTGAAAATTAAATTAAAAATATTTAGAAAATTATTTTTATAAAATGGATTTCATATTTGTAATCAGAGAATCGATATTTGGTTAAGGTGAAATTTTGGGATTTTTCTGAGAAAGATGAATTTTCAGTGAATAGAAAAAATGCAGTTTTAGGGTTTCGATATGTTTAATGACATAATAATAGTGTCATGATGATGTCATGAGATATTTTAAGGGTTGGATGACCAAAGGTGATGAATTATATTATTGGGGTCCCCATGTGGCCTAACTCCATGGGAAATACCATGGGAGAGCCCATGGTTTTGAGAAAACAACTTGTGAGGTGTCCATTAAAATTATTAAAGTATCACCTCACCTTCCCTATAAATACCCACCCTTTAATCCTTTAGTTTTGACTCCCAACTCTCTCCCAACGAAGCTCTGGTATCATTACCTCTCAAGGAGTCATCCCAAGGTTCCCCTAGCCCTCAAGGTCCAAACCTTTGAGTTTTAAGAATTACGTTTTAAGGTAAGGGATCCTACCACTCTCTTTCTTTTCAAGTAATCTCTTTTATGTCATTTATTTTATGCTACATGATCTTATGTTTGAGGATGATATTTTATATTCCTCTTACTTCCCTTTGCATGTTCATATGATGAGATACCCTCTCTTTCTCTCATCAATTTGTCTTATAAATGTTTAAGTGGCACCGTTAGGCTGCCGATTTTTTGTAAAGTATTCTTTCACCCTTCACATTTTCAAGTTCTATTTTCTTGTCAAGTCTTTAAAGTTCCTTTTTATGTTGTGGTATGATCTCTATATCTATCATACTGATATTTTATTTTCTTATGATGAGAGACCCTATTTGATCCCATAAATTCATTTTTGTTGAAGTTTAAGTGACGATGTTAGGCTGCCGAATTTTTATGGGATTCTTTCACCTTTTTCTATTTTTAAAGTTCTACTTTCATGTCAAGTCTTTCAATTTCCTTTTTACTATGTTGGGGTTTGATCTCTATATCAATAATACTGATATTTTATGTTCATATGTTGAGAGACCCTATTTTATCTCTTCAATTCAGTATTTTGATGTTTTTTCTAGCGTCGTTAGGCTGCTGAATTTTTAAAGGATTGTTTCACCCTTCTCGTTTTCAAGATCTATTTTCATGTCAAGTCTTTCATGTTCCTTTTTATTTTGTTAGGGTATTATATCTATATCTATCATACTTATCTTTTATTCTCATATGATGAGAGACCCTATTTGACCTCATCAATTTATTTTTTTGATGTTTTAAGTGACGCCGTTAGGCTGCCGAATTTTCATAAGAGAAATCTTATTTTTGTCATCCTTTAATGTTTTTCAATTCATATGGAATGTATTTAAAATATCATTACCATGTTCTTATATACATTATATTCTGTCCCCCCTACTTTTTATGGATCATTTATTAGTTGGTGACCCACGTCCCCTCTCTTTTCAATGTTTTTTTAAAACCCCGAAACATAGCCGTTATGCTGCTGAATTTCCATCTCAAAATGTCTCTCTCTTTTTCTAAAGTTCTTATATTTTATTAAGTGAATACTCAAAGCTCTATATTCTATAGGGGTATTCACATATATTCCAAGTTTTTCTATTTTAAATCCTGGTATTTACATACAAGAGACCTACTTTCCCTTTCCGTTGGTTTAAAGTGACATAAAGATCATGTCATTAAAGCGGTTTTTAAAACGTTATGATTTTGAAATGAAACTCATTTATTTTAGGCTGTATGGGTTTTTTATGAAATTATTGATGATGATATATGTGGATAACATGATGATAAATACAAATTTAAGGGTTCGCCCTGATAGTGCTCTAATGCATTGGGTAAAGACTTAATCTCTAGAGATGACCATTTAGACTGATACCTCGGTGAATAACCTTGGTAATTTTTATTGACACCTTGGGGATGGACCATGGTGAAACGAAAATTATTTTCTTTGTTAAATGTTGTATCCACATATTCAAGTTATGAAATAAGTTGTTTTTATTATGATATTCCTCATTATTTCATTCTCATTCCTTAATTCTTTTCATGACTTTATTGATGTATCTCAAGTTCACATGTTAAATGTTTCCCTTGTTTCCCTTACTAAACCTTCTGCTCACCCTTTCTTTTGATGTATATACCCAGGTTATGAGATGTAGTAATGAACCTAGGATGAACATAAGTAGAAGCCTTTCATGTGTTTAAGAAGAGTGTTTTGTTCTGTTTTATGTATTAAGTTCCTGGTTTCCAAGAAACTAAACAATAAAGATCCTCAGTTTTTTATAATGTAATGAAAGTTTTTGTGACAAAAAGGCGGGATGATATATTCAATGTAAGCTTAAATTTTTCATAGGAATACACAAAAATCCATTTTCATATATCAATCCAAATATTGTGTCCTTTTAGATACACCGATGCCTCGAGGGGAAATGTAATTCTAGGCCCACACATAACATAATGAGTCCAATTAATTCCTTATATAATGATAGCTAAATTAAATTTATAAAAATATGAATTGTCAAAAAATGTCTCTATATAGTGAAAAATACATAATATTAACACTTTCCCTAGTAAAAATGAACATAAACCATCCATATTGAGAATAATGATGGTGTCATTAAAAAATATCCCCTATCTAGAATAAAAATGCTATATTATTTGATAAATATATATATACAATAAAAACATAATTAATGATATTATTTATGAATATACCGTTTTCATTTTGATATAAAATTTTAAATACATAACATCACCAATATATTAAAGAAAATAATTTCATTGAAATTATTAATAAAATCATGTAATGGATAATTCAACACAATTATTGGTCCTGATAACAGGGAATAATTTTCATACAGAATAAGCTAAAAAAATTCCTTTGATAAGTTTTAATGAAAAGTAAAAAAGAAAGTCATTTAAAAAATGGTAAGATCATTCACTTTAAACCATTTTGTAAAAAATATCAATGGTACAAGTGAATTTAAACAATCATAAAATAATATTATTAAAATTGTTGATTTTTATTTAGAAAATATGGATATGGAATAAAAAATGTTTTACAGAAAAGTGAAATACATTTTCCATTTCATAAAAAACATTTTCACAATCATAATAACTTCCAAATATTTGAAAATAGTCATATTAAAAGAATATTTAATGAATAAAATATTATATAATAATTAATGGTTGTTATTATACAATAATCAGAAAATATCCATCAATGGAAAATGTAGCCTAAATAATCACTATTAAAATGTGGTTGAAATGTAAATCCATAACTAGTTTGGTAAATTTGGAATAGAATAATAATAAAATAATTAATATAATATGAATCTAAAAATCCCATGAACAATATAATATTCAATATATAACTTATAAAGGGTTTAGTATATACACCATTAGAAATAACCACGTTTAGAATATAGAATCTGTCTCATAATATATAATGTGAGGTGAGAACCCCACATAAATATTTTATTAACAATCTAATAATTAATCAATTAAGTGATTTTGTGTAGAAATTTAAATCCAAAAGTAAACAAATGTAAACACTACAAGATACAATAATATGTAATTTCACGAATAATAATTCCATAAGAGACTGACTGAAGTAGAAGTATGTACCAATAAATGGAAATTGAGATATGAAATATCTTACGTCATATATAGATTACATAGTATGAATTAAAGCTACCAATATAATAAATATTTACTTGTTATAAATAATTTTAAAAACCATACTCATACATATAGTTTCATTTTTTCTTAACATATAACTTTTTATCAGACATTTCTTAGTAATTATATATTATAATTAATGTTCCAGTGGTTAATTACATCATTATTGACGCATGTTTTTTCAATGGTTGGGGGAAAAGCCTTATTTATTATTAAAGCAATGCAAAGACCTCCTTAACTGGATGAAGGGAGTCCCATTGCATAGCTCTATGGACCATTGGGCATTTATCCCATTACATGGCACGTTGGCCAATGTTTTTGGCCCAAATCCCATTCTATGAATAGTACTACTACAGTACCTGTGCTGCTACATTACTACACAATACCCACCACTGCTACAGTACTCTACTGCCACTACAGATACCTTCCACTACAAGAGTTTCCAACATTGCTATAGTTCCGCCACTGTTACAGTATGTTACAGTACTAATATAGTAACCTACGCCCAATGGATTTTGAACCCCCATTTTTCATGTATGTTTTTATTCAATAGTTTTCATTGAATTGAACATGGTTCCCTCATTTGAAAATTTTAATAATGATATAAATAAAAAATATATTCATTAAATATATTATTATTACCATCATTGCAAATATTTAATGGAAAACAGATAACATTTCTTCTTAGTGGTGGTAGTCCACCAATAAAAATGAGTGTTTTTATCCTTTTCCAGTGGATTATAATGTAAGAAGGTATATATGATATTAAAAATCTTGATTCACATTTATTTAATAAATATATTTTAACTCGGATACTAGAGTACCAGTATAGTATCGCCGCTGCTACAGTGTCCTACCGCTACAGTACCCGGCGATCTATAGTCCCACAGCTGATACAATACCGCTACAGTAATACTATAGTAACATATGCCCAACGGGTTTTGAACCCCCATTTTTCATGTAGCATTATGGGGTACTTACCACTAATCCAAACCACAACTACAAGACCCTTGGGCCTTCGGGCTTTGTAAAGGGTCTCCGTTGACCCATTTAAAAGAGGTCTTTACTTTGCCTTCATAATAAAATGTGGCTTCGGCCACAACCTTTAAAAAAATAAATATATTTTATATAAAGAATTCTCATATTTAAATCGATCTATTTTTTATAGTGTTGAAATCCAATTACAATAATATTTGGAGGTAGTATGTTGTATGTACGCACAACGGATTTAATTATTATTCAAAGGATGTAAAAGTGATGGTCTATTTTTATTATAGAATAAAAGATAATTTCCTCATATATTGAATACATTGGGATTATTATTTTAAGAAAATTATAGTATATTTAGAGGATGATGAAGAATAAATAAATTTTAATTAGTTGTAAAATAAGATTGAATCATCTTAGATAAGGATAATTTAGATATTCTATTAGTGGATGTAGGGATAATTTTTTTTAAAAAAATTAACTTATAATAAATGATACAGATTTTTAGAACAGTTTTTGGTAGGTTTTTCTCAAGGTAAGAGGCTCTAGATGGTGTATCGAGGATATGATAGGTGGTTCCATTTTATATTTAACTATAGTGCATAAGGAAATTATTAAAAACATTAAAATGTAATAAACTAGTTTTCGTCAAAATATCAATAAATAGGGACATAAATATGAATTTATGATTGTATATGGTTGAAAAGTCATAAAAAATATTTTTATCGGATTATATGGTATTTTTAACCGTATACATTTGAGTAACCCCTTAGATAATATATTTTTACCCTGACAACAATAACAAATTTTTCATTTAATTTGATGTGAAAAACCCTCATGGAAATGAGGGAATTTAATTATATTATAATAAAACAATAGTAATATTTTATATTTATCTATAAACACATAGTACACAATAATTCATATATTTGTTATACTTTTATAATGAATAATAACAATTCATTTATTTATCCATTAATTGAATAAATACCATGGAGTTGTGGTGAAAGTATTTATGGTAATTATTATATCAATAAAAATAAAAAATATTTTACAATTAGAAAAATATTTTATTTGTATTTCTTATAAACATTTAAAACTAAACCTAATATATTCTTTCATTTTTTAAAAATGTTAGTGTTATTGTTATAAAGAGAGTGACATTTTGTAATCTTCTTCACATATAATAATATAAATGATTATATCCATTCATAATAGTTCCAAATATATATATTTATATTATAATTTATGATTAATAATTTTGAATTTCTACAATCCAATGAAATAAACTCTATTGAGGAGGTTATTTTTAAGGCCTTATTACATTATATTTATCATTATTTATATGATTTTCACATTAATAAT
Organism: Viscum album; assembly: GCA_963277665.1. Classification (NCBI taxonomy): domain Eukaryota; kingdom Viridiplantae; phylum Streptophyta; class Magnoliopsida; order Santalales; family Viscaceae; genus Viscum; species Viscum album. Next base: position 1,508,157,420 of record OY728146.1, on the reverse strand, counting down.
GTGATATTTTTTAAAATAGTTACTTATCATAAGGCCTAAAAGATTAATTCTAACACCCCAAATCTGGGTGTCACTCAACAGGTTCCCCAAACCCAGTTGGTCAAATGACCTCATGCACATTTCCTCAAACGCCAGAGGCTGCTGACTAGCAGCGAGGGTCTTAGTCTGATAGTGGGGAAATTGTGGCCTCATTTTTTAAAGTGTATCACAAAGGAAATAAATATAAACATACAATAGCAAAACCAGTAAACAATATAATGTATAAATAGACAATAGAAGGAAAGATAATTGGCAGTCATAAATATATGATGATGAAATTTGTCCTATGTCTATGAAAGCTATCAAATAGAATACACTGTAATCAAATACAATAGAGTACAAGTACAACAAATCAAATCAAAACAGTGCATTATGAACTCAGCAGCATCGCAATCCTAATCTCGGTCCCATGCTCTCCTACTCCTCAACAAAAATCAAGTACATTTATAGGGTCTCTTGGCTTTATCAAAACCTACAACAATATAATGTGTTTGGGACCAAGACATGACCCAATCATGGTGTGAGAAATAAATACTAGTAGGAAACCACCAAAGGCCCGTGCCCAACCTTCAGTGAGTTTGTGCAACAGTAGTGTGCAATAATGAAATGCAGTAAACCTAGAGTTACTAAAAAGTAAAAATTCCAAAAAGTTATATTTTCATTTAATTATTATATAACAATTAAATATAAGTGAATTGTTAGTTTTCAAGACCTAGCCTCAGCCGATAATCTCTTATATAGTGTCACATAAAAACTACAACAAACTATTTTACAAGTACATGTTAAAACAATACCCAGCCTACGATTTAGCTTGGTAGATACAACATATGAAATTTAAAAAGTAAACATAGTCCTTAGATTTGCAAAACCTTACCCCCAGGTAATCGGAACCATGCTCTTTGGCTAATCAGAACCACACCCTTAGGCTAATCAGAACCACGCACTCAGTCTAATCAGAATTGAATCCCTCAGGTGATTTCTCTCAGGCATAACGAATATTTCCCTCAGGAGCACGAGATAATTCCCTTAGGAACGGAAGAAACTACCCTTAGGAATATGAAACATTTCCCTCAGTCTAAACGAAACACTTTCCCTCAGGATGAATAGAACATTTCCCTCATTCAAAAAAAAACACTTCCCTAAAGAAAAGCAAGTATTTGGGTTGATCCGAACACATAAGCAATAAATTAATACACATTTCCTCTAAAGAAAACTCAAAGCATGCTATAATCATGGAATACCCTCATGTTTCATGGCCAAATAGCTAAACAAGGAAACGAATCGATGGGGTGGCCCTTGATCCAAGAAATGATCCATTACAGTAGTTTATAAACATTCATTAAATTACCTATGCAATTTTGGGAATTTAATTAGTCATGGACTCACCCATATGACACCCCAAACATGGAAACGAAGCACAACGATACATAAAAATAACATTAAATTTTTATTTAATCATCAGACCACCTACCTCGATCTCCACTGATCGATATACTCAAACGATTCATTCCGAAACGTCCGACAACAACATAGATCTGGGAGAAACAACTACACATTCAAACTCAAATTAGATCCCCTCTAGAAATAATTGGTAAGAAAAAATCAAGGAGAATGAAGGTCAAACCTGAACGGTAAAAAAAAGATCGAAGAAAGAAGAAACAGATTCCCCGTGTGCGATCGGGAGCCACTCCAAGCTCTGACCTCCCCTCTGAGCTCCAAACTTGTCCACTATCTCCTCTACCGAATGAGGAGGCTACTGCCCGTTTTATGTGAAAAAACTACATTGAGTGTACTCTAAAGTACATGATGTGTACTTTTCATCATTTAATAGTTCCTCTGGTAGCGAATTTTCACCACCACACTGTTCATTTGTCGATATGATTACAAGGTGTATACCGTCGCAACACTGGAAGTTACTCCCACCGCCATACTGTTCACCCACCTACTGATTACATGGAATTTAAAAACCAAGCACACGTCGTGTAGTCATTTTTTCCAACCTTCATCCCCGACATGCCTACACGCCCTCTGTATGCATCCAACACTACCAAAGTAAACTCCGTGTGGAAAAGTACACATTGTGTACCCACAAAATTTGGGATTTTACCGCATTTTCCATATTCTCACAAAAATACTTAAGGATAAAAGGGAAAAGAAGAAACATGTACCTAATGAAGAAGAACTGGGTTCTTACAAACTTCCCACCTTAAAGCAATTCATCCCTGAATTGCCCTACCAAGGGTGGTGAAGATAAAGATTAGAACAACTCTATCCACTATGAATGTACATTAGTCTCTCACTCCCAGGTTTCATCCTACACTCGGCCATACTGCCATAACACCCATACGAGGAGAACTGGCCAGAAACGAAGGACCTTAGTGCTCTTATAAACAATATGAATCAGATTATTTTCAAAGGATGCATCGGCCTAAAGCTCATACACTTCAGGCTGAATGATGTGAGACATGTTTGAGTGATAACGGTGCAGCTGAGATACATATAAGACATCATGCATGGCCCGAAACATCTATTCTAACTGCAAACGATAGGCAATCGGACTGACTCTCTCCAGAATCTCAGACAGCCCCACATACCTCGGTGAATGTTTAACCTTTCTCCTAATCTTCCTGTGTCCCAACATCAGTGAAACACACATGAAAACCTAATCCCCAACCATGAACTCCAAAGATCATCTGTGGCGATAAACATATGATTTCTGATAAGACTGTGCAGTTTCCATCTTCTTCTGAATCAATTAGACCTGCCCAGACATCTCCTACATGAGACATGGTCCCAATAAAGTTACATCACCTACCTCTAACCAGCACAAGGGGGATCAGCATGGCCTACCATATAAATCCTCGAAAGGTTCCATCTCAATAGTTGCCTGAAAACTATTATTATAGGAAAACTCGACCATGGTTATGTGCTTCTCCCAAGATCCCCCAAATTCCAGGATGCATGCACGCAGCATGTCCTCAAGCACCTATATCGTATTCTCTGACTGGCCATCAGTCTGAGGGTGGTAAGCTATGCTTAGAAGAACATGTCTACCTAGTACCCAATGAAATGTCTTCCAGAAACGAGATGTAAAGTGGGCGTCCCTATCTAAAATGAAAAAATGTGGGACCCCATGAAGACGTACCACCTCATGGATATACATCTTCCTGAGCTCATCAACAACAAAGGTCTCATAGATTAGAAAAAGTGAGCTACCATCATATGTCTGTCCACAACAACCAACACGAAATAATTACCTCGAGGTGACCTCGGAATCTAGGTCACGACGTCCATCGCAACATCATCCCATTTCCACTATGGAATGGGTAACTATTGTAATAGTCCAGCTGCACTCTGATGCTCCTTCTTCACCTGCTGACAGGTGGAACATGTCAAAACACAACCAGATAACTCCCATTTTGTACCTGGAAACCAATAATGAAGTCTCACGTCACGATACATCTTGGTAGCTCTGGGATGCACTGCCCAAGATGAATCATGATTCTCTTGAATCAACTCCTCTTGTATATCCCCTGGAAACCACACATGTTTGTAGACACACAGAACCTCATCATCGCCCGTCATCCAACCGATAGGAGGGTACTTTCTTTTCACCAACTCCCATAGAATTATGACTTCTGAATCAGATATTTGTCTCATCCTCACTCTATCCTGAAGGGTATATGTCATAGCTAATCATGAAATATAGGTTTTCTGCTGACTTTCATGCACCTCCAAATGCATTTCAGAGAACAAAGACATAAGCTTCCACTCACTTCTGGCCTCCTCCAATTCATGTAATCGAGTCCTCCTACTCAGTGCATTAGCGACTGCGTTACCCTTACTAGGTGTGTAGGAAAGCTCAAAGTCTAAGTAATGAAGGTATTAAACCCACCTTCGTTGTCTCAAATTCATGTCATGTTGGTTAAAGATATATTTCAGACTTTTGTTGTCAGTAAACACCAAAAAATGTTCTCCCAAAAGATAATGTCTCCAACAGCGTAATGCATGAACAACTATAGCCAACTCGAGATCATGCATTGGGTAATTCCTCTCATGTGGACTCAACTACCGAGACACGTACACAACTACTCGATCACCCTCCTTGATCACTGCTCCTATCCCAATACCTAATGCATCATAGTGAACATTATATCTCTTCCTTTTCTCTAGATGTATCAGTACTGGTGCTAATTTCATCCTTCCCTTCACCTCCAGAAATGGTGTCTCAAAAGCTTCTTTCCAAATGAACTTCACACCCTTCTTAGTCAAACTCATCAAAGTAGATGCTAAGCGGGAAAAATCATGTATAATGTTCATATAGTAACTAGCCATCCCCAAGAAACTTTATATCATAAACTTTTCCTTAGGCTTCTCCTAGGAAACTACTGCTCTCACTTTCTCTGGGTCTACAACAACTCCTACCTCTGAGATGATATGACCCAGGAAGTGAATATGGTCCTTCAAAAAGTGGAACTATGTGAGGTTAGCATATATATGATGCTCTTTTAGTGTACTCAAAACAACCTCAAGATGGGTAGGAGGGTCGTGTCGAGTGTGAGAGAACACGAAGATATCGTCAACGAAGACTATCACAAAAGAATCAAGATTTGGGTGGAACACACGATTCATCAGTGCCATAAATACTGTTGGCACGTTCGTGAGTCCGAAAAACGTGACCAAGTACTCATATAGACCATATCTGCTATGAAAGGCTCTATGTGGTATGCCTGATGGTCTAACACGCAACTGATGGTATCCAGGTCTAAATTCAGTCTTCGAGAACAAACATACTCCTCAAAGTTGATCAAAAAGAACATCAATCATCAGTAAGGGAAATCAGTTCTTAACCGTCAACTGGTTCATCTTTTGGTAATCCAAACGAAGTCTGAGGGTACTATCCACCTTCTTAGCAAACAGGACTAGAAAACCCCAAGGAGAAGTACAGGGTCAGATGAAACCCCTTTCCTATAACTCCTCTAACTGGTTCTTGAAGTCCTGTAACACTTGTATTGCAAACCTATTAGGAGGAATGGACACATGTGTTGCTCCTGGAACAAGATCAATAGAGAAATCCACGTCTCGCTCCAGAGGTAGACTTGAAATGTCATCTGGGAAGACATCCCTAAAATAATCAACGATTGGAGGGAAATATGTCTGAAAAGTTCCCGTGTCATCCAGATGTAAACTTGCAATCTAGGTTGTCACACAACAATGCCCACAATATTGGGGTCTATCTCGGATCACCATGACATCCCATTCGGCCTTGTATAGAAATTCTCCACCCTTTTCTGTAGTGAAACTTACCCTATGATGATAGAAATCTACAAAGGCTCAAAAGGGTACTAACTAGTCTATCCCGAGAATGACATAATAGCCCGTCATCTCTAAGACAAAGAGTTCCTAAGGAAAGTTACACTCACCAGCCTCTAGGGGGAACTCTTTTCACTGACTCACACCAGATGTTCTAATTCTCAACGGAGTGTCTAGCATAAAAATATCAGAAGTAGAAGAAGCACAGAGCCCACAGATCTCCACAATGGCCACAAATACAATGTTATGTGTAGCACCAGTATCAAAAAGTACTGATGACAAAACAAATGTAACTAGAATAGTACCTTTGATAGTAGAAGGTCTGGTATCCTGCTCCTTTTGGGTATGTTGCTCTGCATATGCCTTCCCAGTGTTTTGGCACTACTACACAGTCTGGCTAACCTAAGCTGACTCGCCCCGCTGTCTCTGAGATCCTGATGTCTGGCTACCATGTCCACGACCACCACCTCAGCCTGAAGGTCCCGACGTATTCCAATTCCCTACCTGGAAAGAAGCTGCTAGACAAGTTCCCACATGTGGAGTCTTTGCAAAACCCCTCTTACTATACACTGGTGGAAACACCCTGCAAAAGTGTTGTAGATGACCCATCTTGCTGCAAGCTCGTCACTCCACTGGGTCACGTGGACCCTGAGGTCTCTTGTGCCCCTCTTTACTACCTTGGTAGCACTTCACTGGGCCACCTAGAAGATTCCTCTAACTAGTACTACCACCGTGAGTTAAAATTCACTTGCCTCTTACTCTTTCCAGTAGAAATAGTACTAGAAACTGGTGTCGAACCACCCTGGACTGCACCACTAGCTTTACCGTAGTTCCGCTAAGCAATTAGGTCCTTGTTCACAATAACATGCATTGTAGGCAACCTGAAAACAACTATTAGCAATCTGATGCCCTATCAAAGACCATCCTCAAAGCATATTGCCCTCAACATCTTTTCACCCACCAAAACATGTGCAAAACGCTATAGCTCGGTGATGCCGGCAGAATAGTTCGTCACTGACACGGCACCCTACTGTAGATTCATGAACTCTCGAGCACTATCTACCCTCAGTATATCCATAAAGAAAAATTCATAGAAGACCGCATGAAAGAATATTCCCACACCATGTCTCTGTGATGCTCAGTCTGGGTGGTAACATCCCACCTCCTCTTAGCGGAATCACGCAGCACGTATGTAGAGAGATTGACCTTCCACCTAGGAGGCATCTTCAAATGATCTAAGATAGTCTGCATAGAACCAATCCAAGACTATGCATACTTTGGTCTTCCATCCATTGAAAAGGTAGGGGTGTTGCTACTTGATTATACATGTCAGCTCTACCATAGACATGGTAGCCGGCGGTGCTCCCTGGAAGATCAACATAAACCGCATGAAGCCTTCATGGAACTGCGCCTCCACGCCTGTGTCTGGTATAACGACTAGCACCACAACTGGCTCTGCTAGAGGATCCATTGGTATCCCATGGCCTTTCGTCCCTGGAGTATACTCGTTGTTTCTCTATGGGCTAACAACTCGAGGGTGTCTTGGTGGCAGGACTCTACAAGGTGAAACACGCCTCAAATTAACACCATCAGGTACTAAAACAAGGAGTATAATAAGGGAAAAAAAGAAATAAATAATTCAAGTTTTACAAAATAAGACTACACAACGTGTATAATAACTACACGGCGTGTTCCATCAAGTCTTCCACATGGTTGTGCACTCTGCCCATACTGGTCGTGTAACACCCCAAACACACGGCGTGTTGTCCACACACACGGCGTGTACTTGAATTTTCTTCCCCTTCCCGAGTCCTTATACATGGCCTAGAAAAATGGCTCTCCTTTGAACGAGACAGCATGGCATGTATAAGATCTTCATGGCATGCAATAAACGAGCTTCACCGACCCATGTTCTCCACACACAGGCCAGGTACACAGCTCAGACTACACGGCATGTTCCAGATAGACACGACATGTACTACTTAGATTCCAATGCCACATTTTTTTAGTGACATGACCAGCTACAGGGCTAACTCTACATGGCATGTTACACCCGCACAAGGCATGTTTAAGTAGATGTAACAATGACCCCTGTTTGTTAGTTACATGGACGGATCCCCATGTCAAACGACATAGTGTGTTCTTCATTAACACAATGTGTATAAACGACGATTTAATTTTTCTGTGTTGTTAGTTACTCAGGTAGAAACATGGTCAACACGACACGACATGTACGACCACTACATGGAATGTACCCTAGAGTTTTCCCAACACGTGTGTCTGCCTACATGGCCCATGACATGGTCAGACAGTACACAGTGTGTACTTATGGTACATAGCATATACTTAATATTTTTCCATTTCTTCCAGAACAAGAGATTAAATGGCGTGTAATCAAAACTACATAGTGGGTATTCAGGGTTTTCTAGATAGTGTGTCTTAGAAACTACTCTGTGTCCTAGAAAAATATTGAAACCAACACCTAAGTGTCAAATTCAGATCTGTGAGGGCCCATACACCCCGAGAATCTAACCATGGCATCTTATGCATGTTATAACATGGTAAATAAGTTGAAGGTCCACCAAATTCTGGTTGATGAGGGCCCATACTCCATAGAAACCAAAGATTGGCGTTCATTCCTAGATCCATACATAACAATACCCTATAAAATAGTAGGTATTTAATAAAGGCATAAATCAAAACATCATGTCTTTTCTAGCACTACATCTATCACAAAAACATGCAATTTCTAATGCACCTATATGGCATGGAAACGATGTCACACCCTCCTCTTTTATGATAATTATTTGATTAATTTTTCTTGGTATCGGGGAGTCAAGGTGAAACTCGACTTGAAATTTTTCAAATCTTATTTAGAAACACACTTGTTGGCCTTTACGGAATTCAATACACTGTTTTCGAAACCACGCGACCTTGCTTGGGTCACCGCACGGTGTCACTCGATTCTCCGCATGCATGCTTAGCATGAAACTAATTAAACAAAAATAATTATTGATAAAGAAGTAAAATTTAAATAGGTGAATAAGATAGTTGGAAAAAAATAAAATTGGAAGAATAAAATGAATTATACGTTCTAATAATAATATTAATAATAATAAGATTATTATTATTATTCATTTAATTAATGTTTTAATTAATTTATTAATAATATTATTAAATTTTTTTTTATTATTCGTTTGAATTTTTTTTAGTTTAATTTAGTTTTAGTTTTATTTTATTTTTTTCTTTATCTTCTTTTTCCTTCCATTGCGTCGTGACCTAGTTTCTTCCCTCCAAATTTTTCATTTTTTTCTCTTTATATTCTGTTGTGTCGTACCCCTCGTTCACCTATTTTCATCGCGCCCTCCGCTGCACCACATCTCCCTCGCCAGCTTCACTTTCCCGTCGCGTCGTCGCCCCTCCACGACTGGCTACTTGAATCCCACTCCCATGATCCTGCTCCGTCGACCTCTCGGCCTCCCACACACCTGCTAATTCCGGCATCTCCTACTTCGCTTGGTACCCCCTGATCCATCGGGCTTGTTCTGGCACCCCACACCCCCTCTGGCGACCAAGCCCCAACGCCCTGACTCCCCTCGCACCGCCTCATGCCACCCCCATGAACCCCCTTGCTTGTTCGGCTGAGCCCCCGGCGATGCGGTACACAGAACCAGTCGTGCCTCCCTCTTCCGGCAGTTGTGAGCTCTCCGTCTCCCTCGTGTGATTCTACCTCCGCGTGTGCCTCATTCTGGTTGTTGATTCATTCGTTTTGGGTAAATTTTTGATTTATGGTTTTGTGTGTTTTGACATGTTTTTGATTCTAGTGGTCCGATATCTTGTTTTTAGGGTTCACCTTTCTTTCGTTTATTGTGCGAATTAGGTGGGATTGAGGAATTCAACCAATTTTGGGCCAATTCAGGATGTTTTAGTTCAATTGTTTGTTTTATGGTCAATTTTGATTTGTTTGGGTTGTGGTTGGTGGATGACGATCCATACGCACACTTTTTGTGATGTCGGCTACACTGAGGTAGGTGGTTCCATTCCTTTGTGTCATTTGATTAATTTAATATGTTAATTTGATTTTATATATATGTTTTATGATCTATTTTTGTGTCGCAAAAATATATTTTTGATGTGATTGGTATGCGTTCAATTGGATAATGAATTATTTTGGTTTGTTAGATTTATTGCGCATCGTTGAAATTAAATTGTGAATTGTTGAAGTAATTGAAAACATGTCTTAATATGGTTATTTTGCGCATTTGGTATTAAAGTGTCATTTCTATGTGACATAAAGTGCATTTTGTTTGTGTGTAAACACTCATGTGCAAATTTGGAGTGTTTGACGAACTGTTTGATTTGATTTTGTTTTTAAATGTGATATGTGAAACTGGTGTTTGATAGCATTAAATATGTGTTACTTATTAAAAGTGGAATTATTATCTGAAAATTGGGCGTTTTACATATGCAATCCCATAGTGTGCTATTTATAAATATTCTGATAATTTTTTAATTAATTTAACGAGCCATGATTGTGGTGAAAATTTTGATGTGAAAAGGTTTTTGTGTTTGTTTGGCTGAAAGAGATGATTTTGAGTATGTTTTTGGTGTAAAGTCATGTTTCGCTTCTTATAAGTGTTTCAAAAATTATGTATATGGTTTATTAAGTTGCGTGAGTAATGAAAAATATATTTTTGAAGGGTTTCACATGTTGTATGTATTATGTGCAGGGTGCGGGTGAGTTTTTGTGTGTGCGAAGTCATGCGTGACTTCTTAAAATTATTTTATAATTTCTCTGTATTACTTTATTTAATGATGAAAGTTGTTTAATTGCGCAAATGGTTTATTGAATTTTTAAGTGCTACAAATGATGTTTGAAGAATACTTTGGTGTGCGTATTATTTAAAAATAGGAATTATTAGTGCAAATAGAATTTTTAAATACATTTAGTATTTTGTAACATATGGGACTTGTTTGAGCACAAGGGAAACCCTGGGTATCTAGGTGGGAGGACCTGAACTAGTATGCTAGTGAACGGAGGGGTTTTGACCATGGTTCACTTAGCATGTTTGACCTAAAAACAATAAAAAACTATATTTGAGATGATTAGGGACCACTAGGTTATGGGTATGCTCCCTACTAGTGGCTCGTGCACAAGAACAGATATTCGTCATGGTTACTTTTCACCAAGGTATGAGGTTCTAGGGACCCACATGAGTTAGATGACCCTTAGGGGATTTACCCATTGTGATCAACTATTCATGACATGGTTCCTTCCATCGGTATACAGAGGACCACTTGGGTTTGTGTGTGAGTTCTCTTTATAAATTTTCCCTTCCACTTTATAATAATGTTAGAAATAAATGGTTTTTCTTAAAGTGTTCATTTTCACTTTTAGCATGTAAATGTTTCCCTTAAAAGTGATTTTTTTTTCTAAATATATATTTTAAAATAAGTATGTTAAATTATCACTTTGATATTGTGGAATGGAATCTTTTATTCTATGATATCCAACTGGGCTCTTGGATCACACCCTGCATACACCTTTGGTTGCAAGTAGTTTCTATATCTTGTGTATCCCAGGTTGAGGCATTGTGCCAGGTGATGGTGGTACATTTTGTCGATGTTCTTCTTGCACTGGTTTTTTTCTGATGGCTTGAGGAGGTTTCTCCTCTTGTTGTATGGAGGTTTAAGGTGTTGTTTTAGTTTCCCGTTGTGTCAGCGTTCTTTCTAGTATTTGTTTAGTTGTAAAATTAATATTTTTGGATTTATTATTCGTGGTTTTGATTAAACGTTTCAGATATGTTTTTTGGGTTTTATTAGTTAATTTAATAAGATAAATTCAATTAAATCATTCCCAAAGAATCTCATGTGATACCCAGGGACTTGTGCTAGCCCGTGGGGATCGGGAATGCCCTTAGGGCCTATTCGCGGATCAATTCAGTTGACCGTTTTAGGGTCGAACCGGCTTGGATCGTGACAAAATATGCATGGCATATGATTCTAACATGTTCCTAAATGATGCATGAGATGGAATACCTTCATCTCATCGGGCTGCAACTAAATAGAACCCATTTATATAAAAATATAAAAAGAACACAAGAAGTGCGTCACCCAATAGTGAAAACCAAATCAATTGTAATAATCATAATCATAAAATCACAATTTAATTTGAGGCAATCTGGTCTTTACGTGTACAATGGGTAGCTACTTCCCATCATAGTTATTACAAAACTAGGGAACAATATATCTCTTCCAATAGTATCCAAATAATAAAATAAAAAGAGAAAATAAAAAACCCATTGATACCACTTTGTAACGTCCTAGATCCGGGTGCCAATAAACGAGTTCCCTGAACCTAGTTGGTTACATGAACTCAAGAGCATTTCCCTAAAAGCCAGAGGCTGCAGACAATCAGTGAGGGGCTATGTCTGATAGGGGAGAAACTATGCCCTCATTTTTCAATGTGTAGCGCAGTGGAAATACATATAAACATAGAACAGTGGAGGAAGTAAACAATATAAAGCATACATGGACAACAAAAGGAAAGATAACTTGAAGTTATACATATATGATGATGCAATATGTCCTATGTCTGTGAAATCAGTCAAACAAAATACACAGCAATCAAATACAATACATTACAAGTACAACAATGAAAAACAAAATAGTGCAGCAGGAACTCAGCAGCATCACAAGCCTATGCTCACTCCCATGCTCTCCTACTCCTCTAAAACAATCAATCACCTGTATAGGGTCTGTTTCCCTTATCGACACCTATAGAAATATAATCTGTTTGGGCCCATGACATGACCCAAATAAGATGTGAGAAATAAATCTCAGTAGGCAACCACCAAAGGCCCATGCCCAACTATAAGTGTCTTTGTGGAACAGTACTGTGCAATAATGAAATAAAGTAAACCATGAGGTACTAAAATGTAAAATTCATATCAGTTCCATTTACATTTAATTATTATTTAACAATTCAATATAATTTAATTGTTAGTTTCCAAGACCCAACCTCAGCTGAAAATCTCTTATACAGTTCTACAACAAAACTCCAACCAGTTATCTTACAAGTACAAGGTAAAACAATACCAAGACTATTCTTTAGCTTGGTAGGTATATCATATGAAATATGAAAAGTAAATAGAGTCCTTAGACATGGGAAAACTTACCCTCAGGTAATCAGAACCATGCCATCAGGCTAATCTAAACCACGCCCTCAGGGTAATCAAAACCATGCCCTCAGGCTAATCAGAATCGAAACCCTCAGGTGATTTCCCTCAAGAATAACGAATATTTCCTTGAGGGGCACGAGATAATTCCCTTAGGCATGGAAGAAACTTCCTTCAGACATATGAAAAATTTACCTTAGGATAAATGAAACACTTTCCCTCAGGATGAATAGATACTTTCCCTCAGGCTAAACAAAACATTGGCCCTATTCTAAGCAAGTAACCTATCCAAGCCCAACACATAAGCAAACAATTTATATAAATTTCTTTTCAAGAATACTAAAAGAATGCTATAATAATGGCATACCCTCTGGTATCCTGGACAAACATCTAAACAAGGGAACACACCCACAGGGTGGCCCTGGATCAATGCAATGATTCCAGACAGTAGTTAATAAATATTCATTAAATTACCTATGCAATTCTCGGCATTTAATTAGTCATGGTCTCAGCCAAATGACACCCCAAACATGGGCGCGTAGAACAAAAGTACAGAAAATCAACATGACAGTTGGATTTAATCATCAGACAACATACCTCGATCTCTACTGATCGATATACACGAATGAAGCATTCTGAAAAATCTGAGAACAATGTAGAATGGTAGAAATGACTACACGTTCAATCTCAAATAGCATACCCTTGGGAAAGAAATGGTAAGAGTGACTCAAGGATAAGGAAGTTCTTACCCGCATGGTTTAAACAAGATCAATGGCTGAAGAAACAGATTCCCACCATGCGATCAAGAACTCCTCCAAGATCTAGCCTCCCCTCGTGAGCTCCAAGCGTTTCCACTGCCTCCTATGCCGAATGAGGAGGTTACTACCTATTTTAAGCGAAAAAAACAAAATACACAATGTGTACTCTTAAGTACATGGCCTGTACTTTTCATCATATAACTGTTCCTCTGGCGGATACTTTTCACTGACACACTGTTCATATATCGACATGATTACACAACGTCTTTTTCTAAATACATGGGTTGTATTGTCTCTCCATTGGCGGTTACTCACACCGCTTTATGGTTCACCTGCCGACTGATTACATGGCATGGAAATACCATACACACGGCGTGTAGTTAGTTTTTACACCCTTCATCACCGACAGGCCTACACGCCCTGTGTACTTATCTCACACGGCCAAAGTACACAGCCTGTGGAAAAGTACATGGCATGTACCCACAAATTTTTTTATCTATCCCCATTTTCCTTATTTTCAACAAAACACTTAAGGAAAAAGGAAAAGAAAAAACTCGTACCTCAAGAATAAGAACTGGGATCTTATAGTAAGTGAAATATTTTTCAAGATATAAACCATCTATTTCCTAATATATTATAAAATTTTCGATAATCAATTTTGAGATGTGGATTTAATTAATTTCAATAAGAATATGTGAAACATAGGCGAAATCTGTTTTCCCTGAAATGAAATTTTGAGAAAAAAATATATTTTATCAAAATTATGAACATTTATGATAAAAATTAAAATAATAAATATAAAATTAATCATATTTCACATTAAAAATAAACCCCAAAAGTATTTGGACTTACAAATTACTTATTTTAGTGAAGGTAAATGAATTAATTTGAAAAACTTTTATTTTTCATTATTCAATAAAATATCAATCAAATTAAAATATTCCCATAATTTCACCTCAATATAATTTATATATATTCTATCTAAAAAAGTTGTTTTTTATTAAATATATTTTATAAAAGTGGAAAAAAATTAATTATATTTGCCACAAAAAATATAAAAAGGGATACCATTTTTGAGGAAAAATGTATTTTTGATGAATAAAAGAAGTTCACTAAAAATTATCTATATATTTATATTATTAATAATTTAATAATATAATACCAATATACATAATTTCATAATGTGGTTATTTGAAATCATGACCTCCGATTAAGTCTTTTTTATAACAGTCATATTTAAATAATAATATCTCATTATTTAGATATGCTTAATATTATGTGTCATATATGTTGTCCAACATAGTTCCCTCTGAAAATGATGACGTGAAAATTCCACCCCACCCCTAAAAATTTTTCCCTTAAATTTTATTAAATTTTTTTGGTAATAAATGGATTTTTAATATATAATTTCTTTTTTTTAAAACCCACATAGTAAGATATTTCATAAAACATCCTTTTAAAATTGGGAATGTGAAATTCAAAGGAAATATTGAAGAACAACAAACTATGTTTGAAAATACCAGAAAATATATGGGAAGTAAAAATATGCACAGTAAGCGGATAAGTAGAACTGAAATACTGATAGATTGTGATAGTGAACATTTGAAAGAGAATGGTAGTGACCTCAAATCAGTAAATAATTGATGGGTAATATGTCCATTGATTAATCAGAAATGATAATAAATGTAGAGCATTTTTATTTGTAGAATCTTTTAAAAATATTGATTGATGAATTTACTATCATGATACAAAACACTAGAAAATATATTAGTTTCAAATATTTTAATTTCCCAATTACATTTTTATCATTTATATGGGAATTTATCAATTTCCATTTCAATTTTTATTAAATGAAATAATTATCCAAGATGATTTTTTTTCTTAATGAACTAAATATATCCATTAACAACTGAAAAGATCCATAAAATAGTGACATGAAATTTGATCTATCAGTAAATATTTACCAAAACCTAAATGGTTAGATAAATTAATCCAATATAATACATTATTCTCTAAAAACTCAATAGTAACAACCAATATTCCAATAAATCCATTCCAATAGTATTTATCCCTGGAATCCTTAAGAAACAATACATTTTATAATCAATATTATTAAATTTATAAAATATGCCACTAAATTTTAAAAATAAACAAAACAATAATCCCTTGAAGATAATAAATTAAATCCATATCTAACATTACAAATATTTTAATTAATTAATCACAATAAAAAACCTATTTCAAGATAATTATTTCTAAATGTTTTCTGTATCCTGATTCCTTAATTAAATTCATTGATTATCAAATATATACAATGAATAATAAATTTTATTAAAATCCATTATAAATTACTGTATCACTAAATAAATAATCATTTTCATGGTCATCCATACTATCTTATTAAATTCATCAATTACAATAATCACTTAGTCCCAAATAAATATCATTACATCAACATCAGGAACACATTAGGGGTTATAATTCACATAATCATGTGTTCTTTAAAAAATATCAAGTTACCATTAAATAAAATTTGTAGTTTATCAATACCATTCATTATATCAAAATTAGCTTAATATAGTTGATAAATAGTTAAATAAGCTTATTCATGGTTATTGTAGTTTAGATATTAATGATCCTACATTACTCTTTACCCCTCCAAAACTTATAGAGAGTTAAAATGAACTGTATTTAACTCTATAAATTTTTTATGGAGTAAAAAACCATGGAAATTTCCTTTTGTATTAATTGTATAACCAAAGCCTATAATATATCTATAGTAAAGAATATCTCATCCCCATTCCTTTAATTTTTTATTAATAAACCCATAAATTTTTTATATGGTCTTATAACAGAACTGATATATTTTTTTTGGATAGTAAAAAAATATAATTGCAAATAAAAAAATATAATTATGTATAAACTAAAAAAACAAAATATCAATAATTCATTAGGTTATTATAATAACAACATTTTATAAAGTTGTGATGGATTATATAGTTAATGTTTAAAATAAATTCATTTCATTACCAATATCTATAAAACTATATAGTTTTATAATATAATCAACCTCATTATTCATATGGTTCTACCAAACACCATATATATAGTCATTTCATGTAATGTATATTCAATGAATCAAGCTTATAAAATATCATCATTTACAATGAATCTTGTGATTTCTACATTGAATGTGGACCATTATTATTCCCATATGGGTTTAAATCTATAATAAAAATCAAAATATTTTTTATGACCCAATATGATATTCCATTTTATACAATATTAAATAAACTTTTTGAATTAAATATAAATGTAATTACATTACCTCAGAATCCTATATACAGTGCCTTTTTTAAATTGGCATGGTTAAAAGGAATCAAATCCTGAATGACCGATCAGTTTATCTATTTTGGAAATTTAGATTACATAAATCATACCCATATCAAATTTAGAAAATTAAATAAAAGTAAATATATAAGAATGAAAAATAAACTGCATACTTGAATCTCATTTTATAAATGCATCTTCATATCTTGGGGAAGGAAAAAATAAGTGTGAGGTGAAAAAATCATTAAGGTTAATAATAAAATAATATATTTATTGAATCAATGATCATAATGAACATGGAATGAAAAATTTTTGATCATGAATTCCATATATAAAACTGGATAAAGAAAAATCAATATTGAGGGGTCTGCAACTGAATGACAAGCCATTTAACCAAAAAACTATGAATGAACTACATCCATAGTAAATTTTAAAGAAAAAAATAAATAATAAATAATAATTGAATATTAATGAACTAAAATATTAATTATTATAAAACATTTTTCCTATAAACATGGTACCTTTACAATCATGTCCATTTAAAAGACTATTTAGGAAATATCAGCTAAAAATCCATCTAATTGGCCAAATGATACGTCTCATGAGACTACCGATGCTTTGAGGGGATATATATGTAACTGAGCCCCACCCATTTCATACCTATCCAAATAATTACTCATATATTAACCAATATATTTAATTTATGAATAATGATCTCTATAAAATATTTGTATTGAGTAAAATATTCATATTTACTAATATTTCCCAAACTAGTCAAATAAATGTCATGTAAACACCATTTGTAAAAATGATATACAATTTACGAAATAATTATTATAAGGCCCCGGCCTTAAACCTTACATAATATTGAATTAAATGAATAATTCACATTGAGGATCTTTTCTTGGTTTAGAGTTTTAGAGAATTAGGACAGAACTATTACATCTCAAAAGATTACAAAGTAGACACTTCTACTATGTTTCGATAAAATAAAAACTCTTAAAAAGAAACATGTCTAGTTCCATGTTTTAGATAGAATGGCTTTTCCTTGATCCCATCCTTGAACCTATTCCACATTAAGTCATGTGAAAAACATTTCAAAAAACATGGGTGGAGCGTAAAAAAGCTCAATAAGGGATACACAACGAATGAAAACTGTTAGTTTTTCAAAAAAATAATTAAACCCTGTATACATTATCAAAGTATTACATTTAACCTGTATGAAATAGTAAAAACTCTTCACTGAATAAAAGATCATTACATACACTTTTGTAACCAAATTATTACCATAAAACCCATATAAATAACACATAACATATAAAGGTAACTTGGGAAATAAACATACTTAAATAGAATAACCATATAGTCGACCTCCAAACATATCACTTAATGGAATACCCATACACCCGACTTCCATACCCAATTCATTGGAGCTTATAACGTAACCACATGTCCTAGTACTCACGACACCACCCATCATATGGTTTATCATGTAACCACCCATCAAATGACCAAGTACCATTATAAAATCATAAGACATAAAACAAATATAATTGAAAGAATACATTTCCACATTTCAATCACAATATATCACTTAAATATATTGACATAAAAAAAATCCCTTATAAAAACCCTTTTTCAATAAAAAAATACATAAAACATTATATGGTATTTATTTCATTCTAAAAGCATTATGGCTTGTTGAGGAAGCCAAAGACCAAATAATACTCATGGTGGCGGAAAAGGTCGTTGTCACCACATACATACGACAAAAACATTCCATTTTTTCGTTTAGTAAAATGATACGTATAAAAATATTCCTTTTGAATAATAGTCAAAGTAAAAGTGGTTTGTACACCGTATAAAATAAAGTTGTGTATAAAACAAAATATTCCTCAAAGAAAGGAGATTGAGACGAAGTCCCATACCTCATGTCCGACATGACTCGATTGCTCTTTAATCTCATGAATAATAAACTAAAGTTAATTTATAATTTCCTAATAACCTTTTTCAAGCATATTATTCATTTTATATCACTGATTTCCATGTTATATACATTATGAAATCATTTATGTTAATAATGTTTGTTTTGTCGATATTTGGTTCTTAAGTCGAAAGTGGACTTCTTACAATTACATGTTGTTCATGTGGTAAAAATTTCATTATATCCAGAATGATATTCATGATTTGGATATCATATATATCATATATATCCAGAATATACAATTATTTATAATTGTATATAACATTTAGAGATAAGAAATGAAATGCACCGTTCATGGATACGGTAAGCCGTACGTACGCATAAACGCTACTTTCATTTATATTTCATATTTAAGGGAGTCAAATCATAATGATATAAAGGTATATTATAACTTCAGTATACTATCATATATAACATAATTAACTTCATCCTTTATATGTTCCACGTATGGCTTTACCAAATCAAATCACTTTGAGGGGGCGTTAGTCCGCACTTCCTAAAATGAAATTATCGTGTTTACCCATAATGGAAACCATAATGGTATGCCACAAATGAAAAATAAATAAGCATAAGGAAAACATAAACAAAATATATATCATATATAAATAGAGTGACATCTTAATGTCCACCATTAAAGGTGTTAAAAGAAGATTGAACCATCATCATTTCGTGAGGCAGAAGTTCACCAACCATAGAAACAGTATGTTCTTTAACCATTAGACGGAGGTGTATGTAAGTTTAGCCTGAATAATTCAAATAAAAACATCCTAGTATACTGAAGATAATGGTGTTGTTACAAAATAATGATATAAAAATAGTTAAGAGGTTGGAGAATCAAAATAATACAAAAGAACACAAGTGAAGACATTACCATAAAATCGGGTAACTCTTCTTGGTTTTAACCAAAAGGGTTCCTTGAAGAGATTTATGAACACGTTAAGGCTTCTAGGATGAGGATAGGGATGTGGAGAGATAAAATGAGAAGATATTTTCCAAACCAAATGCCTGAGAGGTGTGGGTATGGTGGTATAGGTGGGGGCCTTTTATAAGACGGAGGAGAGGCACTCTTTGAAAGTCAAGAAATTCTTCTTTATATTAAAATGAGTTTCAGATTATGAAGGTCCCACATTGATTTATTTCAAGGATAAGGTGACAAGGGATCGAAATAAACTCATCCAATAGTTTTTTGAAAAGTGTAGGTTTTAGATTTTTCATTATCTTTTTATTTTATTTAAATCGTCAAATAATGAGGTAATCACTGCATAATCATGGTGTCATAAATAATTGAATTTATTCAATGTCTAAAAATTATTAAAAAAATATCATGATGTAAGAAATATTTTTATATTTCCAATTAATATTTATAGACTAAATTATGACTTGTATAACCCCATGTAAAAATTGTTTTAGCAAAATAATACATTTCTGTGATATTTTTATTTTAATTTTAACTAAAAAGTTATTAATGTCATTTTCCTACCAAAGTGGCTCCAGGGGGTCCCCATGTTGACCCATGGATTTTCTAGGTCGGCCAGTACACATCCAATATGGGTAGGACATGTGTCTAGGTCATTTAATATTATTAATACATTATTTTTACCTTAAATTACACTAATTACTTCTAATCGCGATTAATATACATAAATGTTAATATTCACCAAAAATTATTTTAATCCCACTAAACCACATTTTAATTCATAATGACAACCATGTATGTCGGAATTCTGAAAATCAAATCACAGAAGTGGTAAAGTTTCATTTAAACAAAAAATCAGTTTTTTAACTGCCACTTAGTGGTTTCACTATTCATCAAAAATTGAAGTTTTTCAGAAAAATAACAAAAATTTACCCTAAGCTATATTTGTTATTTTGAATTCAAAAATGATGAATATTTTAAAAAATTCAAAACATATATGTTGCATTAATTAATTTAATAATTAATTCCCGCTGTCAAAACAAACAACGTGTTTTTCAGACAAAATATATATCAATATATTGACACCAGTTTAAGTCCAAATTCCAAGTGAAAATAATTCAATGACCACCATTAGATTAAATGGTAAAAATATATTTAATTGAACTTTAAAACCAATTCAATAGATAACCTAATCATATAATAAAATTGGATTAAAAAGAGTTTTTGAATTAAAATACAACATTTTTCACTATATATTAAAAAATGAACTTTATTGGAAAAATACCAAAAATTTACACAAAATAAATTTTGATGTCCCGATTCTAAAGAAGAATTTTATTTGGTCGAGTAGAATGTATAAGAGTGACCAAAATTATATTTAATGAGGGTTCACCATCAAATGGTGATAGTTCAACCTTTTAGTGAATATTAGAGTATCTATGCCTAAAATTGAATTATTTTCTTATCGTAAGCCATTATCTTTTATTGGATGAAAGTTAAAACATTTAAAAAACATATATAATAATATTTTATTTATTTTTATTCATTCCTGCCAATACAACGGCTACATGTTAACTACCATTTAAAATAATATTATTATATTACTAGTGTACAACGTAAGATTTCAAAGAAACTTGTTGTTGCGTATCAGGCACGCTATCGAACATAGTAACCCCTTTTAAGTAAAATTATTATTTAATTAGAAAATATTAATAAATATGAAAATGATTTATTCTTTTTTTACTTGGTATGTTACATCCTTCCCCCTTTTGGGAATTGCGTCCTTGAAATTTATTCACTTATCAAAATAAGTGGGGGTATTTATCCCTCATAACATTTTCAGATTCCCATGTAGCCTCTTCAACCATATTTTTTTCCCACAAATCCTTTTCCTGGTGAATTACCTTATTCCGCAACACTTTCTCTCTACGGTCAAGAATCTGGACTGGTTGTTCTTCATAAGAGAGATTCTATTCCAACTGAACTACCTATGGGCTCAAAACATGAGATGGATCTAGCATATACTTTCTCAACATCAAAACATGAAAAACATTATGTACCTGAGATAATCTCGGAGGAAATGACACTATGTATGAAACTGATCTAACTTTCTCCAGAATTTCATATGGTCCAAGGAACCTTGGTCTCAGCTTTCCTTTCTTGCCAAATCGCATCACACTATTCCATGGTGAAATTTTGAGAAAAACATGATCACCTACCTCGAAAGATAGATCCTTCCTCTGGTTATCCACATAACTTTTCTGTCTGCTCCGAGCTATTCTCTTGTGTTTCTGAATCAACTGATCTTTTTCAGCCATCTCTTTTACCAATTCTAGTCCCATCAGCTTCCTTTCACCAACTTCATCCCAAAAATCCGATTTTCGACACCACTTCCCATATAATGCCTCAAACGGAGTCATCTGTATACTGGAATGAAAACTGTTATTATATGAAAATTCAACCAAAGAAAGATGTTGGTCCCAACTTCCCTGATAACCCATAGTGAAAACACGTAGCATATCCTCCAAGGTTTGAATTGTTCATTCTGACTACCCATCTAATTGCGGATGAAAAGTCGTACTAAAATTTAATTCAGTACCCATTGACTTCTGAAGGCCTTTCCAAAAGTTATAAGTAATCCTGGGATCATGATCAGATAAAATGGAGAGGGGAACTCCATGAAACCTGACTAACTCATTAAGATACAACTGAGCAAGTTGATCTAGAGATATTTTATCTCAAATAGGAAGGAAATGAGCAGATTTAGTCATGGAATCAACAATAACCCAGATTGCATTATTACCTCGAGGTGATTCTGCAATCCCACAACGAATTACATGGATATATTCTCCCATTTCCAATCTGGAACTGGTAATGACTGCATCATCCCTTTCGGTAACTACTGCTCTGATTTAACCTGCTGACAAGTCAAACACTTCACAGTAAAATCGACAATATCTCTTTTCATACCATCCCACCAGTAATACTCTCGCAGATCTCCGTACATCTTAGTACTTCCAGGATGAACAGAAAATGGGGAACTATGAGCCTCACATAACAACTCACCCTTAAAATGTGAATCATAGGCACACCTAATCTCTTCCCTAACCTCAAAACACAATCATTATCAATGTCAAACTCCGGAAAATTACCCTTCTGAACCAGCTCTACCTTTTTCTACAATCCACTTTCTTTCTTCTGTGCTTTCTTAATTCTGTCTGATAGGGATGATCTCACTGACACGTGAAACAATACATAAGAACTTCCTGCACAAACAACTTCCATGCCAATGTTCATCAAATAAAAATCCAATGGAGCTCGTTCCAAATGTATCATAGTTGATAAAGCATTACTTTTTCAGCTCAAAGCATCAGCCACTTTATTTTCTTTTCCAGGATGGTAATGAATTGTACAATCATAATCCTTGATTAATTCCAGCCATCTCCTCTGTCTCATGTTCAATTATTTCTGGGTGAATATATACTTTAAACTTTTTTGATCAGTATATATTTCACACTTTACTCCATACAAATGATGCCTCCAAATTTTTAAAGCGAAAACAACAGCAGCTAATTCCAAATCATGTGTAGGATAATTTACCTCATGAGTTTTCTACTGACCTAAATCATAAGCAATTACCTGATCATTCTGCATTAGGATGCAACCAAGTCCTTTCAATGAAGCATCACTACAGATAAAAAACTCACCATTCCTGGAAGGAAGTGCCAAAACTTGAGCATTCACCAATCTTCTATTCAACTCCTAAAAACAATCATCACATTCTTTTGTCCCGATAAACATAATACCTTTCCGAGTTACCTTAGTCAGTGGACTAGATAACCGTGAAAACTTTTCAACAAACCTTTGGTAGTAACCTTCCTAACCAAGAAAACTACGGATCTTGGTTACATTTGTGGGCCTTGAACATTATTCAACTACTTTTGTTTTTGTAGGATCAACAGTTATGCCATTTTTTTAAACAATGTGACCAAGGAAAGGAATTTTTTGTAACCAAAACTCACAGTTACTGAATTTTCCATACATTTTCTTTTCTGTTAAGGTTTGCAAGATAACCCATAAATGACATTCGTGGTCCACTTTACTTTTATAAAACACCAAAATATCATCAATGAAAACAACCACAAACTTATCCAAGAACGCATGGAAAAATTCAATTAATAAGATCCATGAATATAGTAGGTGCATTGGTTAACCCAAAAGGCATAACTACAATTTCATAATAGCCATATCTAGTACGGAACACCGTCTTCAGAACGTCTGCTTCTTTTAATTTCAACTGATGGTACCCCGACCTCAAGTCAATCATCGAAAAATACTAAACTCCCTGGAGCTGATCAAACAACTCATCGATATGAGGGAAAGGATACTTGTTCTTAACAGTAAAGTTATTCAAGGCTCTATAATCAATGAAAAGTCGTATTGAACCATCTTTCTTTTTAAAAAACAAGACCGGAGCACCCCATGGTGATGTGCTAGGTCGAATGAAACCTTTATCTAATAACTCCTTCAATTTATTCTCTAACTCTAAAAGTTTATCTTGAGCCATTCGATAATGGGGTTTTGAAATTGGATTAGAATCAGGAACTATGTAAACAGTAAATTCAACTTCTCGATCATGAATAATACCAGGCAACTCATCCGGAAAAACATCAATATACTCATTTACCACTGGCACATCATTAATATGAACAGTTCCTTTATTTTCAACAACATGTGAAAGGTAACATTCATTTCCATCGTTTACTAGTTTCTCAACTTCCTGATATATTATCAAAAGCAAGGGTTCATTCTTGTACACAAAAATAATATCTTTCTGAAATGAAACCATTTTAGCTGTGCAGTGAATCTTATCATGATAAACAGAAAGCATATCCCTGCCCAAAATAACATAAAACTCTACTAGAGGAAAAACAATAAGGTATGCAGGTATATTATTTCTACACACATGGATATGAAGGTTCTTATAAGTTCTTTTTGTCTCAACGTACCCTCTGGGTGTTTTTACCATAAGTTCAAGATTCATATCTTGAGATGGAATTCCTAATTTAGTAGAAAACTTCTCAGAAATGAATGAATGTGTAGACCATGAATCAAACAACACATTGGCATAATCTGAACAAACAAACAGTGTACCTGATACTACATCATTCTATGGCCCAACATCTGCTGAAGTAGTTGTAATGGATTTCACCAACCCTTTCTACTTGTAGTCTAGCTTCTTTCCCTCAGTTGAGTTTTTCATTAGACACTCATTTTCATAATGACCCATTTCATTACAGTTAGAACATCACACCACTGGCTTTTCATTGCCAGCTTGATCATTTCCTTATAGTTATGAGAAATATGAACAAACTTACCACACCGAATGCACTTTCCAAACTTGGATAAACACTCTATAGGATGAATTTCACCACACTTTTCACAGGATGGATATTTGGTTTTCTTACTTCCTGGTTTTTTGATGAATTCTTACTTTTTTCCTGCTAACTGGACCTCTTATTCTGTTGTTTTTCAAAGAACAACTGATCATCGGAAAACTCCATTTTCACCTTCTCCACAATTCGAAAATGTTTTTCATAACTTTTGAACACACGAGCAGCTAAAGCCCTTTGATACCTAGGCTTTAACCCTGAGTAAAAACGGTTAATTTTACTATCAAGATCTCGTATAAAATTTGGAGCATACCTTGTCAGTTGAGTGAACTACCATTCATAAGAAGCCACTGAGTCATCCTCCTACCTCAATTCTAGGAATGGTTTTCCATCCTAATACGAACCACTTTAGGAAAATATTTCTCAAGAAACATACCTTTGAATTCGTCCCAGTGAAGATCATCAATATCATCACTATCCCTGATATTTTTCACCATCGACCACCACTCATCAGCTTCATCTTCAAAACGGTAAACATCAAGACAAACCTCTTGATGTTTTGATCACCCCATGACATCAAAAATATTCTCCTATGCTTTAATCCACCCATTAGCAAGCACATGGGCAGATGATCCTCTGAATTATGGGGGATGTTCCTCATGAAATGTTCCACCACTGACATGTTTCTCTGCGGTTGATCTGGCTAATCTCGTGCATGGATACCACCACCATTTATAGCCTGAGTCAATTATGCCATCACTATAACAAACTGTTCTGTTCTGATTCCGACCATCTCAGGTTGCTGATTTAGAAGGTTGTCTTACTCCGGATGTCGTCCCAACATAGTTCTTTATTTCCTCTACGGAAAACCATTCTGAACACAGACATATCTTAGGTGAAGCAACATGGTATCCTTTAAATGATATATCATTTCAATCATACAATAAATTAACTTATAATTTAACAATTTTCTAACTCCCAAAGTTGTCTAAACCGACCTCTTATACCAACTATAAGGCCCCGACCTTAAACCTTACTTAATATTGAATTAAATGAATAATTCACATTGAGTATCTTTTCATTGTTTGGAGTTTTAGAGAATTAGGAAATAACTATTACATCTCAAAAGATTATAAATTAGACACTTCTACTACGTTTCCATAAAAAAACTCTTAAAACCAAAAATTTCTAGTCCCATGTTTTAGATAGAATGTCTTTCCCTTGATCCCATCCTCGACCCTATTCCACATTAATTCCTATGAAAAACAATTCAAAAAGCATGGCGTGAGCATAAAAAGATTTATAAGGGATATACAAAGAATGAAAACTGTTAGTTTTTCAAAACAGCAAGTAAACCATGTATACATTATCTAAGTAATACTTTTCACCTTTATGAAGTAGCAAAAACTCTTCACTAAATAAAAGATATTTACATACCCTTTTGTAACCAAAATATTACCATAAACCAATATAAAGAACACATAACATATAAAGGTAACTTGGGACAAAAACATACTTAAATGAAATAACCATACGGTCGACTTACACACATATCACTTAATGGAACAACCATACGACTGACTTCCATACCCAATGCATTGGAGGTTATAACGTAACCACTAGTCCTGATATTCATGGCACCACCCGTCATATGGTTTATCGCGTAACCACCCGTCAAATGTCCAAGTAACATTATAAAATCATAATACATAAAACAAATATAATGGAATGAAAACATTTCCACATTTCGATCACAATATATCACTTAAATATATTGACATAAAAAAATATATTATATAAACCCTTTTTCAATACCAAAATACATAAAACTGTATATGGTATTTATTTCATTCTAAAAACATTATGGCTTGTTGAGGAAGCCAAAGACCAAATAATACTAACGGCGGTGGAAAAGGTCGTTGTCGCTGCATATGTACGATAAAAACATTCACTTTTGTCATTTAGTAAAATGCTATGTATAAAAATATTCCTTTTGAATAAAAGTCAAAGTAAAGGGGGTTTATACACCGTATAAAATAAAGTTGTGTATAAAACAAAATATGCCTCAATGAAAGGAGATGGAGACGAAGTCCCATACCCCGTGTCCGACGTGACTCGATTGCGCTTTAATCTCCTAAATAATAAACTAAAGTTAATTTCTTCTTTCATAAGAACCTTTTTCAAGCTTATTATTCATTTTATATCACTTATTTCCTTGTTATAAACATTATGTAATCATTTAAGTTAATAATGTATGTTTTCTTGTTATTTGGTTCTTAAGTCGAAAGTGGACTTCTTACAATCACATGTTGTTCATGTGGTCAAAAGTTCATTATATATAGAATGATATTCCTGGTTTTGATAACATATATATCAAATATATCCATCATATAAATGTATTTATAATAGTATATAACATTTTTAGGTATGAAATGAAATGCACCGTTCAAGGAGACAGTAAGTCGTACGTACTCATGAATGCTACATTCATTTCAATTTCATATTTAATGGAGTGAAATAATAATTATATAAAGGTATATTATAACTTAAGTATAATATCATATATAATATCATTAACTCCATCCATTATACGTCCCATGTATGTCATTAACGAATCAAATAAATTTGAGGGGGCGGTAGTCCGCACCTCCTAAAATGAAATTATCGTGTTTACCCATAATAGAATCCATAAAGGTATGCCACAGATGAAAAATACAGAAGCATAAGGAAAACATAAAGAAAATATATATCATATATAAATAGAGTGACATATTAATGGCCACTATTAAAGGTGTGAAAATATTATTGAACAATCATCGTTTCGTGATGAAGATATTCGCCAACCACAGAAACAATATGTTCTTTAACAATTAGACGGAGGTGTGTGTAAGTGTAGCTCAAATCCTTCACATAAAAACATCCTATTATACTGAAGATAATGGTGTTTTCACAAAATAATGTAATAAAAATAGTTTAGAGGTTGGAGAAAAAAAATTAAACAAAAGAACACAAGTAAATACATTACCTTAAAATCGGGTAACTCTTCTTGGTTTGAACAAAAAGGGTTCCTTGAAGAGCATTATGACAAACGTAAGGCTTCTAGGATGAGGAGAGGGATGGGGAGAGATTAAATGAGTAAAGCATGTCTGAACCAAAGGCTTGAGATGTGTGGGTAATAAGGTATAGGTGGGGGCCTTTTATACAAGAGAGGAGGTGCACTCTTGGAATGTCAAGAAATGTTACTTTATATTAAAATGAGTTTCGGGTTTTAATGGTCCAACATTTTATATATTTATAGGATAAGGTTACAAGGGTTCTAAATATACTAATCCAATTGGTTTTTGACAAGTTTAGGTCTTAGATTTTACATTATCTTTTCATTTTATTTAAATCGTCAAATAATGAGGTAATCACTACATCATCATGGTGTCATAAATATTTTAATTTATTTAATGTCTAAAAATTAAAAAAAATATCATGATGCATGAAATATTTTTATATTTCCAATTAATATTTATAGTCAAAATTATGACTTGTATAACCCCATGTAAAAAGTGTTTTAGCAAAAAAATACATGTTTGTGACATTTTTATTTTAACATTAATCAAAAAGTTATTAATATCATTTTCCTACCAAAGTGGCTCCATGGGGTCCCCAAGATGACCCATGGATTATCTTGGTCGGCTATGACACATCCAATAAGGGTAGTACATGTGTCTAGGTTATTTCATATTATTAAATCATCATTTTTACCTTAAATTACACTAATTAGCTCTAATCGCGATTATGAAACTTAAAAGTTACTATTCACCAAAAATTATTTTAATCCCATTGAACCACATTTTACATCTTAATGACAACCATGTATGTCATAATTTTAAAAATAAAATCACATAGGTGGTAAATTTTCATTAAAAAAATCAGTTTTTCAACTGCCACTAATTGGTTTCACTATTCATCAAAAATTGAAGTTTTTCAGTAAAATACCAAAAATTTACCCTATGATATATTTGATATTCCGAATTCAAAAATAATTTCTATTTTACAAAATTCAAAACATATATGTTTCATTAATTAATTTAATAAATAGTTTTGCTGTCAAAACAAACAGCGTGTTTTTAAGACACAATATATATCCAAAGATTGACACCAGTTTAAGTCAAAATTCAAAGTGAAATTAATTCCAATGACCACCATTGGATTAAATGGTAAAAATATATTCTAATTGAACTTTAAAACTAATTCAAAAGATAATTTAATCATATAAATAAATTATATTAAAAAGTGGTTTTGAATTAAAATACAACAATTTTCACTATTCATAAAAAATGAACTTTATCGGAAAAATACCAAAAATTTACACAAAGTAAATTTTGATGTCCCGATTCTAAAGAAGAGTTTTATTTGGTCCAATAGAATATATAAGAGTGACCAAAAATATATTTAAAGAGGGTTCGCTATCAAAAGTTGATAGTTCGACCTTTTAGTGAATATTAGAGTATCTATGCCCAAAAATGAATTCTTTTCTTATTTTATCCATATATCTTTTATTGGATAAAAGTAAAAACATTTGAAAAACATATATAATCATATTTTAGTTAATTTTATTTATTCCCGTTAATACAACGGCTACGTGTTAACTACCATTTAAAATAATATTGTTATATTACTAGTGTGCAACGTAAGATTTCAATGAAACTCGTTGTTGCATATCAGGAACGCTATCAAACATAGAAACCCCTATAAAGTAAAATTAATATTTAATTCGAAAATATTAATAAATATGAAAATGATTTATTCTTTATTTAACTAGGATATTACAATTATACCCGTCACATAATAGAATGGATATTTGAAATACATGGATGTCCAATGAATAATTTTCATAAGTAAGTGATTGTTTCAAGAGAATGTTAACAACCCCCAAAAAATGTGATATTTAAAAGATAACTTTTATAACATGTAAATTTTCATGTAAAAACCATTTGGATTATATAATTAAAAGTAAATAAATTAAATTTAATAGATATTATAGGATTTATGATATAATATATCATAAGGGTAATTATATACACCACACAAAATAATTAGGTGGAATGTATGACATTTCTCTCTCAAATGTAGATGGTGATATGAAAATCTCATACAATGAGTTTCCATTTGGGTGAAAATACTTAAACATCATTTATAATGGTATACTCATGTTCTTAATTTTTCAAATAACAATAATAATATATATAATATCATATATGTGCTTTTTATAATATCTTATTACCTATTTTTTACAAATATATAATTATTTTCATTGGTTAGTGTGTTAATTTTCATTTTTTCAATTATATTTTGACATGATCTTTTTATTCATCTAACATATATCATGATATAATAATATTTTTTTTCTAAATCATGATTTAAATATCATATATATTCATTATATATGTATTTATAATAACATTTATTTTTTAGAAATATGAAACGAAATTCACCATTCATTAAGACAGTAAGTCATACATCCTCATGAACTCTATTTATTTTTTTCGTATTAAAAAACTTAAAATTAAATAATATATATTGTTATTATAATTAAATAATAATAAAAATTTCATATATGTCACAAATTATTTTCAAAACCATCCTTTATATATTCCATGTATAGTGTGAATGAATCACATCACTTTAAGTAGGATGGTTTCCACAGGTCCACACATAATGCGTTCATATTCCAAAAAAATGGAAATCTTGAATGTAGGAATTATATAAGAATTAATGAAGCATAAATACTTTATAAATATATAATTTATATTATATAGACTATAAATAAATCATTATTTCCTACCATGAGATGTCCTAAATAGAATAACGAACGACATCAGTTAGCAAGGCAGTTGTATGTTGTACACACAAATGATGATTATGTATCACATTTGATGGATGTGTGTGAAAATGAAGAAAATATATCATCATAAAAACATATCATTATATTTATAAAATGGTGATAATTACTTCATCATGATATAAAATATAATGAATTGTTGGAGAAGTAAATAAATCAAAAGTGATTGTTGAAGAATATTACCTCTTATTCCGGTAACTCCTTTTAGTTTATATCAAAAAACAAAATTGGTTTTCCCTCTAACCAAATTGAGGATTCTATATTGAGGGAAGTTATTTTCTGATTTTATTTGGATTTATTTTGGTTGAGATAAAGGGCCTGATTTGTGTTAATAATTGGGAGGGCAAAGTTCCTTTTTATAGAGGAGGAGTAGCATTCCGGTATATTTTTTAAAATGGAATGAAACCCACGTTTTTTCAAAGTGGCGTGTCCCAAATAATAATCCCAATTCGATTAAATGGAATACTAGGTTAATATATGGCTATAAAATATAATTTTTACATGTACCTAGGTCATTATGGCTTATAATTTTATGTTTTACTCCCTTATTATGCTGATTTTTCTAATAACAGATATACTTATTTTTAGTTGCATTCATTGGTATTTTTGGTAAAAAATTATTGTTAACTTATTATAAATTATAATTTATTATAATTTAAGACATGGAATAAAATTATCCAAATTCCAATCACAAAAGTTCCATAAATTAAATTTATTATTAATCATGTAAATGTGACAATAATGTGCGGTTTAAATGTCAAAATGATCAAAATATTTCTAATTTATTATATACAATTAAAATTTTAAATTTATTAAAATAGACTTAATATTATTATTTTATGTCTAATTGATATATTTATAATTTAAAAATAATTTAAAATATTACTTATCCATATAAATAAATTATACATAAATATTTTTTCAATTAAAATTCAGTATTTTCACTATCCTTCATAAAATGAAACTAATGAAAATAATACCACAAATTCTCTCTAGCATAATATTTAAAATAGCCCTTAAAAAACTTTATTTTGAAAAATATAATTTATAAAATAGTAAAAATTTATATTTAAATTATGTGCATCACTAAGGGGGAAAACTAACTTCATAAAAATATAAATTTTTATCTATAATTAGACTTTTTTTAATAATATGACTATCAAATCTATTGTAATTCTGTAAAAAATACTTTATTGAATATATTATATATATATTTAATTATTAAAATTTACTAATTGTAATTTATTAATTTTAACATTATAGTTTTGGAGCATAAAATTTGTTTTTTATAAAATCATTCTTTTAAAATTAATTTTATTAATATATTAATTTATAATTAATGTCTTACCAATAAGTTAGAATATATTTTTTCAAATGTAATTTTATCATATTCATAACCATAAATTTAACTTCTAAGAGGTAATTTTCATTTTGAATAATAATATTCAGAAATATTCGGTAGTCCATGATAGTTATCAAAGAAACTGGTTGCATGAAATACATGTTAAAATCAATGTTGTATTCATTGAAATGTTTTGAATAGATTAAATCTATTAAAATTAGTAAATATACTATAAATTATTATGTTATTACATTCCCTTACATAGTTGGTTATGTGTTTCTTACACACTGTTAAATACAGTGTCCTTATTTTGGGATTTTGGGGTGTTACATTCTCCCCATATTATATAAATTACTTTCATGAAATTCAAACCTGATTTTGGTGAGCAAAAGGGAAGATGGAGAACACATGAGCTCTCCTCTATGAATTAGGAGATAAAGAATACTTACCACTCCGTTCTTGTTCTTGATATTTTCAATGGATTCATTCATCAATGAATGGGAATAGGACTTCCAGGATGGCCAAGGCTCCCTGAAAAATCTGAATAAAGAACTGGACACCCAAGATCTATTAACCTTTAAGAAAAGGGGATTATATTTTTCAGAAGTGATATATGGATCTGCTGATAAATTCAAGAAAGATCCTATCAGTCCCTCAAATGTATAGCAACTAGAAAACATTGGTTTCTCTATTTTTACAGATCTGAAATCTCTTCGGTAAAGAATCAATCTTTGTATGTTCTTGATCCTTGGGTGCATTATATATGAAAATGTGGATAAGCATTGGTCTTATGCTGATATCAAGAATAGAATTTCCCACTATTGGGAAAATCTTGATTTGAGGCTCATACATATCACACTTGGCTTCCTTCATATCATTATTCAATTGAAGGATGATTTGAATGATGTGTGGAACATGGGAAACATGCAATTGATGCGTGGTTTCCTTCAATTATTCAAATGGGGTGTTAATTTTAATACCTTTAAAATCAAGAAGACGAATGAACTGTTATGGGTGAGGTTTCCTAGCTTGAATTTGGTTTATTTTCATCCAAATATTTTGAATGATGTTGTATCTTGTATTGGGGAACCAATCAGAATGGATCAACGCACTATTGAGGGAGAATTGGGATTCATTGCTCGGATGCTAGTTGATGTCAACCTGGAAATCAAGTGACCCGAGAGCATCTCTTTCATTTCAATTGGGAATATATCAGATTTAAAAGGGGAATATGAGAATCTTCCATACTTCTATGATGTTTTTAAAATGGTGGGTCACCCGGTCCCCAACATTAGAGTGCTCCTTAAGCAGGTTGTTGTACCCAAAGGAGTGGAGTGGACTAATGTCAACAATGTTGGAGATCCAAAAATGTGCTACTTAAAAAAAAGGAATATCATAAGGGAACATGCATGACCTTCTCAAATCCCTTTGTTGATTCATATGGATCCTAAACAAGTTCATATTTATTATAATACTTTTCAATATTGTACATCGACCTCGGTGAATCAAACCTAGATAGAAATGGTGGAAGAGGAAGAGGTTCGGGATAATGTTGCTCTTGATCCAAATTCCATGATAGAATATTCCAGGAATAATCCATCTAGAACTGGGAAACAAGGAGGAGGAAAATCTGGGTTTGATAATATCAAATGATATTTATGATCTGGTCTTTGATATTCACCAACAAATGGTGGATGAATCCATTTCTATGGATTTATCTAATGTAATCAAGGACATGATTTGGTCAATGCGGGATAGTGATACTTCAAATGTGGATTCCACCTCAAACCTAACAGAAGTCCCTATCCCTATCAACATCATCTCTTTTGTTGAAAAGTCCCATAAAATAATAGTTTCTTCTTCTACTAAGAATATCCCATCATAGGTGAAGACTTTTGATGAGTCCCCCATGACAATAGTGGCACAAGATCACAAAAATATGGAATTTTTTTCTAAGAAAGAGGAAGATTAGACTAGCACGGGGAAGGGCCATTGTGTTTTCTATCACATTTTAATGGAACATGATTCAACAATTGGCTTGAATGTGAGCTTCCTAGAACATGAGCGCTGCAAGCATAATACCAATGCCCCATCAATACTGAAAATAAATAAATCCAGATAGTTTAGGTTAACAAGGATCTATATTCTAAAGGGATGATAATTTTGACTATAAATGCTGATATAAGTGATCTTTTATCTCTTCCTCTCAAAATGAAGGCTGACCAAACACCTAAAAAGTTTGGAGGCACAAATTTGAGGTGTCTAAACCTCGGTTCTATTTATAAATGAAGATTATGTTGTGGAGTTTCCATGTCCTGGGTAATTCGAAAACATGATGATTTATAGGGGTATTCATTTCATAGTACAAACTATGTATAATAGGTGTTTCTAAGCCCAAAAAATCTTATCCTCTGATATTGAGACCTTGGAGATTTTTTTTTCATCTAATTGACACCAAAAGGTGTTCAACTGGTGTCAATAATAATTGGGTAATGGCCCATAACTCCATCGTTAACACCAATATTGTTATGTTAGGTGATCAACATGTCACTCGTTCCTTCATCTACCTTGGTACGAATTTTTCTTGCTCTTTTATTTATTCTCACAACATGTATCATGTTCAAAGAAATATATGTATGAAGATTGCATCTCTAAAACATTTCATTTATAATTCTTGGCTAAATTTGGGGGATTTCAATGGAATTATGACTCCAGATGAGAGAATGGGGGAAGTTAACATCTCAATTTCATTAGGGAGTTCAGATTATTAATTGGTCTGAATGACCTAATTAAGATTAACTTGTTAGGTTATAATATACTTGGTATTGGATCCACCTAAATATTTTTAGGTATATAAAGATTAATAGGGACGTTGTCAATGGGTACTCATTAGAAAAATATGGTACCGTATCATGCTCAACCCTGCCCAAGCATAATTCTCAACATCATCCTATCTTTGCGGATCTTAGTGAGAAGGAACCAAAGCCACATTTCCTATTCTGGTTTAACAAGGCTCTGGTCTCTCATCCTGAATGCATGGTCATTGTTCATAGTACATTGAACTCAGTGAATTTCACGGATGATGCATTTTCATGCATAACCAAACCCAAAATTCTAAAGAATAATTTAAGAATGTGGAACAAAAATCCTTTCAAGTTCCTTGACTATGATATTTCTGCATTGAAAGATTCTCTTTAAAGGGTTCAAGATCTTAACACCAATAGTGATTTCTCTAATGGAATCTCCGTGGAAGACGAGTTGTCCCTTAAACTGAACAATCATCTTGATTAGAAAGATACACTACAATTGGTTTCCTTTAGAGCCAAGTGGTTAAAGAACAGTGATAGAAACTCAAAATTCATCAACTCTCTTTAAATAATCGAGAAGATTTGTAAGACTTTTTCCATGATCACGAATGGGGATAGTCTCATTTGCAAAAGAGTGGATCTCTCAAAACATGTAACATATTACTTCAAAGTCCTCTTTAATGGTCCAAATTCCACTATTGACCCTATGGATGGGGTGATTCTGAGAATGGTGAATCAATAGGACAATTCAATTCTCATTTTTGTGCCTCTTGATCTAGAGATAAAGGAGGCTGTCTTTAATCTAAAATTTGAGTGTGCGTCGAGTCCTGATGGATTTGGTGAACTCTCCATTCAAACATTTTGGGATCTCATCTGCGTTGATGTGTGTGGGTCAGTCATTCATTTTTTCAAATGTCAATCTCTTAATGGAGTTTTGAATGATCAGTTTCATTCCCTTATCTCGAAAGGAGAATAATTCCAATAAATTTCATCTATTCAGACTAGTTTCTCTTGTTAACACCATTTATAATTTTTTTTCAAAATTCTTACCAACAATATCTCTCCTATTTCCTAAAAAAATGTCTCTCCAAACTTGATTGGATTCATCAAAGAGAGATTAATCTTGTACTGTATTATCAAATCCTCGGAGTGAATTAATATTTTAAAAAAATCCATCAGAGGTGGTAATATTGCCTTGAAATTGGATTTCCAGAAGGCTTTTGACACAATGCACTCGGGTTTCATCTGTTGGATCCTTGTCATGTCAGGGTTTGTTGAGGTTTAAACCAATTGGGTTAAAAAAAATTATGTTCTTCTCGTATTTTAGTTCTTCGAAATAGATCCCCTGAAAATTATTTTGATTTTTCGAGAGGGGTATGACAGGGTGATCCCTTATCAGCCATCATTTTCTCAATTGTTGAGGATTATCTTAGCATGATTCTTTATGTCATGACTGGTAATGGTAAGTTGAAGTATATTCATGCTGAAAGGGGAATTGTTTCTCTTTATCATCTCCTATATGCTGTTGAAATTATCCTCATTATACAATCGGATAAAGGAAACATCAAGAATATAAATATAGCCTTATTGCAATATGAATTGGTTTTTGGGAATGTGGTTAGCTTGAACAAATCTTTTGTCTACTTTGGAAGGGGATTGTCTTCTATATGGATAAAACTAAATCATTGGAGAATTGTTCATTCATGAGGGAAAAATTTCCTTAACAAATTTGTAAGTGCCTATGTTATTGGGGGGACCAAAGGTCTATCATTTCACTTGAATTGTTAGGATGATTAAAAAAACTCTCCCCCTGGAAGGGAAAATCATTATCAATGTCTAGTCGGGTTTTCCTAGTGAAATCAATTATCATTTCGAAATTTTTGTACTATTTCATGGTGTAAAAATGGCTGATTTCATTTATCAAGAGTATCAATAACTCTATTAAGAAATTTATTTGGTGCGGCAGCATATTGGAAAGAATGTGGGAAATGGTTCCCTGGAATGCGGCATGAAATTCACATGATGACGGTGGCTTAGGAATCAATAATTGGGGGGGGGGGGGTTAATGACAATTTACAGGACAGGTCAATCTGGAGGCTTATAAACAAGAAATCTGATGCTACTTGTTTTCTTCAGGCTAGGTTCATCCACAAGCTTAAGGCAAGAAACATAAAATATGTTAATTCCTTGATGGGTCCTACTTTCAAGAATATATTTTCAAAAATTGATGTTGACTCTCGATGTCGTATTTCCAAGGAGTCCTCTCTTCACATTTGGAAATCTAATAGGACAAGTAATCATCTGATTTAATTGGTCCTAGAGGATGATTCAAATCTGGATTTTAATTTTTCAATTAAGAAACAACTCGGTAGCATCTATAACATGCCAGATAATATCACTATTATTTTGGATGAATACCGTTGGTCTTCTATGGGAGATTTTTGGGCATGGTAAGCTACTTTCAGTGACATTATTACCTTCAAAGGGTATTACAATCACTCCAATGGGAGTTCAAATGATTTAAAATGGATGGGGAATCTCCAAGGGAAGTTCATCAGGCCTTCTCGGTCAATTCTGGCATGTAGACTAGCCCACCAAAAAATTACAATAGATGATTTCTTGCAGGTAATCAGTATTACACATTGCTCTATCTGTGCTTTGTGCTTTCAGTATAGGGATAATGTAGACCGTCTCTTTCCCAGCTGGGCTGTGGCTTTGGTGATGTGGAGAGCTGTTTATGATCTTTTTGAAGTTGTGATACATCACTTCAACATAGTAAGATTCTTCATTAAGAGCTGGTGCTCTTTGAATCTATCATTGCATATCAAATAATTCCTTTTGGATGTAGCTATGGAGGTTGTCCCTCTAATATGGACTTCAAGAAATAAGTCTAGACATGTATTACATCGATTTCGGTTTGGTGTTGTGCTTGTAGGGATTGTTATTGCTGTATGTGAGGTGGAAACCCCAAGAGGTGTGTTTTGTGAAAACTCAATTCGTGATCTATTGGTGCTCAATCAGATTGGGATGAAACGTAAAATTCATCATCCTCATTGTATAATGATGTTCATATGGAAGTCCCTTTTTCATTGTTGGGTTAAAGTCAACACTTATGGCGCATTAAGGGGAAATATGGGTCCCTTCGACATTGTTTCTATCTTTATTTATCATCAAGTAAGTGTTATTTGGTGCACCTATGGATCATTTGGTATTTCTTCTTCTCTTGATGTAGAAATGTTTGGTGTCATCATAGTGGTGTAGAAAGTAGTGATTTGGGGATGGAGAAGGATTTGGATTGAATGTGACTCCATGGAAGAAGTCTCAGCTATTCGAACTGGGGCTTTTCATCTATCTTGGAAGCTCACTAATTGTTGGATTAGATGTCTGGATTCTCTATACTCATGGGATCATTTCATTACTCATGTCTATATAGAGGTACAGGAATTGGAGAATGAGATTTCTAAAAAAGTGTCAATAATAATTATTCTCACAGGTCTGATCATGTCCTAGAAGATCTCTTGTTTTTCTGGAAGGATTTTTGTAAATCTTCTACTTTCAGACTTGCGTATGTTATTTTTTCTAACATAGAGATCATTATTTTCGTGTGAGGATCTCAGTTTCGTAAAAAAACATTATCTTGGTATTCTAGGGACTAATATTTAAAAATATTTTTTTGGGAAACCCACATAAAAAATATTATTAATAAAAAATCTAATTAATAATTTGGAAAATGAAATGTACTAGACACCACAAAACTAGGCTTTTCAATATTTGAAAATTTGTGAAAAAATTGATATAGACTACAAATATAACTATCAATAATGATTGAGAGTGATAGAGAACGTGTTATGATGAATTTTGAAGACCCCCAAAAAAATTATAGGTGAAAATAAAGGTCATTGATATCATAAAAAATGATGAAAATTATGATATTTGTTTGTCTCAATATCATTTTTCCTAAAGCTAATAAATTATTTCACTCTCTATGAATATAAGTAAAT
Organism: Viscum album; assembly: GCA_963277665.1. Classification (NCBI taxonomy): domain Eukaryota; kingdom Viridiplantae; phylum Streptophyta; class Magnoliopsida; order Santalales; family Viscaceae; genus Viscum; species Viscum album. Next base: position 1,508,118,466 of record OY728146.1, on the reverse strand, counting down.
ATAGGTTTCAATTTCATAAACACAATATTATCCTTTAGTTATTTCATGAAATATATATTATTCATTTCATTGAGTATTTTACATCATATGGTGAAGTAGGACACTGATCTCTACGACCACATTCAATGATCAACATAATCAACTTCATAAAAGGTTAACCTTTCCAAATGATAACCATCCCACACATTAGAATGATTTAAATGGTATTCAATACTATCTAATTTTCCTTATAAATATCAATCATATCATTATCCAACATCACCATCTCATCTTTTGAACATATAGAAGATTATTTTCCCCCAACCATGTATTTTAAATTTTTTTTACTTCTTAAAAATTCACTTTTTTAGTACAATTCATCACGTGATCTAAAATCCTTTATGAAATAGTATAGTAATAAAATAATTAAACATTCCATTAATCATATTATGAGAGAACAATCAATAAAATAATTTTAAACAATATTTTATATATCCAAATAAATAATCACATTAATCATTCCACTTTAGTAGTACCAATAAAAAATCCTTGACTTTTATCCCATAAAACTTAATATGAATATTCTCTTGATACATGGGATATTCATTTTCATAGTTTCCTCTTATATTTTAGTTGTATCACAGAATAGTTGAATTTTAATTCATCCCATCTCATTCTTTTTCATAGTTACCCTTTTTTCCATATATATAGAAAACTCACACTCAAATATAGTTATTCCATGGATGATTCTTACCATAGTCATCACATATTGGAAAATACTTCCTTCCCTTGTTCTTTTCTGAGTTGTTACCTTTTTTCAGGGAATTAAAAAAGTTCTCTTATTGTATTCAATTATTTTGAATATGTGGGATATTGTTAATTACTTTTCTATTTTTATAGCACATTAAATCATTTCTTTGTATGAAGAAAAATTCAGAGAAAACAGTGTCGTTATGAGAATTTTACTAATACCTTAAAATATGTTTTCAATCATTCAATAATTTGCATATATTTAATCTGAATCACACCTGGGTGACCTTATAAAGGTATATTTATAATCTATAATATGGTATTATTCTATTTTCTATAATCTAAAGAACATTATATTTATATTAATTTTTTGATCATTATGGAAGTTTTTATTGAATAATATCTCCTTATAATTTCTATATTACATGAGTTCTATTTCCTCTTACAACTAATATCATATATCAATGACCACCATTGATCAACATTACCATTGAGACAATACACTGCATGTGTAAACATTTACTTCTCCCAACATCCCAATTTAATGATTATCATCTCCAAAGTCTTAATCCTTTTCTAAACAACCTAACAGATTAATTTATAAAATTTTTAACATTGTATATTTAAAAATATGGTATAAAAATGAAACTAATTTAAAAAGATAGTGAATATCTAATCTCATAATCATAAACATGTTTTCTTGGAGAATATATTTTCTTTTAAATCTTTTTTTAAGATTTCTAAAGAAAAAATTCAATTATCCTATGTGTATCCCTATGGAGTGTAAGATGGGTGTGAAGTAAGGATTATATTTTATGTGCCACTTTATGCTTGAATTATGCCCATCATTCCATTTCAAATATGTAACCCCTATGTACATATGTTCCAGAACCATTTCTACATTTACTATCCAGAATGTGCTATATTACTAGGAAGACACACATAATCTCTATATAACCCAAATTCTAGGATTTTTTTCTATACTTATCCTCAATGATTACATTAGGGTTATGTTTTATAATCTTTTTTTCCTAAATATAGATCCCAAGGATTTAACTAATCATCATTTGATACCAAATGTAATTCCTCAAACATAGAATCTCTATGTTATTTCCATATATTATTAAATTGCAATGATTACAAGGAATCAAATCCCGAATGACTCATCAGTTTAGCAGTACTCAAAAACTATATTAAATATATGATACCCACAATAAATTTTCAAAATAAAATAAAACCGAACAAATTATAGTGTAAAAATTACTACATCATTGAAAATTATTCGAATAATTCATCTCCATATCCAAGGGAAAGGAAACAAAATATGGGTTATCTAAAATACATAGTAAAGGCAATCATATAGTAGAATTATTAATGAGTCAATGAGATTAATCAACATGGAATTGTAAATAAAAGGGAACACATTCCCTACATTTATCAAAATAATGAAAAATCAATATTACAATGTAAGTATCCCAAACACATCCCATTTAGCCATTAAACTGAGAATTACATAGATCAGTAAATAATGTCATAGAAAAATATAATGAATAAATAATAATTGAATCTAAATGGAAGAAATTATTAATTACTTGATGTCGTAATATATTAGGTACTAGGTACCTTTTCTGTCAATACCTTTCATAAGAAGGTTTATAAGAGATGTTGTAAAACCTATCTGATTGGCCAAATGATACATATAAAGAGACGTGCAATGTTTGTAAGGGATATATATAACTGCTCCCCACCCATTTCATATGATTCAAAAGAACTCCTCAAATATAAAGTAACTGATTTAATTTACTAACAATGTTCCTTATCAAATATCAATATTTATATATATATATATATATATATATATCAACACATCTATAGCTAATCAAATTACATTAAAATACAAAACATATGAAAAAATCGTATACGATTTATTCAATAATTATATCCATAAAATAAAAGTATGTATATCTAAAAAAAATTATTTCAAGTAGAAAATTTACGTAAAGAAGTGATTGTATTACGCGAAAGTTAACAATCACAAAATCAATTGATATTGTAATGATAACTTTTCCCATATTGTGATTTTGGACGTCAAAATAATTTTGATTATATAATTAGAAGTAAAATATTAAATACCATTAATATAAAGTTATTCGTGATATAATATATCAAATGTTTTATTATATACACGTCACAAAATAATTAATTTGTTAATATAAACTTTTTCTAACTAATTTGAAAGGTTAGATGAAATTCACATACCTTATATTTCCGTTTGGGTGAAAATCATTTATCCACTTCTGTAATGATTGTAATAATATTCAAATATTATATCATAACCATAATAATATTTAACATATTATATATGATCTCATAATAATATCTTATTATCAATTTGTTACCACTAATACAATATTTTCATCGTTTGTGGGTTAATTGTCGTGTTTTTTTGAGTATGTTTTGAATTGTTATATTTGTTATTATTATACAGATAATTATTTCATCATATATAAGTTGTAATACAAGATTTAAATATAATAATTATTGATTATATATCTATATATTATACTTTATAATATTTTGATATAGGAAATGAAATGCGTTGTTCATTGAGGCGATAGGTCGTACATACACATTTACACTACTTCAATTTGTTTTTAATAATTAAAAATTAAAAAAGAAAGGATATTTCTTTATATTATCATTAAATTATCATATTTATTTCATATATAATTCTTATGTTTATTAAAACATTCTTTTATATATTCAATTTATAATGTGAATGAATCATGTAACTTTGAGAAGGCGATAGTCCACACATCCAGAAACAATGTATTCGTATTTACACAAAATAGAAATCATATGGGTATGAGTTGTATAATAATTGAATAAACATAAATATGATATAAATAAAATTGAAATTTTATACGAACTATAAATAAACCATTATTTTCAACCATTATGGGGGTTAAATGGAAGAACAAACGACCTTAGTTCACGAGGCGGTAGTCTTTCGTCCACATAAACGATAATTTCATATCCCAATTTATAGATGTATGTAAAAGCGTAGGTATAAATTTTAACATAACTTTTTTAGTATATTGAATATAATGAGGTTATCATATTGTCATTATGTAAAAAAAATTTAATGGGTGGAGAAGTAATTGAAACAAAAGTTATCGTTGATGAATGTTACCTAATATTTTGGTTACATCTTTTGATTTATAACAAAAGACTTACTTGTTTTGTCTTACTACCAATTGGTTGGTTATAGTGTGATTGTAGGGGATTTGGATGATTTATTGGGCATATTTTATCATGCCTAATGGATTTATTGGTTTCAATTAGATTGAGTGGTTTGTTTCTTATTATAATGGAGGATGTAAGGAATTCCTGTATATTTTTGGAAGGTAATTCCACCAATGTTTTTTCAATTTACATTTTGACGAATAATAAACCAAATCTTATCCAAGGTATGATAGGGTCTATATATTTCCATCCAATTGTTTTTTGATAAGTTTCATGCCCATTTGGACCGTACTTTACTGTTTTATTCCCTTATTAAGATAATTTCTCTCTTTATCGTTGTACTTAATTTTGATTACATTCACTATTATTTTTGGGACACAAAATATATTTCCTTATTATATAAGAAAAATTATTATGATTATAAAGATGGTGTAATTTTTTTAAATTCCAATCACATAAGTGGAATAAATTAAATTAAAATTAATACTATATATATGAATACTACACATAGTTTTAATGTAAAAATGCTCACAATTTTGTAATGGTTTTATAACCAATATAAATTACAATTCATTAAAATGAATTATATTGGATTAATTTATGTATTATTTATATAATGTTACTTTAAAACAAATTTAAAATAAAATTTAACAAGATAAATTAATTAAAAAAGGCATATTCAATTAAAATTACATTTATTTGTGATACATCAAAAATGAAGATTCTCAGAAAAAGATAAAAAATCAATATAATATAATTATGATATTTTGACTTAAAAATGAATTTATTATTGAAAATGAAAATTCATAAAAGGTAAAAATTTATATTTAAAATAGATGTTCCATCAATAGTTTGAAAAAATGCATTTATAAATATATATATTTTATTACATAATAACTAGGATTTTTCTTATCATATCCTGATAAAATATATTGGAAAAATGTCAAAATTATTTTGTTGGATATATTATATATATATTTCATCAATATAATTCAATAATAATTATTAATTTTATTTATTAAGAAAAATTCCATTTGGAGTATAAAAATAGTTCATTTTTAAAATTATTCTCATTATAGTAATTTTGTTTCTACAAAAATTTATATTTAATTAGAAATCGATTAATTCAACTATATATTATCATAGGTTAGATTATCATATCCAAAACTGAAAATTAAATATTTAGGAGACAGTTGGTATTTTTAATAATACTATTAATAATATTTTTTATAATTTTTTCTTGAGTGGAAGACATTGAAGAATCCCATTGTAAGTAACCCAAGACAAAATAAATGTTTTGTGATTTTCAATATATAGAATATATTTAATATATTGAAAAATTTAAATATATTGTAAAGTATTGGGGTATTATATTCCTATATGAGCTTGGCGTTTAATATCAAGAATTTTATTAAATATCATTTCCTTATATTATAATTTTAGGGTCTTATAATATGTTTACATTGTAACCAACCATAACACATGTGAGAAATAAATTTCATTTTAATCTAATTTTATAAGAAGTATTATATATTCCATGAAAAATAATTGTATACAAATAAACTTATAATAATATTATAATATTTTTAAATAAAAAGTGAACTATTTTAAATGAAATATTTATAAGTTAAAAATAATGATTTTTTATCACAAGAATAATTTTATCAAGATAATCAATGGAAAAATTTTCTTTATTAATAATACAAAATAATATGTAAAATAGATCATTGTTTGAGAGATATTAAAACAATTTTCGTTTGTAACCCTATACCATAATGTAGTTTCATGTAATTTTCAGAATTTCATTGTAAGAATTTCATATGTTAGGATAAATAATTTTACATACATCCAAAACATAGTGTAGGTTAAAAAAATTTCAAATATAAACATCATTAGTCAGATTAATTGTTTTTCTAAATATTTATTTATTATAGTTTTATTTTTCTTATTTTAGAAAGATAATTTTTCGTTCATCCATCCACTTTATTTTCATTGTTATGGTTTTTTCATTTAACATCATTCATTATGTTAACATTTAATCATGTGGTCAATTCCTTTGTCATAATATAGTAAATTAATTATTCTACATTTGAGTAGTTCATTTTTATACATATTTTTAGATCATTTTTTCTTCATGTGTTGAAGGTATTTTTCTTCATATGGTTTGTTTAGTTTTCTTCAATGTGTATATTCATTTTTCTTTTTATGTTTAGCTCCATTAATTGCCAAATTTTTTCTCAAGGTTAGTTCTATACTTTTTTAATTTTTTAATCCTCATTAGTTTCATATGTTTTAATATTTTTATTAATGAAAAGTTCCATACATTGCTAAATTTTCAAGAGCTTACTAATAACACTATAATAAAAAATTGAACACCAGACTGAACAATGATTTATTTTTCTTTGATTCCAATTCAAAAAAAATTTATTTATAAAAATATACATACAATTATTTATCATGGTTCTACCCAATATTATTGCCATTTTTTATAAATAAAAATCAAATAAAAATTCAAAATATCTCCCCCTTAATGAAATTGATCAACAAATAAAAACAGTTTCCTTTAATGTGCTATCATTTGATGGTGAATGATTCTACCCCTAAGATAAATATTATATAGGTATAGAATGTGACCTTTATATTAAATGATGAATATGGAAATCAAACACTAATATATTTTTGGAAATTTAATTGACCATTATTTAATTAACATTGAACATGAATATCTTCCAATTAAAAATAACTAGAAAGTAATATAACCCAAATGGATTCATTAAACACATAACTAGGATTCACCTCAATTTATAAATATGATAATATTAAGTGTAGAAATAAATATATATACTTCTATAAAATAGTTAAACATATGTAAATATATTTCATAATCCACTGGGAGAAATGAAAAAATTTCATGATTTTAAATTAATAATTAATAAGGAAATATTGAGTATAAAACTATTATAGAAATGGGTATTGTCAAGTATAAATGTTTTTCAAGTATACTAAAAAATTATTTATATCATTAAAAATAGCCTCAATCCTTATTAACAGATTCTGTAATGTTTTACTGCAATCATGTGAAATTGTGTTTTTTATTTTATTAAAACCTTCTAATTATTTTTTTTTTGTAAAAATGTTATCATATTTATATTTGATAAAAATATATTAATTTTTTTGAATAATATCAGTATAAAAGTGATACTTGACATCAATATGGTCAGTCCCAAAAAGTTTCAATGGATTTTTAGAGATATCAAATATATAATCATTATCATATATAATTTTTATCTATTAAAATTTAATTAATAATCGATTTTATTAATCCACAAAGAATGTGAATAATATGAACCTGCAGCAATATCCTGAAATTTTTCAGTTTTTTTATCCCATTTTTTTCATAGATCTTAAAGAATCAAAAACATTTCCATGAAATAGACACATACAATTTTTTATTATTCTATATAATTCGAATCCATCAAAATTAAAATCTAAAAATAATGTTCAGTAAAATATATAATTTATGGGATAAATAATTATTGATTTATAAAAACCATAAAATACATAATTTTTACTTTAAAACTATTTAAATGAATTTCATTAGGATTATATTGGAAAAAAGACATATGCATAATATAAATATAAAATCTGGTATAGATTCAATATAGTAATGAAATGTAGTAAACATTACTCATTGTATCTTATTATCAACAAACTTTATAGATTAATCAACTTTTATTTTATATGAAATTCCCATATGAATCATTGTTATTTAATAGTCATGAAGCCAAAACCGTGTAACTATTTCATTGTAAATGGATAATTGATTAAGAAAGATACAATCATTAATTTTTAATATTTTTAATCATAAAATATCTTTATCTCACCGATAATAAACATGTTAAACAATGAAGAGATTATATCTATAATATCATTAAAATTATAGTTACATGGGGATCCAAATATGATGACAGCACAACATATTTGAATAATTATTCTATATTTTAATCCCTTTTATTAAATAATTTTGTACCAACAATTAAATTTAAAAATAATTATTATAAAAATGGTGTAAAAATCTAATTCCAATCATGAGGATCCTATTTAAAACAATATCGTGTTTTATTAAAATTAAAAACATTGATATGTTTCTAACCATTTCTCAAACTCATGGGTTTTCCCACAAAAATGAAAAATATATACATCAAAACATAGAACACTTTCATCCATTTAAAAAAATTCATAGTGAGATGAACATACAAAAATTAATTCTTATAGATTAAAATATAGTAGCCAGAGAAAAACATTCATCGAAATTAATCCCTTTGTCATAATTGTTTCCAAGTTTCACTAATATGGTATTACTAATAATCTTTATACTAGACTCATAAAAATTATTCCTAAATATTTATCATGTTCGGAAAGTATTTTTATCCCTATAGGGTTAATGATATGCCCTGATATTAGTCCTAGCTATCTAATTTGATACTTAAATTATTTATGTAATCCAATTTGAACTAGCCAAATCGTTATAAATATTTTGGGAAACAAATTAAAAATTTAAATGTTGAAAATTACAAACATTTATTTTTTAATTTACTATTTTACAATATGATGTTTTATCTCCAATTTTTTTTCAAATTTTTTATATGTATATAAATTCATTAATTGTTATTAAAATTCAATATCCCACTCAATAGATTCATCGAACTATAAATTTATTAGGTTAAAAAAAATTATAAATCTCTAAACCCAACAAAAAATCTAATCTAAATTACATATTAATTTATTTAAATGATATTGATAAAATATAAAAATGATATATTCATCAAATACTGATGTTATATTTATAAGAAATCTATATTTTTTTATATAATTGAAAATAATAATAATAACCCATCATTTAATTTTTATTTATAATTATCTACCATGTATTTTATATTGAAAATGTGACCTTTTCATCCAAATAAAATAATATATTTAATTTTATGGTTCCATCCTCACCATACATCAGAATTGGTAATAATTAATAATTGTATAAATAGATTTTAATTATAAACGTGTCAAAAATATTAGTATCATTTTCTAATTAATATTTTCATTAATTTTTCTATTTATCATTCAAATGTAAGATCCATTTAAATTTTTATTTAACAATTCTAACAAATCTTTATGGTGTGTATTCTTATGATGTGATATTTCATGAAAATACCTATTATTAACAATGAATTTATCAAATTTCATATCATAGAACATACCTCCAATATAAATTTTAATTGATAGATTTTGTATTATTTTTTCATTTTAGAGAAAATTTCAATGGGAAATAAGTTTGGACAATGACATTAATTAATGTGAATGAAAATATGTACATTAAAATCTATAATAGTCATCTATAATAACATTTTAATACCTATTTTATACAATTATATAAGTATTAATTAGGAATAAAATATTCAATTGTAAATATTGGGTTTTTATGAAATTTTATCCCTCATAGATTTACATGAATGAATCATTAGGATGATTACCTTTTAATCTGGAATCCCATACATATGTTTAGTAGACCATGAAAAAAGATTATCTAACACATTTTACCTTTTTAAGAATTTTTTAGAAACCAAAAATATCCATGTCCCATTCTTCTCTACCAAAAAAATATTATATTACACAATATTTAAGCGCTTGACATTCAATTCAGTCTACTTAACCAAATTAATTGAATACATGTTTCCATTTATTTTTTATAAAACGTAACAGATTCTACATTGAAAATAATAAAATTTTCACTTTCAAATTTGAAATTCATATTATCATCTAAATCTATGATATAATTATTATATCATTATTTAAAAATTCAACAATTCAAAACTCTAAAATAAAAAAGAAATTTATAATTAAATAGTCTACAAAACAATTTTTGTGTCCCTACGAAATGTCATTGACTGTAACACAACTTCAATTATAATTATTATTTATGGATTTTAATTTTAAAATTTAACAGTAAATATGTCCTGATAAATTACTATTTCTATAACATGCATCCTACTTTATTCATTCAATACATGTTTCGCACAAAAAAATATTTTCCAATATTTTTGTACCCATAATTTTTTCCCAATTAGGATACATAATAAAATACATGGAATCCAAGCAGATTAAATATGATAGCTTACATGTATTAGAAAAAACAGTAATATTGAGATGAATTACTATTTATGGCGAAGTGATCATTGCAATATCATGGAATATTTATTTGAATAATAAGACATAATTTTAAATCTAATTTATATTTCTTTGGAAATTTTCCCCTTGAAAGAAAAAAATAAATAATTATACATCATAATTTAATGATATTATTATCCATGATTTGTTTTTTTTCATTTTATATACGCTCATCACATTATCATTACTATGTCTCCCTTCAATATAAGTTGAAAATTTAATTTTTAATCTTTAAATTTCATTTCTAATAAAATAATTTTAATCTTGTATATATTCAAAATGAAGTTCCCAGGTTTCATCATAATAAAATCTATAATCATTAAGATTACTATTCATAAGAAGAACTCTTTCTAAATAAGAACATAATATTTCATTTCAAATCAAAGTATTATTTTTTAATTTCTCATTTAACGTAAGATTAAAATTCTTTTTATTATATAATTTTTTAATGAAAAAGTATTCTAGTTAACATTATGATTTAGTTTATCAGTTTATTTTTATGACTCATATATAGAATATGAAAAATAAAATTTTAATAAGGAATAATAATTAGATTTGATTAAATTTTTTGATGATACAATTAATTATAGGGTTATGGATTCATTTTTTTTATTTTATTCATAACATGAATTTAAATATGATATTTATCTCCAACTCACTTCCATTTTTTTCATTTCATTTTTATATTGACCTCAATTGTTTTTAGGGATGATTCTTGGGAAGTTATGTTTAATATTCACCCACTATGTAAATTTATGAAAAATTAATTCATTATCATTATTTCAATTTCTTGTTTACATAAACCAAGTTTAATTACAATTGTTACATTATAAATAAAATTTCCTTCTTCATTTATGTTAAACATATAAAACATTGTCTCTTTATTTACATAAAAATTCAGGATCTATTGAGTGATTAGAAATATGATATTTTAATTAAAAATATTATCATTTAAATTTGAATTATCATATTGGGTGATTATTTTCAATTCAAATTTATATTAAATTAATGATTAAATAATCTCATCCAATTTATATTCAATGAAAATTTTAACTTATTCAATTTGTGCATTTTTAGAATTCCTTTTCATTAGAAAGGATAAAAATCATTCAACTAGAATAGATATATTCTAACCATTTACCAAATGTAATAGTTTTTATTATAGTACATTTAAATATATGAAATTTTTTTATAAATTTTATATTCTTCTCCTATTTGGAAATATTTATACGAAACTGTAAACATACTTAATTTTTTATTATCAGTTTATTATCACCTAGATGAGTAAATTATAGTATTTTAAAGAATAATTTCCATATTGAAATGTCCAAATATGGCTATCCGTATTCCAATAAATATCACAATAAAAAAATATTCATCAATATGTAATTTATCACATACTTTAACAAATAATTGTTTACTGATTTATTAGGGTCATCTTCTCATAGCTTGTACGATTTCACCATGATTTCATAATAGGCAATGATTAGATGTTTAATAGAATACATATAGATAGACTACTAGAAAAAATAATTTGTTCTATCAAAATTTGGTGGTTTTTATGTGACCATCCAGCATTTTCATTCACTCATACCATTATAAAATAAATATTTCTAAATTTAACCTTTAAATAAGTTTTTTAAAAAAACAAATAAAAAATATATACTAATTATATCAATGATCATTTGATACCAATTGTTATATCATGATGATAATGGATTAATAATAAATATGAGATTAATTGGACATTTAAAATAATTTTATCTACATAAGAATGTTATTTTATTGCATTATAATCTTATAGGAAATAAAAAAATTAATTTTATTGTAGTATATATATAAACTTTTATACATTAAAATTAACCCCGTGAAATAGAGAGTGTAATGGAACCCACTATAATAGTGTCTATAGATATTTAATAGACTGACAACACATTACCACAAACATTGTGAAACCTAACAGCTTAACCAAATACATGATTTTAACCTAGTTTATCAAACTAATCACCCTACCATTTTAAAACCATGATACATAACCTATATGATACCTTAAAATGTATGGGATGAAAAAACCCTCAATTTTACCTATTACAGGAAAAATGTTCCCATTTCCCTTTAACATTAATGGAAAAAACCATAAATTTTTTATGTGGTAATAAAATAAAATTACATCCATTAATCGATATAAAAACCCATGAATACTATGATTATAAAATAAGAGAATGATGTGTCATCAAAAAAACCAGATTAAAAATAATTGATTATAGTGTTGAGGCATCAATGTTCTCTACTGTAGTGATGGAACATACCATTTATTTTAACTAAAAAGATGTATTTGATAAACAATATATATTACAATATATAGATCATTAATATCCTCAACCTCATTATTGATTTAGTTATATCAAACACAATAAATTGGTAATTGTAATACATGATATATTTTAATCATGATGCACATTTTATTCCATGATTCAAAATGTAATATGTAATTTATTCATACAAAGAACATAAATTTTATAAAAATTAAGTTTTACATCCATAATTAATAAAAATAAAATATTTTTAACAATAGATGTCCTTATAACATTAAAAATAGTAGAAAATGCGTTCATAAAAACGTAGATGAACATTTATAGAAACCTCCCCATAAATATTCAATACAAAAATTTCATATTTAAAGTAATTCATTATTATGAATTAAATAGTACATGAAAATTTGGTTCAAATTAATATTTATATGACCATATTTACATAGTTTCAATAAAATAGTAAATATCATGTAATATATTTCCTTAGACTCAAAGTAATTATTTATTATTTTAGTGATAACAAAACATGATAAATATATGAAAAAATTAGATGTAATTTTTCTTATAAAATAATAATTAAAACACTTCTTATTTTTCACAAAAATCTAATAATGTATTTATTTGACTATAAATAATATGGTAGAATCATGATATTTCAAAACATTATATCGTGTTAAGTCATTAGGTAAGTTCAACATTGGTCCATATTTTCATCTTCAGATACTAGGTTCAATAATTTTCCAAATTTAAAATTTGTAGGGATAGTTCAACCCTTTTCAGAATTTTCATATAAAATAGGTTCATTTTTCATTATACAGTAGGATAATTTTTATTCTATTAAGAAATTCATTTTATTTTATGTGTATCGTTCAATTTTCATCTTTTGTTCATTTCATGTTCTACCATAATATAGAGCATTTTTATTTATGGTTTTATTTTATTAAAAAACATGAGGTCACATCATTTTTCAACATGAGTCTTGTTTATCTTTTTTTTGTGCAGTTAGTTAATTTTTCATTCTCTAATCAATTTATTTTCTTTCACGTGGTTAGTTCAATTTTTTTATTCAATTTTTTCATTTTTTTTATTATGATGACTTCTATTGCAGAGACCCAGACCCTAGAAACCCATGGTATGTTCCTTCTTTATTACATTTGGATATGATTCTTGAATCACATCACAAACAACTTTATAGTTTAATAGTCTTCGTAATCTTTGTAAATAATTGATTCATTTGTTGCATTTGAGTACACATATTAAAAAATAATTTTTTGGAAAAAAAATTATTTCATCATGAACATTTTTTCATATTATAAATAGTACAATTCATGGATACATAAGAAATGAAACAAAATAATTGTGAGATCAAATACTCAGTAATTTGGAAGTACAACAAAATAAATCAAAAATCAGTAAGCATAATTATTATGAAATTTTAAATAAATAATCACATATTCTATTTTAATAACATTGCAATAATTATATGATGAGGAATAATCAATATGTAAATTTATATAATTGAACCCAAATTCCATAAAATCAATAATCTTATAATTAAAGTCATCCAAAGATATTACCATTTTGAAAATATCTTGGAAGATAATAATAATTGAAATGAAGGTAATTATTAATTATTTTATATCATGTTTACTTGGTACATGATACATTTATCATCAATACATGTCACTATATTTTTTAGCATAATACTATCATGACATTTTACAAGGTAGCATAAAACATAATTGTTAATAATCCTAGGGTTTGACTATCTAATTTAATATTTTGAGAGTACTAATGCATCAAGGGGGAAATATTAACTAGTCCCCAACCCATTTAATAATTTTCCTACTAAACCCTCACATATCAAATTGTCTGTTTAATTCATATCCAATATGCCTTATCATCATGTATTCATTTTTATTAAAGGATATTAATTTATCAACATTTACCCATAAAATCTAATAACTGATAATTCAAAACCATATAAAAATTTAGTAAACCTTTATGGTAATAAACAAATCCATGATATATAATATTGACCTATATGGAATATTTAATGTCTAAAAGAATGTTAATAATTAAATTTAATGTAAATCACATCAAAAATGAATCAAGGAAGTGAATTTTAAGAGCATCATTGGTCAAAGTGATCATAAACCTTCCAAATAATAATTAATGATTTTATAAATATAATATAATACTATTTGAGTATAAAAATGTGGTTTTCATGTAATAATTTAAATAAAAAATAAATATCTTTAACAAGAATAATTAGAAAATATACTTTTTATTTGGATTTATTTTTTCCTTTTTTTTGAAAATCAGTTTTATATACAATATTTTTTGAAAACATTTGGAAAGTAATAATATTTTAAAGTATCATTAAAAAATTTAATCTTTATAACATTTTAGTGGTCCTAATTGTTATAAATTTCGTTATTACATTATAGGGTAAAGCAATATTTTCTTTCTTTATTTTGATAACAGAAAAATGATCATTGTATTGATAAAAACATAAATATTCCATTCAATAACATTTTTTAAAGAGTGATAATGAGTTAAAAATCATTAAATAAATCATTCAGAAAAAGTATAAACAAATTAGAAGTCATTATTAAAATCAATGGTTTTATAGGTAAAAAAAATTCTAATAGAAGAGTGAAATAAATGTGGATATCTGTGAATACATTTAATAAAAAAAAATTATGTAAAAAATATTTGAAAAGGTAATATTAATTAAAAAGGTTCATAAATATCCATCACATAATAAAATTAAACATATTTTTATGTTATGTTCAATTAAATTTCAATCCAATGTCATTTAAGAATACGAAATCTTGATTAGAATGTGACTATCAAATATGCCCTAAAAATGATCCCAATGTTGAAGTGATAATTAAAAAATAAATGAATATTCATATTTAATTTATGTCCAGCTTAAATAGTTGGAAATTAAATATTATATAATAAAGGTAATATGATACATAATAATATGATGACATAGTCAAAATATTAGAAGTTTAACCAAATGAGTGGAAACTGAGTTGGAAAATCCTTTACCACTTGGTTAATTTTAAATCAAGTACCCTTAGATGAAATAATAAAACTTTAAACATAAATTATCATGATTAATTAATTATTCAGGATATTTCATTTCAAATTGTTAGTATATACACCATATAAATTAAATTATGCGCATAAACATACAATATGCCTCAAGGAAATGAAATTGAGACAGAATACTATACTTTACACATCTATATGGTTGAGAGTTTTTTAAAACCATATATAATGGTTTTTGAAAATGTTACTAATTTATAGAAAACAATATTCACAATAATAATGTAATACATCATCCATTTATTACATCTTTTCACCCATTTTTGAATAATCATTAAATGTTTTCATTATTTCGGGTATTGACTACCTTATTTTGTCATTCTTGTTTTTTAGTAATCATCTAGTTATTTAAAATATTATATAGTAATATCAACTAAAATATATTAATAATGACATAATTATCATATTTATTTCATCATTTTTGCTATTAATCCAATCATGAATGGTCGTTTTGAAAAATTAAGTACATTTTGATCATGGAGATAATATGACTTATATACACATTAGTAACTGTTCCATTTTTTTGATGGTCATTATATTAAATAATAATGTGGTATTTTAAATTGAATAAATTGTCATAATATCCTTAATACCATAATATATACTTATATATATACTATCCAAGCAGTTTGGTGATTTTAAAAGTGTCACATCACTTTGTTATGGCAGTACTCCACACATACACGAATGATCTTATCATCTTTTATTGAGAGAAACAAATAAACAAAAATTATATATAATATTTTAATAATGATAAATATATCATAAATATTACAATTAGAACATTTATCTCAAATACAATCCATATATTTACCCTAATGACAATCCATGTGAAGTGTTAGTGAGAGACCAATCACATCGCTTCACAAAGTGGTAGTCTGCCATACACATGACCCACAATATCGTGTCTCTTATATAATGTAAGATAATCAGGTATATATATGATATAATTAATCCATATCTTTATTTATTTTATTATTAATTTATTTATATATTTATATCTATCATCATACACAACATTTAGTTGTAGAAATTGAAGAATAAAGTACATTGGATTGTGATCAACAATCCTCTAAACACAATAAAAAATATTTCATAACACATTTGATTGAAGTGGATACGGTTTTAGGTTATTAAAATATTAAAAAAAACCCAGTACATGAAATATAATGATGTTATTATATCATCATGTTATTCTAATAATTGAAGGGGGAGGAAAGAGAAATACAATAAACATGCTCATTGAAGAACATTATCTCTTCATGAGGTATCCTCATTATGTTTACACTAAATCATTAAAAAGTAATGTTTACTTCCAAGAAAAGGATTTTAAAGTGACATTAGTGAATTTTGGAATTTATATATGTTATTATTTAATGATATAATGTTTTTTCATTGAGGGAAAATGTGAAGGGATTGAGTGACCTTTTATAGTTGAGAGAGGGTTGAATTATTGTAAATATGCAAAAGTATTTTCTATATAAAGGTCACCCTTACCTCATCTAGTGCAAAAAAATTAAAACTAACGGAGTTTAGTTTTTATGAGGTTAATAAAAAACGAAATACAAAAAAAAAATAAACACACTTTTATCATCTTGATATTTTATCAATATGTTTACAATATTTTACCCTATTAGTATTTACCCTGATATCATTTTCATTTTTATTTTCCAATGTAATTTCTAATTTATGAATAATATTAAATTTAGAATAATTAGGTAATTTATAAAAAATTATTCGAAATTTTAAACCCAATTTTAATATAAATTTGGATATGTGGGTAAAATTAATTTCGACATGGAGGAATATATTGTGCAAAACATTATTTTAACCTTAACTGCAGTAATTAATCTTAACTGTTATCAATAATAATTATGGGAAAAAATTATTTTACATTATTAGATATTATAAATTAATAAAATTCCAAATATTTTATCAATTTTCATAAATTCAACTCACATAATTATTATAATTTAATTTAAAAGTAATCTCACTTGTGCAATGAGAAAGTGGGGTTTTAAAGTCAAAATATATAAAATATTATAATTTTTTATTTCAAATATAAATTTTAAATTTTTTATAATGGCCAAAATTAGATAAACTTATATACAATTAAGATCATTTTACTTTAAAAATAATTATAAATATAATTTAACACTATAAATTATTTAAACTAATTTCTAGTTTTCAATTAATGTTCAATATTTTTCACAATTCATAAAAAATTAAAACATCTCTAAAAAATACTAAATAATTTCCCTAAAATATTTTTGGCACTGAAACCTAAAAAATTGAGTTTTTTCATATAAACTTTGGATTATTTTTAAAAATTAAAGATAAATAATGTGAGGAAATATTTATTAAACCATATTTTATAAAAATTCATTTTTCAAAAAACATTTCTTTTAAAAATGATTATGATATTTATTTATAATCATTAGATATCTAATAAAAATGTTTTTGTTATATAATTTCATAATATAGTTAATACATTTCTTAAAATATATTCCAATGTATATGAGATTATTTTCAAATAATATTACAATTATAATAATATATTCTTATTCAGTGAAACTCATTCTTGCATGTAATAAAAGTGATCAAATAAACTCTTCACTATATGCAATGAATTATAACTCATTTCTTCAAATATAAAATGATAAATTTATTTCTTCATGTAAAAAAATATATTGTCTACATATACTTAGTTTAAAATCATGGTGTGTTACACTCTCTATGTTTTATTTAAATTGTGTTCTCTAAATTTAAACTTGATATTGGTAATATTGTGTTGGTGATTTGGAATTTCCATTTTTGAATTACCATTATTATAAATGTTTTAATATCATATGCACAGAATTATGTATTAAATCATGTATGAAAGTCATATGTAATAATGTATAAATAAGATTCCACATTGGAGATCATTAATGTCATGTGAAGATATCAACATGGTAGAAAAGTGTAAATTATTATATAATGTGATTAAGGTAATTGATAACAAGAAACTGAATAATCAATAGAATATTATGGACTTAAAAACAATAATCTATGACGATTTTGAAGACTATATTATTTATAGGAATTTATGATAATTTTATAACCTTTTATTTTAATAATTATTTCTAAATTTTAATGAATATATTTATTATCAAAAAATATAGTGAAATAAAGTTACTTGATAAGTTTCTATATTATAT
The DNA here is from genome assembly GCA_963277665.1 of Viscum album. Classification (NCBI taxonomy): domain Eukaryota; kingdom Viridiplantae; phylum Streptophyta; class Magnoliopsida; order Santalales; family Viscaceae; genus Viscum; species Viscum album. The sequence goes on along the minus strand of OY728146.1, from coordinate 1,508,099,637 downwards.
GTAAATATTCAACTCTGTTTATGCTTCAATAAAATTAGAAATCATCACATACTCTAGTAAATGAATATCCAAAAATTATTTTTTTATTGTTTTTGAATAACTAAAATTCTCTTTTATTATATAGCAATACCATTAAAATAAAGAAAAAATTTCCCTCAAGCTATAAATATGTTTCAATGAAAATTCCATTAGCACAATATATCGAAAAATTAATCTCTAATCCTTATTTTGACACCATCAATACATAAATAATTTTAAAATGTAAAATTGTTTCACTAATTGCAATAACATATTTATTTGGACATCAAATAGGATATTGGTAGCTATGAAACCATTTTTATCTCACAATAATTGCTACAAACCTCAATTCCATGCTGGATGTGATAGGTTTTCACACAACATGTGGGTTGTGGTTTTAATGAATAATATTATTATAAATCTTATAGAATTATGAATAATATGATGTAAACCCTTGAAATAAATTCAATTATTAAATAACAATTTTATATGATTTTCAATATAACCCCTCATTCAAAATGTAAAATAATCTTATTTGAAAATTTTTATAATGACATTAATGATTATAGTAACAATAAAGGTTATAAATAACATTAAAATTTATAAAAAAATGTAAACGCATTCCTCATATAATAGTATTTTTACTACAAAATAAACATTCCATAAATTTCACAAAAAATATCATTAATTATGGTAGACTACTATCACATAAATATTAAATGATGTGGTTATGAATTTGAAAATATAATTAATATTATAATCATAATCCCATGATAGTGTCCATAACTCTTAAATTTTTGACCAATCACATTCTTTTAAAATTTTACAGAATCTATAAATGATTAATGATTAATATTTACTAAATACCATTTGTAAAAATACTTCTACATTTTAATTAGTAAACCCCAATAAAAAATAATTCATTCTTTTTTACTTCAACATAGGTCCTTAAATGATCTATGGTTTATCCTAGGTCATTCATTTTCCTAGTATAACTTAATAATTTTTAATGGTCTTCAATGAAAATGGGAACAATCCTTAGAATATACCCTTAGACAGTCAAATGAGGTGCAAAATAAGTCCCATTGTTATGCACCCGGTGATGACAAAGTCAAGACCAATCTAGCATTTTTAGAGTTACTGCCCCCCAATATTTTTTTTCCAATACCAAAACCAATTTTAGTATTGATACATGTATGTATAGCATGGAAGACCACATATTGACTATGTTAATAAGAAATTAGGATGTTTTTCTATACATGTGATCAAATTCATTCATAGGATTATTCCCTAGTCAAACTTTTCTGAAAAATAGTTCTCAATGATTAAAAAAACATTATCTAATTGCTATTGTAGCATCCACACTTGGGGGTTTTTCACTTTTTGATCCATTTCATTTTTTGGGGATTGTTTTTTCACACAGGAACTGGGTGTGAGAGGTCTGAAATTTTTAGGTAATAATTCCATTTATTAATGGTCTATATTTTCCCCTATGGTTCACTTTGATTTTCTAGATGAAATTGGAAATCTGGGTTATACAACATGAGGTACAAATTTGGCACACAGTTAGTAGAAACATTGCACCCAAGGCTTGGTAACCATGTGGTAGGTTAGAGTTTTTGGAGACAATCTACTACATTGCTCGTGTATGGCTAGTGAAGCCATGAAATTAATCGTGTAGTAGGTGGATCTTATTCAGAGATGGGTTCATGGTCATAGAATAGTTTTACAAACCATGTGGTCTAACCATGTGCATTGTCCATATCATTATAAATTCTAAAATGACCTTATATTACACTCATTATTTTACACTAAATTGACCCATATATCCCGCATTCAAGTTTCTCATCCCAAAAAACCTCATTCACTTCCTCATGGATCCCTTGTTCTCCTTTCACGTTATGGAATTGGAAGGGAAACCTCAAGGGATCATCAAGTAAGCCATTGTCCTCTTCGACTTCCCCTGTTTCTAGAGTTTCCATCATTCATTGAGGATTCATCTATCCAATTGGTTTTTTGGTCGTTTTAAGGTCAAATATTATTTATTAGGGTTCAATAATGACATTTAGTATTTGATATAGACATTTTAGGATCTTTTGGTGGTGTTGTTGTGGTTTCACATCAATTTCCTGAAATTTCTACACAAGAGGAAGGTGGTAATATTTTATGACATTGTTATATGGTTTTATTAATTTAGTTTTCATCGTTAAAAGTCTTCTCTAATTTAATTATGTGGTCATAAAAATATTTTGGATGTGATTTGACATGATTATGTGGTAGAGATTGTTTTTTTACAATGCAATTTGGTTATGTTATATTTAACAATTACAATGTTATTTATTTAATGTGTTTTCTTTCATGTTTTGATGGTGTGGAATAGGTTTTAAAACACACCAATCATTCCGAAATTTTTTAAAGTGGGGTTTAAATTGAATAATAATTATCTTGACTTGTGGATTTTTTGTGCACATTTAAATGTTAATTTTTAATATTGTGAATTATGTGAATCATGTTATAATGTAACATGGTTTATGTGTGAAATTGAAAAGGGAATGGCCCATGTAAATGGATGGAATCAATTTTTTATGTTTCTCATATTCTTCTATGTGGATAGTTGAATGGTGCATGTACTGAAATATTATGTTCTTAAATTGTTTTGCGGTGTGTGGAAGGGACAATGTTTTTTAAAAAAAATGGTTGAATTATTGGAGATGATTTGTAGATGTGATGGTTTTTTTGTTAATGTGGAATGGAAATTTATCACAAATATTGAATCCATGGGGACTAAGTGTATAAACTAGGACTATAAAACATGTGATTTAGAAGTGGAATAGTCCAGGTTTCACTTAGTTGGATTGAGACCTATAACACTAACTAAATGATTATGATGATTGGTACTACTAGAATTTTGGATATAATCCTCTTCAGTGGTTAATTCACGTGGACACAAAAAAATGTGGTTATTATATCACATTTCATCGAGATATGATGATCCAAGATACCAAACAAAGTTAGTGCAGATAGGAATTTCTTGTGACGCAATTCTCTCTCTCTCTCTCTTGGGACTTATGAAATGTGGTACCATCCATCAAAATAATGTGTACCTAGAGTGAATTTTATCATAAAGTAATTTTATCTTAATAAAAAGGTTCCTCTAAAATTTTACCATTACAAGAGTTTTCTTCAAAATTATTAATCTAAAAATTGGTTTTCTTTAGAATTATATCATTGAAATGATTCACATGTATCAATTTAATGAGATTATTAAAGTTTACTTAGAATTTATTTAGTGGAATCCTTCCTTTTGGGTGGAATCAAACTGGGATTTATATCACACCCTACACACATCATAAGGTGTTTGTAGACCTTGTATCTTTGTCATGGGTAAAGTAATGGTGTGTCATGTGACAAGATTCAGGAATCTAGAGTTCCTCTTATGCAAGATTGGTGGTGGTGTCTTGAGGGTGAAATCCCTCTCTCCATATGGTAGTCTTTGTCTAATTTTTTCACTTTTCTTTCTAACACTATATCATTGGTGTAGGATGAAGTTGTAAATTTTAAATTAAACATAATTACGTCATGTTTTTATATATATTTTTTCTATGACTTTTTTGTATATTTTTTAGTTATTAATGATTATATAAATTGTTAAAATCATTCCAAAAGAATCACAGTGATACCATGGAAATAGCGTCCATCCATTGTGGATCGAAATCACCCTTCAGTCTATTCCACAAACAAGGTCAAGTGTCGAGTTAGATGGAACCCCATTTTGGTTTGTGAAAAAATGGTATAAGTAGATATTACAATATTTTTGTGTTGTTACTTGGGGAAGATTCTAAATAGATCAGAGTTAGTATTGTCGATACATGATTTTCTAGTTATGAGTGGGGTGTGTTGCTAGAAAACCACATAAAGATACTTGAGTTTCATTGGGAAGTTAGGTTTAATTTGATCTCATTGGTTGTTTTCAGTTTTCTTTTTTTAAAATGAAAAGGTAGAAGGGAAAATGTTCTCAGTGAGCACCTAGGACCTAGAATTTCATTTGGAAATATGGTTGAATTGGAAATTTTTTAATGAAAAATCATGGGATTAGAATTTTTGAATGATATGATATGGAATAGTGTGTGGATTTCAAAAAACAATGAATTTTTTCACATGGTGTCCTGTGAGTCTTAGAAATGTCTTATGAATAAATGAAGTGAGAGGTGAAATTGAGAAATTCAAAAGTGGGTGGTATGAATTTTTTGTAACATTTAATATTTTTTTGACTATTGGTGTTTCCATGAGTTACATATGCATAGATACAATTTAATACATGATAGAAAAAATGAATGAGTGCTGAAATTTCCATATAATGATTGGTTACTAGTTTGGAATGAGAATATTCATTTTTAAGGCTCTATGGAATAGCACAGGTGGGCATGAAACCCACTGAGCTTGTTTTCCTTTTCAATGTTTGATTTATAGTAAATTTTGATATATTTATAACCAGTAGTAGTGTGGTGTGTCTATTATGATTTGAGAATGTATATTGTGAAGTGTTTTGAGTTTTATGACTCTTCTGGTTTGAATGATGTTTTATGTTTCTATCCTTTTTGATGTGTCAGTTTTGAAATAATGATTAGTAAGATATTTTGAGAAGTTTTCTGAGAATCCATTGATTTTGTTCAATGTGTCTATTATGTTTTTTATTGGTATTATTCAGTCTATGGAATAGTTTTATTGGGTCCTCAGTTTCCTTGTTGTTTAGTGTAGTCCCCCATAGCGAATCGGTTAAATTTTAATGTGTGGTCACGGGTGGTTCACAATTAGTGGACTGTCCAGTTGATCAACATATGGACTTTCTCGATGAGTTATAGAAATTGAATCCACCAATATTTTTTATATGAAGTGAATATTATCATAAAATAATAGTGGATTCTATAGGAATTGAAAGAAACCTTGGGTTCTAGAGTTTCCAATGTAGTTAAAGGAATTCTTTTCCCACCACTATGCATGAAGTCCCGACCTAGAAATGGTGAAGGGATAATTAAATAGTAGAAAGAGTCCTGAGGTTATTGGTATTGAAAAATGTCTTAAAATTACTTTCAATATTTCATTGGTGTCTTCTATGAGGGGGTGCGTTGTTATACCCTCAGTGTGAAAATACAGATATAAAAACCTGTCACGGCCATTTGATAAATTAGTGTGTTATTTTGGGCTCAGTTAAACGATTATTTCCATATAATGCTTCATTGTTTTAGTGGTCATGTTCAGAGGTGTTTTTTCTGATTATTTTCATTAATAATGTAAATTTTTATTTTTTGGAACCTTTTTGGAACTTCTATATTAGAGAAAATGTGTTTTTGATTTCGAGAATTTTAAAATTTTCTCTTTCAATAGGAGGTGTTTTCCATGTGTTCATTCGTTATGTGGTTTCTCATTAGAAGTGAAAGGGGATGAGGTCTGTAAATCCTATATGCCTTGATTTTGGTGAATGAATCCTTTTGAGGCTATTTAAGTTCTATGGTGTTCCATACTTCTTTGGTTCATCATGGAACACATCTTGGCAGCTAATAAATCTACATGAATTCTTATGGCTTGAGATCTTTAATGAATAACTACGAGGCAAGATATTCTATAAACATCACAGCTCTACCCATAGGCCTTAGAGTAAAGTATAAACATAGTCTATAAACCTAGGGTTATGATGGAACATGGTCAATATTTAGTCTTTAGTGTGGGAAATGGTTGAATTTTAAGCTTCTTGTGTGGTTGTTCCATCTAGAATGTTCGAATTTTTTGAAGGAAGAGTCATATAGGCCTCATTTTCCCATTGCATCCAATTTGGTTTGAATGCTCCTATTTAATAATGATGAGGTGGGGTGATCTCATATAATTTAAATAACCAAATTATATGTCCTTTTGTACGTGGTTATCTAATTGGTTGTTCTTGTGTGGTAGGCCTTCATCAATGGAATTTAGTTTTGGTCATTCTGTTTAGAAAGTGATCACTTCCCATTGGAATGATAAATTTTGTAGTCCTCTTTGTATGTTTTGGAGTTTCTTTTGAAGGTCTTATTTCCATGAAGATTTCGTCTATTTTTGAAGTTACATAGTTTTCCATGTTAGGTTGAAATGGTAGACTATGGTATCATATTAATATGGTTGTTATTATGGTTGGGAGACCCACTTTGGGACTAATTGGCATTTTATCAGGCATAAATCAGTGTCAGTTTGTTTAAAATTATGGGGACTCCATCAGAGAATCCCTATTTTGATAATCTTGCTTAGTTTATAGTGTAATATTTTTAATGGGTTGTCTCATTTAGAGCTATCTAATTTCAGGTTCCTTCATTGAGTAATCATTGGGGTCGGAGCACGCTCAATTGTTTTGACGAAGTGAGGTTATGGAAGTATTAATAGAGATGTAGTTTGAAATCATTATTTAGTTTTAGGTAAGTGGAATGATTTTAATGAGGTTTTGTAAAATATATTTTTGTCTTGAGAGGTTCAATTGTACATTGTGATAATTACATTTATCGATCAAATGGAGGTATTTCACTATTTTGGTGGGGGACGGTATGTGGTAGGGCGTCCATTATTGCCTCTCAAGTTCAAACATGTGAATTACATTATCTGTTCATGTTGCTATTATTTTATTCTCATTTTATGCTTGTTGGAAATATCTTTAACCTAAGGAGGGGTATCATTTTTTGTTTTTGGTTAAAACCATATTGCAGTTTTCTAGGGTGGAAAGTGCTGTGGTGGGGAGAATTGTCATATCCAGTGATTTTTTTTCGCTTTTGGATCTAGTTTGTTTAGGACTCTATTTTTATCTCAGTAATCTGTTGTGAACAGTCTATGTTTTTGAGATATTCATTCCATTTATTCTTGTTCTATCTTTTCCTCTAGAGTTCTCTTTGAGTTTCTAGAGAGGATTGATAAATTTGGGTCATACAACACGAGGTGCATGGTTAGAAGAAAATGTGTACCTAGGACTAGGAAATCGTGCAATAAGTTAGTGTTTTCTTACATAATCTATCAAAAATCATTCACATGGATACTCAGTTCATGTAGTAGGTTCCTTTTAGATTTAGAGGGGTGAATGTTCTCCATATAGTTTAAAAAACTATGTAGGATAAACGTGTGCAATGTCAAGATCATTGAAAATTCTAAAATGGCCTTTGTGTACCCTCGGTGTTTTACTCCAACATTTTCCCTCTATCTTACATTTGTTCCTATAGGGTTTCATAATGACATAGCTCTCCCACTCTAATTATACTTATGAACTTTTCTACCATTCTTAACAATACGATGGAACTTGACTTCATTTTATCATAAAGTAAGCTTATCTTAATAAATTTGACAATTGAAATGCTATATTTAAAATCATTTTACTTAAAATTGACCCGATAAAAACAAATTTTATTTAAAATTAATTTTTGGAAATGTTTCATTGTCTTTTACATAAATTAACATATTAAAGTATCTTTTGATAAAATAACATAGAGTATTACTTTTGTTAATAAATACTTATGTGCATTAGCTCAAAACCTATGTACACATTTGGGTGTATTTAGAAATTTTTTGTCTGATAGGGTTAAATTATTGGTGTATTGTGTAGGTGGATTCAGGTTGATAGGGTTCATCCCATGTAGGTTTGGTGGTGTTGGCTTGAGGGTGACTTCCCTCTCATCATATTGAGGTCTTTCAGTTATTTTTTCATTTTCCTTTCAATTGTTGTATCTTGGGTGTTGGTTAAAGTTGTAAATGTTAAATAAGAAAACTATTATTCCATTTTTGGATATTTTTGTTCAATTAAGTCTTATATATATATTATTTATTACTTTTTCTTATCTAAATGGATAAAATCACCCCCAAAGCATAATAGTGATACCCAAGCACTAGTTCCTAACATGTGGGAATCATGAATGCCCTTCAGACCATGCTGTATACTAGGTCAGGTGTCGGGTTAGATAGAACCCCAACTGGGTTAGTGACAGTTGTAACCCAACACTAGTAACGGGGAGTTGTGCGTGATATATTACATTAGAATGTGATAAATAGAATCCCTTCCCAAAAAATGGAATAGATTAGTATTCTCGGTAAACTAAATACATAACTAAGATATTAATTATATTTTAATTCATAAATAATCAAATATACTCTTGGGTGAATAACATTATTCCATGTATTATATCATTTCTTATCATATATAGTACACTTCATTGATTCTTGAGAATGTAGACAATATTTTGGTGAGCTCAAATTCTCAGTAAGGCTTATAAAAAATTGAAGATATCATGAATTAATAATTATATTCAAGATAGAATGGTAAATAATTTAACACACATTCCATTTAATTAACCTGAAAATACTAAATATATAAGCTACAATTTCTATGGCATGGTATATAACTGAATACACAGTCCACATAATCCATGATATGATAATGAAATGCATCCAAATATAATATCATTTGGAAAATTTCCTCTAAAATAATAATGAATTAAATAATGGAATTTATTTATTATTTGATTCCATTTTCTTATCTACATGATACCTCGTCAATCATCTAACATCCCAAGTCGAGTTCCACATGTTGTCACCCCAATTCTGTTAGTTATGTGACCTCATGCATGCCTCTCCATAGACCATAGGCTGATGACTAGAAGAGAGGGTCAAATATATAACGTGGTGAGTCTATACCCTATTTATCATCGTTTTAAATTAGTGTAAATCAATAAAAAAAGAAAAATGTTAATTAATAATAATTTGGATAACACCATAATTAATAAAGAATGACATCACATAATAATCCCAAAAACATGGATAAATGACCATTACATAAAGTGATTGATAGGTCATGAAATATATGTTTCATGTTTAAAATGATAACCAAAAATGAATACAGACATACAACTCCCAGGTTAGTCTTGATATCATGTTAGGTTCTATTATCCATCTTCCATCTAGAATCCCAACTCATCATTCTAACATAGGGCCCTTTCCATTATCTTATCCTGCATTCATTTGTTTTATTTGGGTACCGAATGAATATTCATAATAGGGTGCGAGTACCACAGAGTTGTACACCACCAATGACATATAAATCAATATATATTCTAAAATAATGTATATATTTGTATAAATAATAATGTACCAAATCTTAATTAAAACAATTCCACATTAAAATCAATCTTTAATTAACCACATAACCCCTATATGTTCATAGTGATACCAAAACCAATCATACCAGCATTGGGTCATGCCTGATTTGGAATCATACACCCAAGGTATATAACATGTCATTATAACATGGTATTTGATTAATCATTTAATTAAAAAATTTACACTCATATTTTTGGGGCTACGAATAGCAGTTTGGCACTCTGTGGGTATTTGGAGTATAATTTCATATCCCACAACTCAGTGATCACATAAAATAATTATTTATTTCTAGGGAACCTTGAGAAGTAATCTAGCATGCCTTTGGTTTTTTGCACCAATAGTCCATATCCCACATCTCAGTAATCACATGAAATATATATATAAATATATATATATATGTATTTGGGGTCCTAGTGCAGTATTTTGGAACCCCATGGATATATGGAGTATCAACCCTTGACCCAAAATTCAGTCACAAATATCACATCTCTTGGATCCATAAAAATGATGCAGTTATCAACCATTTACACAATCCATTATTCAACAAATTTCATAAATTCATTTTTCAATCATATTCACAATTCAATTTATTAACCATGCATAATTAATAAATCATTATTTAAATTATATCAGAACTCCCTAAGGGTTTCCATCAAGGATGGTCTCCAAATCATTAACTGGTCCAATGGGGTTCGTGAAGTATTTCAAAATCTCAAAGTAATCAATTAATTAAATGATTTTAAAATGATTTATTTCAATGTTGAAATCTAAATTTTATGAATGCAGGCACAAAAATAATATCAAGTTTATTGAAAATGTAAACTATATTTCCTACCTCAAGATCATTGTTAAGGATTTTATGAACCCCGGCCTTTAATTTTATGTCGAACAATGAATTTTACAATGATAAAAGTGATATAGGATTATAAAATATGACCATGATACAGTGAAACATGGCCATTTAACCCTATATATAAATCCATTTTCAATAGAGTAAATCATCCCCCAAAAGGAAGGGGAATGCTGTGATTGTGAAAGGAAACCAAATAAGAATAGATCATATAATAAAAGAGGGGTAAAATAATTCAAGATGATTATCAATTTTCATAGAAATTGGTTTATAGTGCCTTGTAATAGTCTACAGTGACTTCAAGAATAATATATGTCATACTAAGTCAATTTTATATTCTTAGGGAAAAAACTATGGAGTTTGGTAATTTATTATATAAATATAGGGTGTTTAGATACCTTAATAGAGGCTTCCATGGTGTGGCTGGAGAGTTTAAAAAAATGTGTTCCCCTACCGTCACGAAATCACGATTTATCCTATTTTTCACATAATTTAAAAAAAAACTAGGAACTATACCTGATAACATAAATTGCCTCATGGTGCATGGTTTGTAGTGGGTGACTTCATGGTTTGTTCAAACCATGTTCCAAAACCGATTTCACCAAAATGTAGTGCATCGAATCCTAGGGAAAACTAAATGGTTTCCCCTAATCATGTTCTAATCCTGAATATCCATATATTCTTAAAAATTTTACAAATTTCACAAAAATCAACACTAAAACCCCAACAATGATATAACTAAAACAAGGGTAATAGAGTACCTAGAAATGATCATGATACATCTTTAGAATGTTCGAGATCATTCTATCTCCCAAAATTTTAACAAATCATCCCCATTATATACTAAAAAAACCAAATATTTCCAGTAAAAATATCAGGCCACTGAGATCATTTTTCAGCTTCCAAATCTCTAGTTTCCTCTGGAATATATACAAGCTACCATAACACATGGACTATCTGCAAGATCATTCCTCTTAACACATTCTCACTATTATAAATAACCTGATTCCGAAACACCTCAAAAGATGCATCACCGTCAAGATCAGCATCATCAATGTTGACCACATGATAAGGTTCGAGATGATAATTCCAAATATGTGACACATGAAAATCATCTTGCATAACTCTACAACTCTTTAGAAGAGCTCATTAGTATACCACCAATTTGATTCTCTCCATAATCTCAAAAGTGTCATCCAACCAAGGTGGAATCATTCCCTCTCTATTAATTATATGGTGATCCAATCAAGGAGAAACACAAGGGAATACATGGTATGTTATTTGAAACTCAATAGGATGATGAAATAATTAATCGTTTGACATTTTCCTTCCCTGATCTATATAAATAAGTTTTGGAATCAATTGGACCTACTATGATGTCTCTTACACAATAATCAACTCAAAAAACTTTGAGTCTCCTTCCTCCATACACAAAAAAGGAGATATGCATGACCAAAAATATAGAGCCTCATATTGTGACATCCTATTAGTCTCCCAATAACCAATGTTATAGGAATACTCAATGAATTCCAATTGATTATTCTAAGACCTAACAAATTCTAGGATTGATAATCACAACAAGTTATCTTATAGGTGAATTTTACATTTTGAATTCTGATCATTCTATATGTAGATAGATGTACTATGAAATACATATGTACCCAAAATATATTGAATGAATTTATAGTTGTATTAATTAAATAAAAAATCAGAATATAAAATAATACTTCAATGTACTCCAGGAAAAAAGACTATATCTATAACATATAATTCCCCTAACTGATCAAATATTAATGTCTCACAGATTGGAAAGAAATGAGAGATATCATTAAGCAGGTCTAAAATTACTCATATATAATCATTAAATTGAGGGATCTTCAGAACACCCATAATCAATTCCATGGTAATGTCACCCACATCTATTTCGGAATGGAATATGGATTCAAAAAACCACCTGATCACTTTCTCTTGGCCTTCACCTGAAAATAGGTGGATCATCAAGTTATGAACTTAGAAATATAACTTATCATCCCCGACCAACAATATTGTCAATGTAGGTCCCGATGCATTTTGTGTAATCTAGGATGCACCACCCACTTAGAGGAATGAAACACAAGTATATTCTCATATCTCATACACAGACACATAAATACATGGTTGTCGTCATAGATGTTATAATCCATTTATATAGTCCAATCATAAGGTGACTCCCAACCTTCAATGGTTTTCCTTTTGGAAAAAATGAAGATCCATATACTCCCTCACCTAAATCTATATCAAAAGTTTGAATTCCATGGAATGTGATAATTTTTTTATCCCCCCCTCACCCTCTGTAATCTTAATGTGAGTTTCAACCGATAAGTTCATTATATTACACAATGAACTAAATCCTGAACTACTTGAGTCTATGACTTCCACCTCAAATTTTCAAAAACACTGTTTCCTTACCCTAGTGTATAGGATGGATCAAAATGAAAATAATTCGAATACTCAAATGATATTTTCTCTCAGATATTCAAATATTTCTAGGAAAACATACACATAAAACATTTATGGTTGGTATAAAAGTATAAATTTAACCCTATATATAATTTTCTAGGACATCAAGGCATAAATAACCATATCTAACTTGATATCATGTGTATGGTAATTTGAATCATTTGGCCTCAGCTACTGTGATCCATACACCATAACACGTTCTCTATGGATAAAATTTTTTCAATGTGTAACTCTAGATGCCTTACAAAACATAGTATACCACCAAACCGTATTAGGTAAGATGAAAATCATTATGGAATTCAAAAAAGTCCTCATCTAATGAAAATAATTCTCAGAAGATCCATACCATTAAAACATGACACCTTTTTTTCTCCAGCATAAAAGTTTTTCTGAAAAAACGTGAAACACAATGGATAAACCTTATAAAATAACTCATTAATGCTAGAAAGATATAGATATAAATAACATTTTTGGGCTTATCACAATAAAAAATTTCCTGAAATATTTCTGGGTTCACTATTATACCTTACGTAGATATGATGTGGCCCATGAAATGTACACTGTCAAAATAAAATTCAAACATATATTCCTTGCAGTATAGCTAATTATCTCTTAGTTTACTCATGATGATTTCATGATTATGGGAAAGATTATCATGATTATTGATGTACACCATGATATCATCAACAGAACAACCAAAAAATTCAATTTTAGGGTTGAAGATCTTGTTTATCAAGGACATAAACATAAAAGGACCATTTTTTAGTTTTAGAAGAATCATGTCAAACTCATATAGGGAATACAAGATTCATAAATAATTCTATTTTATATTAGGAGGTCAAACTATCAACTAATGATAATCCAAACTCAATTCCATCATGAGAAAAAAACAATCTCCTCTCAATAGGTCAAAGGGACCACCGATATGTGGAAGAGGATACCAGTTATTCACTAGTATCAAGTTAAACTTACTATAATAAACACATAAATGAAATATTTTGTCAGTATTCTTAGAAAACAAAATATGATAACACCATGGTGACATACTCAAATTGATAAATCCCTCATTCATCTATTATTATAGCATGATATCTACATAATGAATCATTAATGGTGAAATACAATTTGGTTGAATGGAAAGTGAATCATCTCTTGACATGAGTTAAAATGAATACTAAACATCTATTATATGTGTAAATAATAATAAGTTCTTATAAAGATCATCAAGAATCATTTTAACTACTAGTGGAAAGAAATCATTCTCTACACCTCCTTTTCCCATTGAAATAGGAACCTAGGTTAGGTGTTATTCTTTCTATTGATTAACATCCATGTATGGGCTACCTATATAACCCATTACCCATGATGAAAATAACTATCACCCTCAGGATAAATAATTTTCTCCCTCTGGTGGTAACAGTCTTTGTGGTCTTTGTACAAGACTAAATAGTACATACCTAAAATCAATTGAAAACACGGCTTGTCATGAAGGTAAATATCTCATTAGAAATGATTCTATCCAACCTTGAGAGAACATACCTCACATAAATATATGTACCTTGACCATACTGTGAATGGTTTGTCTATTGTCACTACCCTACTCAAAAAACACAATAGTTAGACTTAAACTATTGAAAAATTGAGAAGATATAAAATAACGAGATGATCCTCTATCAAATAAAGAACTCTAAAGCATAGAATCTATAATAAAATAACCACTAACTATTGATTCAATACCCTCACAATTCATAAGTACAGGATAAAATACATGAAACTCTCTAGCCTTGATTCCCCATTCAATAGTCTCAGTCTGTTGAGTAACACCACTCTACAGATATGGGTGCCACTTTCATAAAGTAACAAGTCCATGTCCCTGAACACAATAGATAAAATAAAATCAACTTATGGAATGATATGTACAATAATTCCCCTTCTAGTACTTTGAACATTACTAGCATCTCTGTAATTACCCACTGGTCGATGGTTTTTATAATACCTCAGTATGTAACCCATCCTAATGATGGATCGATACTCCACTAGTGGCCGGGAATACTAACAAAAAATGTGACCCGACCAACCACATTTGTGGTAATATATCTAGTTACCACAATGAGTAATTGATTCTTCCACATGGTCACTCTGTCTTCCAGATTCATGGGTAACATTCTCCATCTGATACTTCCTATTCTCATAAGATATACCTCATGTTCATCCAACAAAATCAAATTGCATCCCACTTTAAGCTTTATCATGTTCCCCTTAGAGAAGAGATACTGGTTAACAACATCTATATAACTATTCAATAAAAATATTTTATCATGTGACATAATATCCAATTTAAGTTTATACTAAAATCATTTCACCACAGTTTTTTCATTTACATTCAATGTTGGAAAAATTGACAGAAAATTGGAGAATCAACTAGCATATTCCCCCATATATATACATCCATGGGTTGACCATATAAAATCATGTGTTATGTTCATCCTTAGAATCTCTAGGTATATGTTATGTAGGAACTTCTCCTATAATAATTTTCATTCCATGCCCTCTAGATTCTAATCCCAATCTTTAATCCACACCAAATTATTCACATGACCAAATACCATATAATTATCCCATATTACTATTTTCACAGTAGTACTCTCTAGATGGTCATAATTAATCATGATGTACTCAATCTAAAATGTAGCTACCTTTTTTACACCCTCATTGGTGAAGGTAAAAGGGTGTTGAAACTATAACTCCTATGTTAGTTTAGACATGTTTTCTATATCCATCCCTGGGTTTCTCCTCTTAAACATCAAAAATAGAGTAATGTTTTGAACATAACATATCTCCCACTCCTAGAATTAGAACTATTTGATCCCTTTCAATTCTACTGAAGGAAAATTTCAAGCCATGTCATTCTACCATCCTATAAACAAACATATTTATATTGTAAAATTTCAAAAATACCAATCACCACTATTATGGAACATTTTAAATTATTATAAAATTTTAACAAGATTGATTCACATTATTCGAAAACAATTCATGACGAATACACCACCTCATTGTAAAAACCAAGGAACAATTCCTAACCTCTACCATCCCTCACCTAGCTCATGGATAATGTAGGATAAAAAACATTATATTTTCATGCTTCTCATTACACCTCCATTTTTATGATTAAAATTAATATATTCAGAACAATTTAAAACTATCACTTTCTTAATAGGAATCATTTATTTTTTAACTAGCCAAATAATGAAAGTATTTTTATTTTAAATACATCAAATAGTCTTTTTTATATGATTTCTTAAAATATTTCAGGACACATAAAACCCAACGTTCCTAAAATGATTCTTGTATACACAATTCCCATGCCTCATCGGGGAATATGTCAAATCATAGAAAACAATAATATCACAAAACAAGTGCATCCATCGAGGTGAGAAAACATTCAATCAAAACATCAAACATCATGAACATAAAACCCAACCTGGGTATATGGATTTTCCCCTCACACATGGGTAAGATACTCCGATGAACATGATCATAAATAAGGACCAAATTACCCTAGTCTAATTTATACCGTTCTCAAATAGAATGAAAATAGTTAATGAATTTTGATTCCATTTATAGTAGTTTAAAACACCCCAAAACATGTTCCGAATGTTTTTACACCAACATAGTTATTTATACCAACTCATGCATGCCCCCACATGCACTATAGGTTAACAATAAGAATTTGGGGTCTAATATACAATGTAGAAAGACAATACCCACTTCATCATAATATTATAACAGAATCATAATTAAAGAATATCCAAATGATGATAATGAATATCAAGGATAATACCATAATCATTAAGGGCCCACAACACATAATAATCCCAAATTAGGGATAAATGTCCATAAACTAAATCATTAGATATTTCATGCCATAATTGTGTCATGTTTAAGATGATCATCCAAAATAATGAAATACTGACAACTACCATGCACATCCTGACATCATGTCTAGTTTGCTCAGTCGTGATCATTCCAGAATATCAACACATCCATATTATATAGGCACCATTCCCATAACCTATCCAGAAAACTTGATGTCTATTTGGGATTTGATCAGTTATCCCCATATGGGTTTGATTACAACTCATTAGGTCACTACTAATGAAGTCTTAAAAAATATAGTCTATTATAGTGTGTCAAATTTTATAAATAATAAATTTCAATGGATAAATTAAATAGTTTTAACATTAAAATTATTATTTAGTTAACCATATATCCTCTAGTTTCATTTTAACATCCAAATTTTCCATAACATATTTGACTCATTATGAATTCTGAACCATCGTCCAAAGGGATGTCACCTTTTCATTCAGTAATTGTATTCCATTAACCGTTATGTTTCCAATATCACATTCATATATTAGGGGCCTAGAGAAGCAATATAGAACCCCATGGGTATTTGGAGTTGTAGTCTTTGTCCCACAACTCAGTGATTACATGATAGTAAGATATTTATCACTTTGGTGTATAGAAGAAGTCTGAAACCCCATTGGTATATGAAGTAGACGTCCTGGTCCCACTAATTAGTGATGAAATGAAATAATTATATATACCATTTCGGCCTAAAGCAGTAGTCTAGAACACATTAGGTATTTGGGGAATCAGTACATGAACAAAAAACACAGCCACAAGTATCACATCTCATAGTTCTATATTCAAAACCAATTAAACAATAAATTATATAATAAATTATTCATCTAATTACAAAATTTTGTTTATAAATCATAATTACATTTCTATTTATCTACCATGCATAATTCAGAAATCATCATTTCAATAATACTGGCACACCCCATGGGTTTTCATCATGTCTTGTCTTAAAATAACTAATGATTCCAATTGGATCCATGAAGGGTCTCACAGTGCCAAAGGAATCAATTAATTAAATCTATTTAAATTGTAATTTCCCAATGTGGAAAATTAAAATTTCATGAAATGATGCAACCAATTATAACCATGATTTTGGGAAATGTAAATTAAACCATGTAACTCATGATCATTGATGAACGTTTTCCAAATAGAAATGCTCAATTCTATTTTTAACGATCAATTTCACCAAGAAGTAAAGGATCAAAGATAAAAACCTAGGATTAAGATCCAATAAAACATGAGAATTGAATCTTAGATATAAACCCTTTAACATAATGAAAATAATCACTCATAATGAATGTAGAATGATAGGATATTGAAAATAAATAAAATAATAAGAGATTACATACCAAAAGGTGGTAAAATCCGTAAATCGGATTTTCAATTCTCACTAGAATTGGTGTTTTGATCCTTTTAATACATTTAGGAGCCTCTATGTACAAATAAATTAATTTCTAGTTGATCTGTGAAGATTTTGAATAAAAAATAGTTGGTTCATTATTATATATATATATATATATTTGATAAAATTATATTAGTATTGTTTATTGGGGGGACTCGGTTTTCCAAACTGTGCACCATAATTATGAATCCCGACAGTATAAGGTGTATAGTTTCTACAATGTGTTTCATAGTTTGAAAATATAGGAATGAAATGTGAAACCCCCACTGTCTCAAGGTTCATGGTATGGGAAGGGCAGTAATACAATTTGTTCAATTAGTGTACACCGTCATGTTGCTCCAATATGGGTTCACGGTACCATAGGTCAAACATCACTATTTTCCAAAACTGAGATCCAACCATTAATTGGAACATTTGAATCCTAATCTCTATAATTTAACCCAAAATAACAAGAATAAAATCACAAAAATGTATACAACATAACTATTCCCAGAAAACATACAGTTTTCATATTAATATAGTTTTTCTAACTTATTTTGTCTCACATGACTACTCATGCATTGAGGGGCTTTCATTAACTGGTACCTAACCTATTTCATATCTATCTTAATCCTTCATCATATATATAATAAAAAATATTATTTATAAATAAAATTCATTATTATCAAGTATCTGTATTGTGTAAAGGATGTGGATTTATCAATAAATCTCAAATTAATCAAATACCCATCGATGTAAAAATATTAGTTAATGATTTTATACATTTTAGGAAATAAATTTATAAATGATGATTTATATTTAAATTTATGGAAATGTTAATTTCCACGGTAATGTTATTAATTTCAGGTAAACTTAATGATGTCAAAAAAATCAAGTGATATTCAATACTTTCCTTTGTAAAATTGAGTATAAACCATCAATAGAAATAGTAATCATGGGTTTAATTAAATATATAAAAAAAGAGTAATAATAAGTTGTTTTTTTCATTTATGACTACAAATACCATAAAAATATGTTTAATATAATTAATGAGAAAAATATCCCTATTATTTTGTAAATCATTTTAAATATCCCTTTATTTAAAAATATTTTTTAAAATATATATTATAAGGAAAATATTTAAAATAAAATTCATTAATAATAACCTTTAAAACAAGTAAAATAATCATGAAAACATTTTATTTTTCATGACTTCTTTAATTTCTATTTATATTGTAAACTCTAAAACAATGATTCATTTTTCTTTTTTTTGGAAAATACATAAATGGATTTTAAATGAAAACCAAATAAATATTCCCATTGTATTATATTATAAGTTTAAAAATAGGTTAATATTTAATTACTAAATAAATTATAATAGGATCAAACATTTTTTAAAACCTTCTTTGAAAGCATGGTTTTGAATGATTCATATTTTCGATCAAATACATAATGATTTCGAATTTCTGTAAAAACAATTTAAATAACAAGTAGTTAGAATATGATACCATTAATAAAAATGTTTCATTAAAAAATAAAGAAAAAATTGTATATTGTGAAATAATAATTTAATTTTAGTCAACTGATATTCAGTAATAAAAAATCATGATTAGAATAAAAATGTGAAATACACCATAAAAATTATCATAACATTGAATTGAGAATCAATAAATGATTCAATTATGTGTATCATCTATGAATACAAATAAACAAAATTTAAATAAATAATAATATAATAAAAATTCATTACAGATATAACATTATCAAGACCTAATCAATAAATTATAAGTTTAACCTAGTGAGTGGAAATTGAGTTATGAAATCCCTTACAAATTGGTAAATATTAATGCAAATACCCTTTCATTGAATAATTAAAATTGGAAAAAAACCAAGGTTGAATTAATTATTCCTTATTTTACATTTCAAATGGGAATTAAATAAAACATATGAATGATATAAAGTGTAAAACAATATAATATGACTCAATGAAATGAAATTTAGACAAAATCCATTACTTTATTGTTACTTTTTGTTGGTAATTCTTTAACACATATTATAATGGATATAATAATGTTATAAATTTATAACAGAACCATATTAAAAATTATAATATCATACATGACCCTTTTATGAAATCATATCACTCAATTATTAATAATAATTCTTTGTTTTCATTGTTTTAGGTGTTAACTTCCATTGTTTTTCATGCATGTTTTTGCCATGAACTATTTTTTTCTTACACATATTATATAGATATATCCAATCCATAATAATAATAATGTTATAACAATAAAATTTGAGAATTTTTTTTATTTTATACCTAATGTTGTATGATGTGTTTGAAATGTAAAATATGTTACGATTATATAGACGATTTTTCATACTTATTCATGAGTAACAGTTCCATTATTAATTTATCATTATGGAAATAAGGAAGGTAATATTTTAAAATTAAATAAATATAATATATTTAATAGCATATTTTATACTTATATATATAATCTGAGTTTTGTGCTGCTGAAAAGTGAGTCACAACATTTTTCGAAGGAAGATGTCCACACATACAATAACTACGTTATAATCTTTCATTGAGTGAAGAAGTGAGAAATGAAATATTATATTGTCCTTTATAAATGATAACTATAGCAATAATATCTTTATAATTAAATTTGTATAAAATATAATCATAATATTTATCCCTATCACCTTCCATGTACATCTTCACTAAAAAATGGACCACATCACTTTGTGAGGGGATAATCCATCGTACACATGAGTGATGTTATTGTGCCCCCTAAGGAATTGTTGGTAATAAGTTATATATGATATATTTACTAAAGAGGAATAATTAGGTTATAAATATCATATGTATACATTAAATAAATAATTGTACCAATCATTGATAGGTTTTATCGGAAAAATAAACTTCATTGGTTTGTGGGGTAGTAGGCTGATGTACACACGAATAAAGATTTTGTATCCCATTTGATGGAAGTAATGATGGTTGTCAAAAATTAACATATTAAAACATCCAAAAATATATAATATACACAGAATATTATATCATCTTGGTATAATAATAACTAAATGTGGTGTAGAAGGAAATAATATAAATACAGTCATTGAATAATGATACCACTTCTTGGGTATCATCAATAAGACTATACTAAACCATTCAAATGATGAATTTCTACCCAAATAATCTATATAAGATGAGTTTATGGATGTTTGAAAGTGATATTTCCAGTATTTTCCAAACCATAGTGTTTTGATTAGGTGAAAAAGGGATGGGAGTGACTTCCATTTAATTATTGAGTAGTGCAATTCAGATAAATACATAAAATTATTCACTATTGGGAGGTCTCCATTTCCACATGTGAGATAAAAATTGAATAATACGGTATTTAATGGTTTATATGTTCTATAAAAACTTCCATCACAAAAACAATTAAACACTTTTTATCACTTTTTTCCTTATTATTTATGTTTACTCAAATTCATAAATTTTTACCCTGATAATATATATAGTTTTATTTTCGTTGTTATTTATCCTTTAAGAATAAAATAAAATAAAAATAATTAAATAATTTAGACCTATTTGTTCAAAATAATATGTAAAATTTATAAAATTAAATCTTATATGTGTGTAAAATTAATTTTAACACAACCTCATGTAATGTACCAAAGCTCGTATAGACCATAAATATGAAAACTAATAATAAATGTTTCCTAAAAATTATGTCCAAAAATTAATTTAAATGTATTATAAAAAATTATTTATTATTATAAAAAATATTTAATTCATTTTTCTAAATTCAACTAAAAATATATACATAATATAATTTAAAACATGTCTCATAGACATGTTGAAAACCATGTTTTTAACGTTAAAATTCTCAAAAGCATACACCATTTCTATATCAAAATTCAATATGGAAATTTTTATAATGATCCAAAAATGATTAATTTATATAAAATTGATTTAATTTTACTGAAAAAAATTTAAAATTTAAATGTAAACTAAATTATTTTAACAAAAGACATGGTTTCAATAAAAATATTGTATTTTTTACTATTCAGCAAAAAAATATACTATTCAGAAAAATAAAAATAATTCTACCTAAGTTAATTTTGGTCTTTAATTTTCAAAATACTAAGTTTATTTTTTTGAAATAATTTTCTTTTAGATGTAATAATTAAGCTTAAAATATTTTTTAGTGGATTATTAAACCCTTTTTTTAATGTTGGTTTTTAAAAAACATTTATTTATATTATAAATGATTTATTTTTTAATTAATCAACAGATAGCTAAAAACATGTGTAAATTATATATATTTATATTATAGTTAATTATATTCTCCTTCTCTATACCAATGCCTAGGTCTTAATTATCATATTAAAAAAATAATATCAATAATATATTGTTGTTCGATAAGACTTAGTATTTCCTATAATGTGTGATTTCAAAGGAACTTGTTGTTGTTTGAAACCAAAGATTAATAAATTTTTCATGTAACAAAAGATAATATTTTTTTTTGATTGTAACATACACTAATAAGTAAAAAAAATTTATCTTATAATATTATAATGTTACATCCTTATATTACAACGTTTCCCTTCAGGGTCAAATTTATAATTTTCTAATGTTTCACTCAAACTAAGTTCCAGATTTTTCCAAATTTTGATAAAACTTACTATCCAAATATTTTTATTTTTATAATTTAATAATTTAAAATCCTAATAGTATATAAAAAAAATATGATTGACTTATCATGGAATGAAATTCATAATAAATAATATTTTAATTATACAAATCAAAATAAATAATATGGATCACAGATCCTTCTAAGAATTAGAAGAGATATAAATATCTTATTGGTTATTTTGATACCAAACAAACTAATGTGGTTTAAGATTTTTTTTCTCAAATCATTAACCATATATTTCGATCCATTTAACTCATATTACCCTTAACCAAATTGATAAACATTTCCAAAGTTATAATTCAGCATGACAAAAAATATTCTCCCATTATTACATAATAATAATTATCTTTAATAAAATTATGAATTCAATTTTACATTATTAAATTAATTGAAAAAATAATATTTTATTTTAATAATTTTTTAAAAAATGAAAGGAATATTGTTTTTTGAAAAAATTATTTTTAATCATATAAATTATGACATAGAAAAATAAATTATAACAGTGATTCCAATGGAATTAATTGAATTATAAAAAATATAATAATAAATCATGTTCTTTATGAAATAAAAAATTAATGGAAAAATTTAAATACAGTAATTAAAAAGAATAGTTAAAAACAATTTTTATTATTCCAAAAAAATATATTGAATTCTGAAATGTTATAAATATATTCGTAAGTATATCATTAAATGTTTATATTAATTATATTACTTAATAAATATGTATTTATATATAAAAAAGTTGTCATAAACTTTATATTCGATTTGTTTCATCATAACTTCATAAATGTGAGTTTTTTTTAGAAAATATGAATTTTTTACTATTCACCAAAAAATAATTGAATTTTTAAAAATAATAATTATTATACATAAAATAATTATGAAAAAATTAAATTCAAGATAAAATTCATTTAATAAAATTTAACATGTAAAAATACAAAATTTAGGTATTAATCACATTATAGAATAATGTGATATGATTAATGTTTTTGTTCATTTTGAAAGAAATGATTAATTATTATAAACGATTATATAGTGTATCATTTACCCCTAATATAAAAACCTCATCACTAGAATTTTTAGATTTTTACCTCGATAATAGATTTATATGGTTATTTAATTTTACATCCTAGGTTTCCCATATTTCCCCTTTTATTTGATGATTTCTCAAATTCACATTCAAAAATTGTGTTTTCTAATTATGTGAGACTTATTATCTATAGTCATGAAATTTCATATATTCTTTATAGTATGATAAATTAGGTTCAATTTATCTTTCCTTAGTTTTGATCACGTGATTTGGATTTGGAATTCGCATCCTTAATTAAGAGATATGGAACAAATCATTAATTTTAGAGATGCTAGGATTGATCTCAAAATGTTATGCTACAACACCAATTCAGTTTAGTATTTCAAAAATCCTATTATAACTAGTAAAAATTTTCCAATAAATTTCAGTAATAACACAACCCTTCCTTTGATATTACTTCAATAAAACATGTTCTCCCTCTTTTGTTCTATTTTTTCCCTTTGGTTATTGACATATCTCTTATAACAATATTGACCAAATTTTATAAGACTATGAAATTTTATAACATCATTCATTGTACCAAAATATAATATACATTAAAAATATATTCATTTAACTAACATCATCATATAATGATTTTGTATGACATATTTTCCACTTCAATGCTTCATATGGTTCCCTCTAAATTCAAGATTTGAAGCTAAAATTACATGAGAATTTCACCGAAGGAAAATTTTCATCACATGTACCTTAAATGTAATGATTTCATTATCTCAAAATGTATTATGATTTATAGACATCCCATTTAAACTATCATTATTCATGAGAAAAATAATAATTGGTAAAATGTAGATCGGTGTTGAGAGAATTATAAAGACTATTCTATAATATTGATGTAATATGGGGTCCTAGACAAGTAAATTAAAACATGGTGAACCATTAAATATCCTGATTTTGTTAATCTAGATCCATTTGAGTCCATCAAGATATAGATCGTTCCATATAGCATGTAAATTTGATGATTTAGTAATGAGATCAATAATAACTCATAGAAAATTATTCAAAATATTTTTTTTGTAATCCGTTGATTATTTATATATTTATATCATCCCATTTATACCCATGAATCATTAGGGGTTACATTAATCTCTTATGATGATTTATATACACCTTTATTTATTAATTAACTAAGAACCTTGACACATATTATGAAATTTCCCATTTTAAATTATCTGAATAAAATTTCTTCAAATACAATAAAATTATGGTTCTATATGATATATTGTTAAATATAGGTTGTGATATTCACTTTATAATTTCATTTAATTCACTATAATATATGGTTCACAAAACCTCTTCCAAAATATCAATAATCCAAATTTGTAGACCATGTTTGATGACATCCCATCATCAATAGTTTTGATATTCTTTTAATTGGATGATTCTGTTAGGGCATGGTCATGGGTGGAAGAAGTTGTGGTTCCAAGAGATTTTCTATTTCTCGGGGGTTTTGGGAAACTCATTGGGATATTGAATCAATTAGATTAGTTCTGTGGATTAGGATACAATAATTTTTCTTTATCCTCTTCAAAATTTTGTAGTCTTGAAAAATATGGGTAATGCAATTGGGGGTTTATTATAAATAGATGGTGATACTAGAGGAATGTAGTCTACTACATCCCCAAGACTTTATATTGAAATGGATCTAATGGGGAATTTTTATTCCAAAGTGAAAATAAGGGGGTGGGGAGCGAATATCTTAGTGGAAAATGATGTTATTCTAGTCGTTTCTTATGTTCTGATTTTAATGTTATCATAATGGACCCTCTGTAGACATTTGCAGGAATTGGAGATAGAATTGTTTTGGATCAAATGTGTTTTGATTTTTGCCTCTAGGTTGGCGAGATGGTGACCATTTATGGTTACTCTATGCTCCATTATGATTTTAAATACTCTTTTCATTTTTAGGAGGTGCGTCCATCAACTCAATGCTCGTTGTAGTCGAAGGGAGAGGATCATCCCCCAAAGGTGGGATTTTTAGTGAGGCATTATTTTCAAATGAGGAATGTTGTTGGAACATGGCCAGACCAAAACCAGAGTATTTTAAGGATATATCAGTTACATGTAAGGTCTTGTCTCCTATCCAGGAGAAAATTCTGCATCAATTTCAATTAAAACTTTTTCGAATGTGAATGAACTTGAGTATGATAAGGCAGAAACCATCCATCCTCCAAGTACTGGTGTAGGTTATTAGTGTCCTAGTTTTGGTTCTCCATTTTTAGATAGTTAATTGTGTTGGAGATTAGTACACATATGGTATGTTTTATATTGGATGATATTTTATTGGAAATTCAAATTTTCCCCATTCACTGTGTATCTACGAGGTTGAGCTTCTGGGGATATCTCATGACATATTTTTTGAGAAATTTTAATATATATATTTCTCACAAGATATATAGAAACATGATCATATAAAATGGGAGGCATTGAATCATGGAAGGATATGATGTGGTGGTGTGCAGAAACCCATGGAGAGAAAATACTTGGGTGTGATTTTTTGGGTGTGGAAAGCAGTGAGCAGTGAAGAATATGGTTACACAATGATGTGTTGCAATGATTCTACATGTTTAATTTGGATCTTAGAAGGGTGATTTCTTATGATGGACTATTATGCGAGAGGCAATAGAGTTGTATCAGGTTGTGGGTTTTCACACTGGTTTTTACACTATATTTAAAATTCAAGACTATGGTTTTACATGGATTTTTGTACTCTCTTATTCATAGTGGATATTCTTAATGTTTCTACAAGGACTTTTAATACTTCTAAAATAGCGGTTTTCACATTAAAAACATGTTTCCCCATTTGTTATTCTGCATTTTTTTTTTAATTATGTTGACTATTTTTACAATTATTGTCGATGCAGTTGAGTTTTTTTATGGGGTTGATCTACTTGTAAACCAACATCTGGAATCATAGGTGGATATCTATGTTTATATTGATTAAATATGTGGGATTCACACTGTGGGATTTTTTTCCCACCTGGAACTATTTAACTGAAAAATTCTTTTAAACAATGGAAGAAAAAAGGTATAAACATTATTGTCTATGATAATACAGAATATCAATTGAAGAAAAAATCAAAGATTCCAGAGACGATGACTGATGGTGATTGGTAGGATATAAGAGGGTTGGTGAAAAGCACGATCTAGATGCATTTGGGTGATAATACACTTCTAGATGTGATGAAACTGATAGATCCAGAGAGGATCATTGAGAAAAATGAAATTATGTATGATTCAAAATATCTCACAAATCATTTATATCTCAAAAAAAATATGGATGTATCATATGTGAATGCTAGAGAATAGAGATTTAGGTAACCATCTAAATGAGTTCACAAAACTTATGATAGATCTATAATCATCGGTGTTCATGATTAGTGATAATGTCATTATAGTAACTATTGAGATGGAAGTAGAAGAAAATAATTTACTTCTATTGGGTTCATTACCTGATTCATATGATAATCTCTTCACCACATTTCTTTTTGGGAAGGACACACTGAAGTTGGATGATGTGATTTCATTGTTGTTGGTGAATAAGACTTGATAAAAGATCAATGATGGTGAAAATTTATGTAATGTTGGTACTCTGGTTGTGGAAGATAGACACAGTAATTAGATATGTTGGTTGAAGACAAGAATATATGTCAAGTCCTTCTTTTGACATTAAGAGGGTCGTGTGAAAATATGCTGCTATGAATTGAAAAATCATAATGAGGAAAATATGGAACCCAAAAAAGATTCTAAGGATATATTACGAAGACTTATTTTGGGTGAGGTTGACTTATTTTCAGTTGGGGTTGATTATCAGTGGTCAGATTCATACACCTAATGGGTGGTCGATTCTTCAGCATCACACTATATTACACTGAAGAGGGATTTATTTTCATCACATAAAGAATAATAATTTGGTATTTTGAATATGGGAAACAAATATTCTTCTAATTTTTATGGTGTTAGTAATATTTGTTTCACTTTGAATGTTGTTTATATGTTAATATTGAGGGATGTGTGGCATGTTCTAGGTATAAAATATGATTTTTTATCCACTTGAACTCTTGATAATAACGGATTGAAGAGTTTTTTTGGTGGAAGATGGAAATTTTCTATAAGATCGATGGGATATGTATGAGGTGGAATGGATGAAAAAGTTTATATGATGGATGAAAAGGCATTATGTTATGTGACAAATGTAGTTGTGAATAGGACTTCGTTATATTCATGGAACAGGCGACCGTTGCATGTGAGTCAAACACCATCGACTATGTTGAAGAATGTATAGAAGCTAAAGTATAGTATGTCAGGTGTTTCAAGTATTACAAATAATTATTTTCCATTTCAAAGCACAACTGGTGAATCAATGAGAAAAATGATGGATTAGGGTGATTCACAAATAGTTGTGAACTGTGTTAGGGATTTTGAGTAGAGGGAGCTGCTAATTCTTATAGGTGCTCTATATTATGGGGTGATTACAATTATGGGGGAGCCAGATATTTT
This sequence comes from Viscum album, assembly GCA_963277665.1. Taxonomy (NCBI): domain Eukaryota; kingdom Viridiplantae; phylum Streptophyta; class Magnoliopsida; order Santalales; family Viscaceae; genus Viscum; species Viscum album. The sequence continues at coordinate 1,508,071,510 of OY728146.1, read as the reverse complement.
TTATTCGAGTATTAACATTGAAGACACATGTATGATGAAGAATTTAGAATTTGGATTTATTTTTTAGGGGAGAAATCATGTTTTTATCAGAGATGAAAAGAGGGATGTCATATTTTCTGAAGAGGATATCAGTCGGGGCGATACGAATAGATTTGATTTCGAACATAGTTTTTTTTGATGATATATTCTTCTTCGATTGGATGAAGTGGGATATTTTTGGGTTTCATCCCACATGTGGTATTTTTATGATTTAAATATATGTTTGTGAAATTAAAATTATTGTTGTCCATTGTGTATCTACTAGCATGAGATTCAGGTGATATTTCATGATTCTTTTTTGAGATAGTTTCGTATATCGATTTCAAACAAGATATGTGGAAGATGAGAGCCTATAAAAGTATATGTATCAACTCAAATAAGGATACAATTTTTTAGTTCACAAATAACCAAGGAGAGTATATACTTGGGTGATAGTTTCTGGGTGTGGGTAGCAACGAGCAATGAAAAATCAAATTTTGTAACGAGGTGCTCCAACGACACCGCACATTTAATTTCTATCTCTTAAGGGTGATGTCTTGTGAAGGTATACTATTAAGGAGGAAAAATAGGCATATTAGGTTGTGGTTTTTACATCGGTTTTTATGGTTTATTTTCAATTCATGTTTTAGGTTTTACTTGGACTTTTTTACTCTTTGGTTCATAGTGGATATTCTCAATGTTTTTCCATGGATTTACAATCCATTACAAGGAGGGTTTTCCATATTAAAAATATGTGTCCCGATATATTACACTTCTATTTGGTTTTTCACTTTACTTATGTTTATGATTCTTACAGTTATTATTGTCATAAGAACCTTTTTTCCTAGGGATAACCCTCTTCTTACCCAAAAAATTTCTTAAAGAATCTTTGCACGTGGAGATACCTATCATCCAAATGGATCTTGAGGAGAGTCCATTGAGTTTGGAGGGGTCTGGGGTTGTCATCTCCAAATATCAGATGCATCTAGTGAAGTATCGGGCATATGGTAGGGTCCATGGTGGTCCTCCTATGGAGTTAAAAAGTAAATTAGTGTGGTCTAGAAACCATTTCTTCACACATTGTGATTCTTCTAAACAAGGACATTTCATAGAGATTTCTGGGATCTTTGAGGTTGAGGTTAGAAAGGATTGTTTGAATCTATTGGATTTTGGGATAGTTACATTCACATGCTCAAAACAAGATTCTCTCAACTCAACAATGAATATTGTCACTTACTCTAGAAGCAATGCAATATATCTCGATGTTGAATGGAATCGATCCTACTTTGAAATGAGATAGTTATTTGAGTGAGGAATAAATATGCTTAGGTTTTTAAATAATGAAGTAGTTTAAATGTTTCTTGTCTAACTATTATCGATCCATGATAAATGACAAGCATATACTTGTTTTTTAAAAATATATATGGTTTATAGAATCTCTTCATGCCATTTCATGAAATTAATCTATCAGGATTTTCTTGTAGAAGTGTGTAAAATCTGTTTTATTAATGCCTCTCATTATCATGTTTCAACTTTTGTGAGTAATACTGGGTTTTATAATGTTTTTTAATTAATTTATGTTAATATAAATGCATCATGAGGTTGTAAATATTGATTAAATCATGGAGTTATAACCCAGGAAGGCGAGATTGGTATGGAAGTGGAGATTTAAATACTATCACATATAAAATAGGGAAGGCGGGTTGTGCGACATTCACTATTACATCCATGTATAAATTTAGATGATTCATGGAATAAAATGGGGTTTTTTATCATTATTATTTGGGTATCATGTTTACATGGTATATTCATAGGAAGGATAGCCACCGCATTCAGAGTAGGTTAGATAGATGTCGTGAAAACATATATCATCTGGATTCCTTCAAGAATAATTTAGTTAGAAATATAACTAGATCATTTTCTGATCATTCCTCTAATGTTTTTATCTTTTATAGGGAGATAATAAATTTTGATCGCTTCCTTTTTCTGGTTAAGAAAGTAGGGCTTCTAATAAACAGCCAACTATTCTTGCACCATCTAATGGATGTGAATTTTTTAGGCTGTTATATCAAGGAGTATGAGGTAACGTATATCATACCATCAGGATTGGATTGGGTGTATCCATAACTATGAAGAATGTCTAGTGGATATACAAGAGGAAATTAAGGTACTTTATTATATGCTCAAATAGTATTGGGAAGGTGCTAAATTTGTGGCCTTAAATGATAACTTATGTCATTTAGTCAAGAAGAGTCTGGAATTAGAGAGAGTTTCCAAGGGAAAATATCAAACTACTAGGTTTAAGGAGAAAGAAATAAACACAAGCTACTTTTTTCTTTTCTCACATAAATTATGTTTATATGGGGAATTAATTTAATGTTTTAGGATGTTTATTAAACATATGACATCGAGGATGCTCGTAACACAAAAAAATATCACTTTAATTAATTTTTTATATGGAATATGGGTGGAATTGATCGAAACCAGTAGTTGGAATGTAATGCCCTGACCCCAGAAGATCGGAGTCAGTGCATTAATTTTATAAGTTGTCATGATTACAAGGAATCAAGTCCCGCTGTACAGATCAATTTAGCAGTCTTGGAAAATAGATTACATACAAGAACATAACATTACACATTCTAACATAAATCATATAATAAATATTCCCATAAGAATTCGATTATTACCATAGCTTAACCATGAATATCAATCATAATACACTTATTGGAATCTTCGGACCACAAAACATAGGAAAGGGGTGGGATCAGATGTCCAGTACGGGTAAATAATTTTACTGCAGTAATAAACATTTAAGGAAAGATGTATAATAAAAATAGCAACGTTTTAAATAAAAAGTTGAAAAAAATACGGAAAAATTAAATCAATCATTACTACATAAACATGAACATGGATATTATACTAGTTATATAATCAAATGTTATAATTAATTTCATAATGAGGGAATGTATAGTTCAATACTTAATAACTACCATGCCAAGGCCTTGTGGAAAGACCATTCACAAATATTTTGTCAAGGCATTATTCCAAAACTCTAGTTTGTATCATGAGTCTTACCGATACATATAGGGAATATAGATGGACATTCCCACCACTTACTACAACCAATGCATTCTTCATATTAAAAGGGTGAAACATAAAATAAACACTCGTATTAAAATAGCATAAAAAATGTTTGTACTGTAACATCCCAAGTATGTAATGAATAATAGATATTTTTATCAATGTATATTAATGAATTAGATAGTGTTTTAGAGGCTTAAATTGAAAATAAATCCAATCTTAAGCATGGAATACACTAATATTTTTAAATGATTGTTTTACTGCCTTTTGATGGAAAACCATTTTTAAATCTATATTTTGACAATTTAATATGCCATGTTTGAAAAAATAAACTTATTCTTTATGATTGGGACATCAAAATTTACTATGTGTGAATTTTTGGTATTTTTCTGAAAATGTTCATTTTTTTAATGAATAGTGAAAGATACTGCATTTTACATTAAAACTGCTTTTTAATCTAATTTATTCATATGATTAGATTATCTTTTGAATTAGTTTTGATGTGAAATTAGAATATATTTTTACCATTTAATCCAATGTTTGTCATTGGAATCAATTTCACCTTGAAATTGGACTTAAACTGGTGTCAATCTTTTGATACTTATTGTTTCATAAAAAATGCAATTTGTCATGACAGTGGGAATTAATTATTAAATTAATTAATGAAACTTATATGTTTTGAGTTTTTTAAAATAGAAAAAATTTTGAATTTATAATATCAAATATATCTTAGGGTGAACTTTTGGTATTTTTCAGAAAAACTTCAATTTTTGATAAATAGTGAAACCACTAAGTGGTACATAAAAATATGATTTTTCTTTTAAATGAAATTTTACCACCTCTGTGTTTTGAATATCAAAAATCCAATATACATGGTTTTATTTAAGAAGTAAAATGTGGTTCAATAGGATTAAAATAATTTTTTTGTGAATAGTAACTTTTATGTTTTTAATCATGATTAGTGGTAATTAGTGTAGTTTAAGGAAAAAATAATGTTTTAATAATATGAAATGACCTAGACACATGTCATACCCTTATTGTATGTGTAATGGCCGACCCAAAAAAATCCATGGGTCAACTTGGGGACCCCATGGGGCCACTTTGGTAGGAAAATGACATTAATATCTTTTTATTTATTGTTAAAGTAAAAATGACAAAAACATGAGTTATTTTACTAAAATAATTTTTACATGGGGTTATAAAAGTCAGATTCTTTATTATAAATAGTCATTGGAAAGATAAAAAGATTTTCTACATCATAGAATTTTGTTTATAATTTTAAAACTTTAAATAAATTAAATTATTTATGACATCATGATGATGAAGCGATAACCTCATTAATAAAGGATTTAAATAAAATGAAATGATAATGTAATCTCTATGACCTAAACATGTCCAAAACCTATTGGATGGGTGTATTTCTAACCCTTATCACCTTACCCTCGAATAATATCAATGTGGGACCTTTTGAATCCGAAACTCATTTTAAAATAAAGTAACATTTTTTTACTTTCTAAGAGTGCCCCTCCTCTCCTCTTATAAAAGGCCCCCACCTCTACCTCCTTAACCACACATCCAAAGCCTTTTGCTTGGCCAAACCCTGACCATTTTGTCTCTAAACTTCCCTCTATTACTCCTTGAAGCCTCACATTGGGCATAATGCTTCCCAAGGAAGCCTTTGATCTCAAACCAAAGGGAGTTACCCGATTTTAAGGTAATGTCATCCCTTGAGTCCTTTTGTTTTATTTTGTTTCTCCAACCCCCTAAACTCTTTTTATTAATTTAATTTGTAACAAATCCAGTATATTCAATATACTAGGATGTTGTTATAATAGTTATTGGAGCTAAACTTACATACACCTACATCTAATGGTTAAAGAACATACTGTTTCCGTGGATGGTGAATTTATGCCTCCCAAAACGATGATTGTTCAATATTTTTTAACACCTTCAAAGGTGGCCATTGAGATGACACTATATTTATATATGATATAAAATATGTTTATTTTTTCCTTAAGCTTCTGTATTTTTCATTTTGGGAATACCTTTATGGTTTCCATTATGGGTAAACGCGATATGTTCATTTAAGGAAGTGCGGACTACCGCCCCCTCAAAGTGATTTGATTCGTTAATACCATATGTGGGACGTATAAAGGATGGAGTTATAATATTATATATGATATTACACTGTAATTATAGTATACCTTTATATCATTATTATTCCATTTCATAAAATACGAAATAGAAATGGAAGCAGCGTTAATGCGTACGTACGACTTACCGTCTCCATGAACGGTGCATTTCATTTCTTACCTCTAAATGATTATGTAATATTATAAATGCAGGTATATACCAGATATATATGATATATATGATCTATACATCATGATTATAATTCTGGATATAATGGATACATGAACAACTTGTAATTATAAAGGGTTTATTTTTGACTCAAGTACCAATGATCGTTAAAATGACCGTTATTAACTTAAATAATTACATAGTGTTCATGACATGGAGATAAGTGATATAAAAGGAATAATGAACTTGAAAAAGGTTCTTAAAAAAGTAGAAATTAACTCAAGTTTATTATTCAGGAGATTAAAGAACGACCGAGTCAAGTCAGACACGAGGTATGGGACATCGTCTCAATCTCCTTTCATTGAGGCATATTTTGTTTTATACGCAACCTTATTTTATACGGTGTATAAACCCCTTTGAATTTTATGTTTATATTAAATGAATCTTTTTTATACAAAGCGTTTTACTAAACGACAAAATGGGATTTTTTTTTCATACATATGCAGCAACAACGACTTCTCCGCCGCTGTGACCATTATTTGAGTTTCGACTTCCTCTACAAGCCATACTTTTTTTATTAAAAAATAAATACCATGTTTTACTTTTCTTTTATTTTGGTATTGAAAATGGTTTTCATAATGTTTTTATATCAATGTGTTGTATTGATATCTTGTGATTGAAAGGTGGAAATGTTATGTTTCCTTTATGCATGTTTTATGTGATACGATTATGTTGAGGTTCTTGGGAATTATTATGAAGACGGGTGGTTCCGTGATAAACTAAGGGCGGGTGAGCCTGATATAGCTCGCCAATGCATTGGGTAACGTGAAGGAGTGAAACAATAAGGATTATCTGATGAGATTTAGGTAATATACTGTGATGGGTATTCCAAACATAACCAAGAGGGTTACTCCCTACGTAAGAATGTTATGAATGCCTCAAGTTACTTTTATGTCTTATGATTTCTATGATTTATTCATGATTTTATGAGGTATAATAATGTGATTATATTTTATGGGTAAAGTATGATTTCATTCTTATGTATATATGTACTCATGTTTCCTTTCCATATTTTTATATCCCTTACTGAGCTATTTATGATCATCCCAATATTTTTTTGAAACGTTTTTCACAGGTCAAGGGAAAGGTACATGTTATGATGATAGTGTCATGGAAATGTCAAGAATGAATCCATGTTTTATTTTAAATATGATTCAATTGATGGGAAAAATGAATACTATATTTATGTAACAACTATGTTTATATGTTGAAAGTAATGCATGTTTTATGATCTAATTCTCTAAAACTCTAAACCTGAAAAGATCCTCAAGGTGTAATCTTGTAATAACCCATGATTAAGTAATGTTTAAGGTTGAGGCCTTATAGTTGGTATTATAGGTCGGGTTAGATAACTTTAGGAGTTAGAATTATATTAAATGATTATCAAAAAATATTTTTTTTATGATCAAATTGAAATGATATAGCATTTGAAGAGTACCATGTTGCTTCATCTAAGACATGTTTGTTCAGAATGGTTTTCCACAGAGGAAACAGGGAAGTAGTGCTAGGAAGGCATACAAAAGTAAATAACCTTCCGAATCCGCATCCTGAGATGGTCGGAATTGGAACTGAACAGTTTGTTGCAGTAATGGTGCAGTTGACTCAAGCGATAAATGGTGGTGGTATCCATGCACAAGATCAGCTAGATTAACCGCAGAGGAACATGTCAGTGGTGGAACATTTCATGAGGCAACACCCCCCATCATTTAGAGGATCATCTGACCTTGTGTTAGCTAAAGGGTGGATTAAAGCACTGGAGAAGATTTTCGATGTCATGGGGTGTTCAGACAATCAAAAGTTTAGTCTTGCTATTTACCGTTTGGAGGGTGAAGCAGATTAGTGGTGGTCGATGGTTAAAAATATTAGGGACGCTGATGAGATTGATCCTCTTGACTGGGATGAATTCAAAAGTATGTTTTTTGAGAAGCAGTTTCCTAAGTCTATTCGAATTAAGATGGAAATGAAATTCTTGGAATTGAAGCAAGAGGAAGACTCAGTGGCTACCAATGAAGAAAGGTTCACTCGATTAGAAAGGTATGCTCGAAATTTTATTCGAGACCTTGATAGTAAAATAAATAGTTTTTACTCACGATTAAATCCCAAATATCGAAGGTCATTAGCTTCCCGTGAGTTTAAAAGTTATGAAAAGCTTGTTCGATGTGCTGAGAAGGTGTAAATGGAGTTTTTTGATGATCAAGTGTTCTATAACAACCAATAGATGAAGAGACCGAGGTGGCTGGAGAAAGGGAAGAATTATTCAAAAAAGATTGATGGTAAGAAATCTAAATTTCCATTTTGTGATAAAATTGGAAAAAGTCATGCTAGGGAATGTCTTCTGAATTCTGGAAAGTGCTACCGATGTGGTAAAATGGGACATAAGGCTCGTGATTGCACTGAAAAAGATCAAGGTGACGGTAAGTTCAAATTTGATTTACAGTTAGTGAAATGTTTTAAGTGAAATGAGATGGATCACTTTGAAAATGAGTGTCCGACAAAGAGCTTGAGTGATGGGAAGAAGTTAGACTACATGTAGAAAGGGGTGGTGAAATCCTTTGCAACTACTTCAGTAGATGTCGGGCCACCAAATGAAGTTGTATTAGGTACTTTTTTTGTTTTTTTAGATTATGCTAGTGTGTTGTTTGATTCGGGGTCTACACATTCTTTCATCTTTGAAAACTTTTCTAGTAAAATGGGAATACCATCTCATGAAATGACTCATGAACTTTTGGTAAAAACACCTAGGGGAAATGTTAGGGCAAAATGAATTTATAAGAATCTTACTATCCTTATCTGTGGAAAGAACCTACTTGCAATCCTTATTGTTCTACCTCTAGTAGAGTTTGATGTTATCCTGGGTATGGATTGGCTCTCTATTTTCCATGCTAAGATTGACTGTAGAGCTAAAGAAGTTTCTTTTCAGAAAGACTTTCAGTTTGTGTACAAGAATGAACCCTTACTGTTGATAACATATCAAGAGGTCAAAAAACTTGTAAAAGATGGAAATGAATGTTACCTTGCACACATTGTTGAAAATAAAGGAACTTTTCAGACTAATGATGTGTCAGTTGTAAATGAGTATCCTGATGTTTTTCCTGATGAGTTGCCTATAATAATACCAGATAGGGAAGTTGAATTTATTGTTGACTTAGTTCCTGATGCTAAGCCAATTTCGAAACCCCCTTATCAAATGGCTCAAATTGAACTTTTAGAGTTGAAGGAGAAATTGCATGATTTATTAGAGAATGGTTTCATTCGACCTAGCACGTCACAATGGGGTGCTCCTGTTTTATTTGTTAAAAAGAAAGATGGTTCTATGAGACTTTTCATTGATTATAGAGCCTTGAATAACATCACTGTTAAGAACAATTATCCTTTCCCTCATATCGATGATTTGTTTGATCAGATCCATGGAGCTCAGTTGTTTTCAAAGATTGACCTGATATCGAGGTACCATCAGCTGAAGGTAAAGGAAGAAGATGTTCCGAAGACTGCGTTTCGTACAAGATATGGCCATTATGATTTTGTAGTAATGTCTTTTGGGCTAACCAATGAACCTGCTGTATTCATGGACTTAATGAATAGAATTTTCCATTAGTTCTTGGATAAGTTTGTGGTGGGTTTAATTGATGATATATTGGTGTTTTTTAAAAGTAAAGAGGAGCATGAAAGTCATTTACGGATTATTTTTTAAACCTTAAAAGAAAAGAAATTGTATGGGAAATTAACCAAGTGTGAGTTTTGGTTGAAACAAATTTCTTTCCTTGGTCACATTGTTTCTAAAGATGGGATAACTATTGATCCTGTAAAAACAAAGGTTGTTGAAGAATGTCCAAGACCCACAAATGTAACTGAGATTCGTAGCTTCCTTGGTTTGGAAGGCTATTACTGAAGAGTTGTTAGAAATTTTTCACGGTTATCTTGTCCAATGACGAAGCTAACTCGAAATGGTGTTAAGTTTATCTGGACAATAGAATGTGATGATTGTTTTTAGGAATTGAAAAGAAAATTGGTGAATGCTACAGTGTTGGCACTACCTTCCAGGAATGGTGAGTTTGTTATCTACAGTGATGCTTCATTGAATGGACTTGGTTGTGTCCTAATGCAGAATGATCAGGTAATTTCTTATGCTTCACGAAAGTTGAAAAATAATGAGGTAAATTACACTACACATGATTTGGAATTAGCTATTTTTGTTTTCTCTTTAAAAATTTGGAGGCATCATTTGTATGGAGTAAAGTGTGAAATATATACCGATCACAAATGTTTAAAGTATATATTCACTCAGAATGAATTGAACATGAGATAAAGGAGATGTCTATAATTAATCAAGGATTATGATTTTACAATTCATTACCATCCGGGAAAAGCAAATAAAGTGGCCAATGCTTTGAGTCGAAAAAGTAATTCTTCATTAACAATGTTGTGTTTGGAACGTGATCCTTTGGTTAGGGATTTGATGAAAATTGGCATATAAGTTGTTGGAGCAAGAAGTTCTTATGTTTTGTTTCAGGTATCAGTGAGATCATCTCTATCATACAGAATCAAGAATGCACAGAAGCAAGACATTGAGTAGCAGAAAAAGGTAGAGCTGGTTCAGAAGGGTTTGTTGCCTAAATTCAACATTGATAATGATTGTGTTTTGAGATTTGGGAAGAGATTGTGTGTGCCTTGTGATTCACAGTTGAAGAGAGAGTTGTTATGTGAAGCTCATAGTTCTCTGTTTTCAGTTCATCCTGGCAGTACTAAGATGTACAGAGATCTACGAAAGTATTACTGGTGGGATGGAATGAAAAGAGATATTGCCAATTTTTCTATGAAGTGTTTGACTTGTCAACAGGTTAAAGCAGAGCGATAGTTACCGAAAGGGATGCTTCAGCCTTTACTAGTACCAGAGTGGAAATGGGAGAATATATCCATGGACTTTTTTGTGGGATTACCGAAGACATCTCTAGGTAATAATGCAATCTGGGTTATTGTTGATCTCTTGACAAAATCTGCTCATTTCCTTGCTATACGAGATACTTTTTCCCTAGATCAACTTTCCCGTTTGTATCTTAAAGAGATAGTCAGGTTAAATGGAGTTCCTCTCTCCATTGTATCTGACCGTGATCCCAGGTTCACTTATAACTTTTGGAAATGCCTTCAGAAGTCTGTGGGTACTGAATTAAATTTTAGTACAGCTTTTCATCCTCAATCAGATGGGCAGTTAGAACGAACAATTCAGACATTGGAGGATATGCTATGTTCTTGCTCTATGGATTATCAGGGAAGTTGGGACCAACATCTTTCTTTGGTTGAGTTTTCTTATAATAACAGTTTTCATTCCAGTATACAGATGGCACCATTTCAAGCATTATATGGGAAGCGGTATCGAACTCCAGCTTTTTGGGATGAAGTGGGTGAAAGGAAACTGATGGGACCAGAATTGGTAGAAGAGTTGGCAGAAAAAGATCAGCTGATACAGAAACACATGAGAACAGCTCACAGTAGGCAGAAGAGTTATGCGAACAACAGGAGGAAGGATCTATCTTTTTAGGTAGGTGATCATGTTTTTCTCAAAGTATCACCATGGAAAAGTGTGATGCAATTTGGTAAGAAAGGAAAGCTGAGTCCAAGGTTCATTGGATCATATGAAATTATGGATAAAGTTGGATCAGTTTCTTACCGAGTAGAATTACCTCCGATTTTATCTCAGGTACACAATGTTTTTCATGTTTCGATGTTGAGAAAGTATAGGCCGGATCCGTCTCATGTTTTGAGTCTAAAGGTAGTTCAGTTGGAAGAGAACCTATCTTATGGGGAACATCCAGTCTAGATTCTTGACCACATGGAGCAAGTGTTACGGAGTAAGGTTATTTATCAGGTAAAGGTTTTGTGGAAAAACCACATGATGGAAGAAGCAACATGGGAATCTGAAAATGAAATGAGGGATACGTACCATCATTTATTCGATATGCAAATAAATTGCGGGGACAAAATTTTCTAAAGGGGGGAAGGATGTAACATCCCAAGTAAGTAATGAATAATAGATATTTTTATCTATGTCTATTAATGATTTAGATAGTGTTTTAGAGTCTTAAAATAAAAATAAATCCAATCTTAAGCATGGAATACACTAATATTTTTAAAAGATTGTTTTACTGCCTTTTGATGGCAAACCATTTTTAAATCTATCTTTTGACAATTTTATAATCTATTTTTGTCAAAATAAACTTATTCTTTATGATTGAGACATCAAAATTTACTTTGTGTGATTTTTTGGTATTTTTCTGAAAATGTTCATTTTTTTAATGAATAGTGAAAAATACTGCATTTTACATCAAAACTGATTTTTAATATAATTTATTTATATGATTAGATTATCTTTTGAATTTGTTTTGAAGTGAAATTAGAATATATTTTTACCATTTAATCCAATGATGGTCATTGGAATCAATTTCACTTTGAAATTGGACTTAAATTGGTGTCAATATTTTGATACTTATTGTTTCATAAAAACATGCTATTTGTCACGACAGCGGGAATTAATTATTAAATTATTTAATGAAACTTATATGTTTTGAATTTTGTAAAATAGAAAAAAAATTTGAATTCAGAATATCAAATATATCTTAGGGTGAGGTTTTGGTATTTTTCTAAAAAACTTCAATTTTTGATGAATAGTGAAACCACTAAGTGGTACTTAAAAAACTGATTTTTCGTTTAAATGAAATTTTACCACCTCTATGTTTTGAATTTCAAAAATCCGACATACATGGTTGTAATTAAGAATTAAAATGTGGTTAAATGGGATAAAAATAATTTTTTTGGTGAATAGTAACTTTTATGTTTTTAATCACGATTAGTGGTAATTAATGTAGTTTAAGGTAAAAATAATGTTTTCATAATATGAAATGACCTAGCCACATGTCCTACCCTTATTTTATGTTTCATGGCCGACCATGAAAATACATGGGTCAACTTGGGGACCCCATGGAGCCACTTTGGTAGGAAAATGACATTAATATCTTTTTATTTAATGTTAAAGTAAAAATAACACAAACATGAGTTATTTTACTAAAACAATTTTTACATGGGGTTGTACAAGTAAGATTTTTGATTATAAATATTAATTGGAAATCTAAAAATATTTTCTACATCATAGTATTTTTTTTATAATTTTTAGACTTTATAAAAATTAAATTATTTATGACATCATGATGATGCAGCGATTACTTCATTAATAAAGGATTTAAATAAAATGAAATAATAATGTAAAATCTATGACCAACACATGTCAAAAACATATTAGATGGGTGGATTTAGAACCCTTATCACCATACCCTATAATTATATCAATGCAGGACCTTTGGAATCCGAAACTCTTTTTAAAATAAAGTAACATTTCTTTACTTTCCAAGAGTGCCCCTCCTCTCTTCTTATAAAAGGACCCCACCTCTACCTCCTTACCCACACTTACAAAGCCTTTGCCTCGTCAAACCTTGCCCATTTTTTCTCTTCACTTCACTATATTACTCCTTGAAGCCTCAATTTGGGCAGAATTATTCCCAAGGAAGCCTTTGAGCTCAAACCAAAGGGACTTACCCGATTTTAAGGTAATGTCTTCACTTGAGTCCTTTTGTTTTATTTTGACCCTCGAACCCCCTAGTCTCTTTTTATTCATTTCTTTTGTAAAAACTCCAGTATCTTCAATATACTAGGATGTTTTTATAAGAAGAATTCGAGCTACACTTACACACACCTACATATAATGGTTAAAGAACATACTGTTTCTGTGGATGGTGAATTTATGCCTCCCGAAATGATGATTGTTCAAAATTCTTTTAAAAACTTCAAAGGTGGCCATTAAGATGACACTCTATTTATGTGTCATATATAATATGATTATTTTTCCTTATGCTTCTGTATTTTTCATTTTGGGCAAACCTTTATGGTTTCCATTATGGGTAAACGTGATATCGTCATTTAAGGAAGTGTGGACTACCACCCCCTAAAAGTGATTTGATTCCTTAATACCATTTGTGGGACGTATGAAGGATGGAGTTATGATATTATATATGATATTACACTGGAATTATAATATACATTTATATCATTATGATTCCATTTCATAAAATATGAAATAGAAATGGAAGCAACGTTCATGTGTACGTACGGCTTACCGTCTCCATGAACGGTGCATTTCATTTCTTACCTCTAAATGATTATGTAATATTATAAATGCATGTATATACTGGATATATATGATATATATGATATATACATCATGATTATAATTCTGGATATAATGGATACATGAACAACTTGTAATTATAAAGGTTTTATTTTTGACTCAAGTACCAATGATCGTTAAAACGACCGTTATTAACTTAAATAATTACATAGTGTTAATGACATGGAACTAAGTGATATAAAAGGAATAATGAACTTGAAAAAGGTTCTTAAACAAGTATAAATTAACTCAGGTTTATTATTCAGGAGATTAAAGAATGTCCGAGTCAAGTCGGACCTAAGGTATGGGACTTCGTCTCAATCTCCTTTCACTGAGGCATATTTTGTTTTATACGCAACCTTCATTTATACGGTGTATAAACCCCTTTTCCTTTTACGTTTATCCGAAAGGAATATTTTTTATACAAATCATTTTACTAAACGACAAAAGGGAATGATTTTGTCGTACGTATGCGGCAACAACGAATTCTCCGCCACCGTGACCATTATTTGAGTTTCGACTTCCTCTACAAGCCATACTTTTTTTATTGAAAAATAAATACCATGTTTTATTTTTATTTTATTTTGGTATTGAAAATGGTTTTTATAATGTTGTTATAACAATGTGTTGTATTGATATCTTGTGATTGATATGTGGAAATGTTATGTTTCATTTATGCATGTTTTATGTGATACGATTATGTTGAGGTTCTTGGGCATTATTATGAAGATGGGTGGTTCCGTGATAAACTAAGGGAGGGTGAGCCCGATATAGCTCTCCAATGCATTGGGTAACGCGAAGGAGTGAAAATTTAAGGTTTCTCCGAAGAGATTTAGGGAATATACTATGATGGGTATTCCAAACGTAACCAATAGGGTTACTCCCTACGTAAGAATGTTATGAATGCCTCAAGTTACCTTTATGTCTTATGATTTCTATGATTTATTAATGATTTTATGAGGTATAATAAAGTGATTATGTTTTATGGGTAATGTATGATTTCATTCTTAAGTATATATGTACGCATTTTTCCTTTCCATATATTTATATCCCTTACTGAGCTTTTTATGCTCATCCCAAGTTATTTTTGAAATTTTTTTCACAGGTCCAGGGAAAGGTACATGTTATGATGATAGTGTCAAGGAAGTGTCAAGAATAAATCCATGTTTTATTTTAAATATGTTTCCATTGATGGTAAAAATGAATAATATCTTTATGTAACCACTTTGTTTATATGTGGAATGTAATGCATGTTTTATTATCTAATTCTCTAAAACTCTAAACCTGAAAAGATCCTCATGGTGTAATCTTGTAATGACTCATGATTAAGTAATGTTTAAGGTCAGGGGCTTATAGTTGGTATCAGAGGTTGGTTTTGAAAACCTTAGGAGTTAGAATTCTATTAAATGATTATCCAAAAATATTTTTTTATTGTCAAATTGAAATGATATAGCATTTGAAGAGTACCAAGTTGCTTCATCAAAGACATGTTTGTTCAGAATGGTTTTCTGCAGAGGAAACCGGGAAGCAGTGCTAGGAAGGAATACAGAAGGAAATAACCTTCTGAATCAGTATCCTGAGATGGTCGTAATTGGAACTGAACATTTTGTTGCAGTAATGGAGCATTTGACTCAAGCGATAAATGGTGGTGGTATCCATGCACGAGATTAACCAGATCAACCGTAGAGGAACATGTTAGTGGTGGAACATTTCATGAGGCAACACCCCCCATCATTCAGAGGATCATCTGACCCTGTGTTAGCTGAAGGGTGGATTAAAGCACTAGAGAAGATTTTCGATGTCATGGGGTATTCAGACAATCAAAAGGTTAGTCTTGATATTTACCATTTTGATGGTGAAGCAAATCGGTGGTGGTCGATGGTTAAAAATATCAGGGACGCTGATGAGATTGATGCTCTCGACTGGGATGAATTCAAAGGTATGCTTTTTGAGAAGTATTTTCCTAAGGTTGTTCGGCTTACTATGGAAAAGCAATTCTTGGAATTGAGGCAAGAGTAAGACTCAGTGGCTACCTATGAAGAAAGGTTCACTCGATTGGCAAGGTATACTCAAAATTTTATCTGAGACCTTGATAGTAAAATCAATAATTTTTACTTAGGATTAAAGCCAAAATATCGAAGGGCAATAGCTTATCGTGAGTTTAACAGTTATGAAAAGTTTGTTCAATGTGTTGAGAAGGTGGAAATGGAGTTTGCCGATGATCAAGTGTTCTATAACAACCAACAGAAGAAGAGACAGAGGTGGTAGGAGAAAGGGAAGAATTCTTTAAAAAAGTCTGATGGTAAGAAATATAAGTGTCTAGTTTGTGATAAATGTGGCAAAAGACATGCTGGGGAATGTCTTATGAATTCTGGAAAGTGCTACCGATGTGGTAAGATGGGACATAAGGCTCGTGATTGCACTGAAAAATATCAAGGTGATGGTAAGTTCAAATTTGATTTACAGTTAGTGAAATGTTTTAAGTGCAATGAGATGGGTCACTATGCAAATGAGTGTCCGAAAAAGATCTCGAGTGATGGGAAGCAGTTATACTACAAGCAAAAAGGGGTGGTGAAATCCTTTGCAACTACTTCAGCAGATGTCGGGCCATCAAATGAAGTTGTATCAGGTACTTTGTTTGTTTTTTCAGATTATGCAAGTGTGTTGTTTGATTCGGGGTCTACACATTCTTTCATCTCTGAAAAAATTTCAAGTAACATGGGAATACCATCTCAAGAAATGACTCCTGATCTTTTGGTAAAAACACCTGGGGAAAGTTTGAGGGAAAAATAATTTATAAGAATCTTCCTATCCTTATCTCTGGAGAGAACCTACTTGAAAACCTTATTTTTCTACCTCCAGTAGAGTTTGATGTTATCCTGGGTATGGATTGGCTCTCTATTTACCATGCTAAGATTGACTGTAGAGCTAAAGAAGTTTCTTTTCAGAAATACTTTCATTTTGTGTAAAAGAATGAACCCTTACTTTTGATAACATATCAAGAAGCCGAGAAACTTGTAAAAGATGGAAATGAATGTTACCTTGCACACATTGTTGAAAATAAAGAAACTGTTCAGATTAATGATGTGCCAGTGGTAAATGAGTATCCTGATGTTTTTCCTGATGAGTTGCCTTGAATAATACCAGATCGAGAAGTTGAATTTACTGTTGACTTAGTTCCTGATGCTAAGCCAATTTCAAAACCCCCCTTATCGAATGGCTCAAATTGAACTTTTAGAGTTGAAGGAGCAATTGCAATATTTATTAGAGAAAGGTTTCATTCGACCTAGAACGTCACCATGGGGTGCTCCAGTTTTATTTGTTAAAAAGAAAGATGGTTCTATGAGACTTTGCATTGATTATAGAGCCTTAAATAACATCACTGTTAAGAACAATTATCCTTTTCCTCATATCGATGATTTGTTTGATCAGCTCCAGGGAGCTCAGTATTTTTCAAAGATTGACCTAATATCGGGGTACCATCAGCTGAAGGTAAAGGAAGCAGATGTTCCGAAGACTGTGTTTCGTACAAGATATGGCCATTATGAATTTGTAGTATTGCCTTTTGGGCTAACCAATGCACCTGCTGTATTCATGGACTTAATGAATATTATTTTCCATGAGTTCTTGTATAAGTTCATGATGGATTTCATTGAGGATATTTTGTTGTTTTCTAAAAGTAAAGAGGATCATGAAAGTCATTTAAGGGTTATTTTTAAAACCTTAAAAGAAAAGAAATTTTATGGGAAATTCAGCAAGTGTGAGTTTTGGTTGCAAAAAATTTCTTTCCTTGGTCACATTGTTTCTAAAGATGGGATAACTGTTGATCCTGCAAAAACAAAGGTTGTTGAAGAATGGCCAAGACCCACAAATGTAACTGAGATTCATAGCTTCCTTGGTTTGTCATGTTATTACTGATGATTTGTTAGAAATTTTTCACGGTTATCTAGTCTAATAACGAAGCTAACTCGGAAGGGTGTTAAGTTTATTTGGACAAATCAATGTGATGATTGTTTTCCAGAAATGAAATGAATATTGGTGAATGCTCCAGTTTTGGAACTACCTTCCAGGAATGGTGAGTTTGTTATCTTCAGTGATGCTTCATTGAAAGGACTTGGTTGTGTCCTAATGCAGAATGATCAGGTAATTGATTATGCTTCACAACATTTGAAAACTCATGAGGTAAATTACCCTACACATGATTTGGAATTAGCTGCTGTTGTATTTGATTTAAAAATTTGGAGGCATCATTTGTATGGAGTAAAGTGTGAAATATATACCGATCAAAAAAGTTTAATGTATATATATTCACTCAGAAATAATTGAACATTAGACAAAGGAGATGGCTATAATTAATCAAAGATTATGATTGTACAATTCATTACCATCCAGGAAAAGAAAATAAAGTGGCCGATGCTTTGAGTCGAAAAAGTATTGTTTTTCATTAACAATGTTGTGTTTGGAACGTGATCCTTTGGTTAAGGATTTGATGAAATTTGGCATAGAAGTTTTTGGAGTAGGAAGTTCTTATGTT
Organism: Viscum album; assembly: GCA_963277665.1. Classification (NCBI taxonomy): domain Eukaryota; kingdom Viridiplantae; phylum Streptophyta; class Magnoliopsida; order Santalales; family Viscaceae; genus Viscum; species Viscum album. The sequence goes on along the minus strand of OY728146.1, from coordinate 1,508,053,304 downwards.
TTGTATCAGGTATCAGTGAGATCATCTCTATCATACAGAATCAAGAAAGCACATAAGCATGACAGTGAGTTGCAGAAAAAGGTAGAGCTGGTTTAGAAGGGTAAGTTTCCTGAATTCAACATTGATAATGATTGCGTTTTGAGATTTGGGAAGAGATTGTGTGTGCATTGTGATTCACAGTTTAAGAGAGAGTTGTTATGTGAAGCTCATAGTTATTCGTTTTCAGTTCATCCTAGCAGTACTAAGATGTACAGAGATCTGCAGGAGTATTACTGGTGGGATGGAATGAAAAGTGATATTGCGAATTTTACTGTGATGTGTTTGACTTGTCAACAGGTTAAAGCAGATCGGAAGTTTCCGAAAGGTATGCTTCAGCCTTTACCAGTGCCGGAGTGGAAATGGGAGAATATATCCATGGACTTTGTTGTGGGAATACCGAAGACATCTCGAGGTAATAATGCAATCTGGGTTATTGTTGATCGCTTGACTAAATCTGCTCATTTCCATTCTATACATGATACTTTTCCCTAGATCAACTTTCCCGTTTGTATCTTAAAAAGATAGCCAGGTTACATGGTGTTCCTATCTCCATTGTATCTGATCGTGATCACTGGTTCACATCTAACTTTTGGAAAGTCCTTCAGAAGTCGTTGGGTACTGAATTAAATTTTAGTACAGCTTTTCATCCTCAATCAGATGGGCAGTCAAAATGAATAATTCAGACATTGGAGGATATGCTACATTATTTCTTTATAGATTATCAGTGATGTTGGGACCAACATATTTCTTTGGTTGAGTTTTCTTATAATAACAGTTTTTATTCCAGTATACAGATGGCACCATTTCAGGAATTATATGGGAAGCGGTGTCGAACTCCAGCTTTCTGGGACGAAGTGGGTGAAAGGAAGTTTATGGGACCAGAATTAGTAGAATAGTTGGCAGAAATAGTTCAGCTGATACAGAAACACATGAGAATAGCTCAGAGCAGGCATAAGTGTTATGCGGACAACAGGAGGAAGGATCTATCTTTTGAGGTAGGTGATCATGTTTTTCTCAAAGTATCACCATGGAAAAGTGTGATGTGATTTGGTAAGAAAGTAAAGATGATTCCAAGGTTCATTGGACCATATGAAATTATGGAGAAAGTTGGATCATTTTCTTACCGAGTGGCTTAACCTCCGAGGTTATATCAGGTACACAATGTTTTTCACGTTTCTATGTTGAGAAAGTATATGCCAGATCAATCTCATGTTTTGAGTCCAGAGGTAGTTCAGCTGGAAGAGAACCTATCTTGTGAGAAACAACTGGTCCAAATTCTTGACCATAGGGAGAAAGTGTTATCGAGTAAGGTGATTAATCAGGTAAAGGTTTCGTGGAAAAACCACATGATGGAAGAGGCAACATGGGAATCTGAAAATGCAATGAGGGATAAGTACCCCCATTTATTCGATAAGTAAATAAATTGCGCGGACGGAATTTTCTAAAGGGGGTAAGGATGTAACATCCCAAGTATGTAATGAATAATAGATATTTTTATCTATGTCTATTAATGAATTAGATAGTCTTTTAGAGGCTTAAAATGAAAATAAATCCAATCTTAAGCATGGAATACACTAATATTTTTAAAAGATTATTTTACTGCCTTTGATGGAAAACCATTTTTAAATCGATCTTTTGAAAATTTTATAAGCTATTTTTGTCAAAATAAACTTATTCTTTATGATTGGGACATCAAAATTTACTTTGTATGAAGTTTTGGTATTTTTCTGAAAATGTTCATTTTTTAATGAATAGTGAAAAATACTGTCTGAATGCCCTGAAGGCCTTCATTTATTATTGAATTTTGATAACCCCTCTTTCAAGGGATGAGAAAGAACCCTTACTATGAACGTAGTCTCAGAGATTACATGGCCCATAGGCTTAGGAGATTACATGACCCAAAGGTCTTAAGGTAATTCAACTAGACTATCTACAAGGAACTGCCCCTCCCCAGCATCTGCATCTTGATAGTAGCTCTCCACCTTTACATGACCGTTTGGCTAGGCTTCCCGTGCAAGCACAGGCTGGTACTGATGGAATATCCATACCCTCTCATTCTGACAATCCATTTGGCTCTTCTCTGGTGAGTGCACCTGCTCTGAATCCTCTTCTGGGGCTGCTCCTTTTTTGTAGTGTGTTTGGGCCTGTGTTCATGTGGCCCGAAGGCCTTGGGGTGGCCCTAAGGCCTTAAGGTGGCCCGAAGGCCTTGAGAGTCAACTGGACTGAAGGCCTTGGGTGTCCCGAATGCCTTGGAGGACCCGAGAACCAAACCAGTGGCCCGAAGGCCCAGATGGATGAATAGTTTCGACTGCTATAGTACCGAACAGTACATGCTACAGTGGCTGCTACAGTACTGCTACAGTGCCTACTACGGTACTGCTACAGTATCCCGGAAATATGCCTCCATGAGGATTTGATCCTGGGTCTCTTGGATGCACCTAGCGAGTCCTCACCAACTGGGCTGAGGCTCTTGTGCGAAAAATACTGCATTTTACATCAAAACTTCTTTTTAATCTAATTTATTTATATGATTAGATTATCTTTTTAATTGGTTTTGAATTGAAATTAGAATATATTTTTACCATTTAATCCATTGGTGGTAATTGGAATCAATTTCATTTTGAAATTGGACTTAAACTCGTGTCAATTTTTTGATACTTATTGTTTCATAAAAACACGCTATTTGTCATGACAGCGGGAATTAATTAATGAAACTTATATGTTTTGAATTTTTTAAAATAGAAAAAAAAAATTAATTCAGAATATCAAATATATCTTAGGGTGATGTTTTGGTGTTTTTCTGAAAAACTTCAATTTTTTATAAATAGTGAAACCACTAAGTGGTACTTAAAAAAAATGATTTTTCGTTTAAATGAAATTTTACCACCTCTGTGTTTTGAATTTCAAAAATCCGACATACATGGTTGTCATTAAGAATTAAAATGTGGTTCAATGGGATTAACATAATTTTTTGGTGAATAGTGACTTTTATGTTTTTAATCACGATTAGTGGTAATTAGTGTAGTTTAAGGTAAAAATAATGTTTTAATAATATGAAATGACATAGAAACATGTCCTACACTTATTTGATGTGTCATGGCCGACCAATACAATCCATGGGTCAACTTGGGGACCCCATGTAGCCACATTGGTAGGAAAATGACATTAATATATTTTTATTTAATGTTAATGTAAAAATGACACAAACATGAGTTATTTTACTAAAACAATTTTTACATGGGGTTATACAAGTAAGATTTTTGATTATAAATAGTCATTGGAAAGCTCAAAAGAGTTTCTACATCATAGTATTTTTTTATAATTTTTAGACTTTAATTAAATTAAATTATTTATGACATCATGATGATGCTGCGATTACCTCATTAATAAAGGATTTAAATAAAATGAAATGATAATGTACAATCTATGACCTACACATGTCCAAAACCTAATGGATGGGTTTATTTCGAACCCTTATCACCTTAACCTAGAATTATATCAATGTGGGAACTTTTGAATCTGAAACTCATTTTAAAATAAAGTAACATTTCTTTACATTCCATGAGTGCCCCTCCTCTCCTCTTATAAAAGTCCCCCACCTCTACCTCCTTACCCACACATCCAAAGCCTTTGGCTCGGCCAAACCCGGCCCATTTTGTCTCTCCACTTCCATATCTTACTCCTTGAAGCCTCACATTGGGCATAATTCTTCCCAAGGAAGCCTTTGAGCTCAAACCAAAGGCTGTTACCCGATTTTAAGGTAATGTCTTCACTTGAGTGCTTTTGTTTTATTTTGCTTCTCCAACCTCCTAAACTATTTTTATTCATTTCTTTTGTAACAACTCCAGTATCTTCAATATACTAGTATTTTGTTATAAGAAGGATTCCAGCTACACTTACAAACACATACATCTAATGGTTAAAGAAGATACTGTTTCCGTGGATGGTGAATTTATGCCTCCCGAAATGTTGATTGTTCGACATTCTTTTAACACCTTAAAAGGTGGACATTAAGATGACACTATATTTATATATGATATAAACTATGTATTTGTTTTCCTTAATCTTATGAATTCTTCATTTTGGGCATACCTTTATGGTTTCCATTATGTGTAAACGCGATATCTTCATTTAAGGATGTGCGGACTGCCGCCCCCTCAAAGTGATTTGATTCGTTAATACCATATGTGGGACGTATAAAGGATGGAGTTATGATATTATATATGATATTACACTGGTATTATAATATACCTTTATGTAATTATGATTCCAATTCATAAAATACGAAATATAAATGGAAACAGCGTTCATGCGTACGTACGGCTTACCGTCTCCATGAATGGTGCATTTCATTTCTTACCTCTAAATGATTATGTAATATTATAAATGCATGTATATACTGGATATATATGATATATATGATATATAAATCATGATTATAATTCTGGATATAATGGTTACATGAACAACTTGTAATTATAAAGGGTCTATTTTTGACTCAAGTACCAATGATCGTTAAAACGACCGTTATTAACATAAATAATTACATAGTGTTCATGACATGGAAATAAGTGATATAAAAGGATTAATGAATTTGAAAAAGGTTCTTAAACAAGTAGAAATTAACTCAAGTTTATTATTCAGGAGATTAAAGAATGACCGAGTCATGTCGGACCCGAGGTATGGGACTTCGACTCAATCTCCTTTCACCGAGGAATATTTTGTTTTATACGCAGCCTTCTTTTATACGGTGTATAACCCCTTTGACTTTTACGTTTATCCTAAAGGAATTTTTTTATACAAAGAGTTTTAGTAAACAACAAAAGGGAATGTTTTTGTCGTACGTATGCGGCAACAACGACTTCTCTGTCGCCTTGACCATTATATGAGTTTTGACTTCCTCTACAATCCATACTTTTTTTTATTGAAAAATAAATATCATTTTTTACTTTTTTTTATTTTGGTATTGAAAATGGTTTTCATAATGTTTTTATATCAATGTGTTTTATTTATATCTTGTGATTGGATGGTGGAAATGTTATTTTTCCTTTATGCATGTTTTATGTGATATGATTATTTTGAGGTTCTTGGGAATTATTATGAAGATGGGTTGTTCCGTGGTTAACTAAGGGCGGGTGAGACCGATATAACTCTCCAATGCATTGGGTAACGCGAAGGAGTGAAACGTTAAGGTTTATCCGAAGAGATTTAGGGAATATACTGTGATGGGTATTCCAAACATAACCATGAGGGTTACTCCCTACGTAAGAATGTCATGAATGCCTCAAGTTACCTTTATGTCTTATGATTTCTATGATTTATTCATTATTTTATGAGGTATGTTAAAGTGATTATGTTTTATGGGTAAAGTATGATTTCATTCTTATGTATATATGTACTCAGGTTTCCTTTCCATATTTTTATTTCGCTTACTGATCTTTTTATGCTCATCCCAAGTTTTTTTTGAAATGTTTTTCAAAGGTCAAGGGAAAGTTACATGTTATGATGATAGTGTCAAAGAAGTGTCAAGAATGAATCCATGTTTTATTTTAAATATGTTTCCATTGATGGGAAAAATGAATACAATCTTTATGTAACCACTTTGTTTATATGAGGAATGTAATGCATGTTTTATGATCTAATTCTCTAAAACTCTAAACCTGAAAGGATCCCCAAGGTGTAATATTGTAATAACTCAAGATTAAGTAATGTTTAAGGTCGGGGCCTTATAAATACTTTAACCATAAATTGTGAATGATGTAAAAAACAAATCCACAGTCAAAAATTACATAAAACTACAAATAAAATATGGAATATTGTATGAAAATAAATCATCATAAATTAAACATGAAATCCCACAATATATGTTGACATAGATTACAACATTACAAAAACTATTTGAGAGAAATATATTTTTCTACTTCGAAATCATTCCAAAGTTTCATAATTATAAATGAAAACATTTAGTTTGAAAATATTAATATAATCTTGTATGGGAGGCTTTGAAGGTGTTTAAACAGTGGAAAACAGCTACACCCCATATATGTTAAAAACTAATCTTTCCTTAATTTTTCAAAAAGGTCATAATGTATGTAGTCTAGAAAATGACAAAAAGAATCCTTTCAAAATATGTTATAAAAAGTAAAAAAAGGGTATATAAATGAGTTTAACCCATAGTTTAAGAAATAGTAAAAATGTTTGGAAATACATTATTAAGAATCATAGATGTGGGTGAAAAAGAAGTCCCAGTAGATAATTACGTATAAACAACCTCAAATAATAAGGATATTGTAGAAATTAACCATTACCATATACTTTTCATTATTTGAGGGTTCACTTAACCTTTTATATAGTTAAAATTGTATGTAATTAAATTATACTAGAACAATAATCATATTTATGATATCATATATAATTCATTTGTGATATTATACTACTCATATAATAGTTATTTCCACATTAAAGTAACATTTCAGGTAATAATCTCTTTCTTCATCATACATGTTTTAACTTGTTATTTTTGATCATATTACTTAGATTATGATTTATATACTTTTAGAAAATAAAACCTGATTTATATATCATATATACTCAAAATATAAATATGTATAATAGATAGACTATCACGAACAAGCCTCAGTCAACCATAAATCGATCACCAAGGCCAGCCCGTGACCAGTTGCCAGAGGCTTTCCTGATCCTCTCGAGATGGAGACAAGAACCAAGTGCATCAATATTGTACACAATGGAATGATTTATCGCAAATATAAACAATCAAATAAACAACATAAAGTAATAGATAGCCCAAAATACATTTACAAAAAAATTGTAATGAACAATATTTGTACATGAAACGAAAATTACAACTAAACTAACAACTCATCTGACCGAACTTGAAAACAAAATAACTCCATGTGACCCCACTGTTCACTCTCCAACATACGGATCACATGTCTCCCATGGTGATCAAACTCACGTTGAATCCTGCACAAGGGATAAAACAGAAGAAGACTATAAGAATGAGTATTAAAACTCAGTAGGTTATATTGATATTCTATTCCCAATGGAATTCCTTTAAAATAAAAGAAATATCTATTTTTTTATAAAAGATAATAAATTATGTTTTTCAAATGAGGTTCCATAATACAATAATTATTAGAATAAAATATGCATGCTTTATAAACTTGAATGCTAGTAACTATTTTTCAAAGAGGTGTAGCTTCAAAATGAAAATAGTTTTCAAGTGGGATCCTTTAAAGAAGGAAAAATTTTAAATAAAGAACAATCCTATTTAATTTACCAAATAATCACATTTTATACAAATAGTGAGTTCTAAATATCCATTGAGCACAAGTCTTGGGAACACCCCTAGGCACTAGCTCTTTGTGGGCCCCAGGTACCTTGAATTTCGGTGTAAAAGTAACCTTAATGAATATCCATTATCATGAACATGAGCCACTAGTAGAATAATCATACATTAAATAATGGTACCTAATAAAATAATCATCATCATAGTTCTGTTAGTGTTTTCATCATCGAACTTACTACATGAAACATGGACAAAATACCTTCGGATCACTAGCATACTCATACATCTCCACCCACCTAAATACCCAGGTTGTCACTTTCAGTGATCACAAAAGTGACAAATCAATGAAATAAATTATTTTCAGGAATATTCCATTTAAAAATCATAAATACATCAAATAGTACACACAAAAGTCTCAAATTTCTTTCACAGATCAATAATCCACCAATATTTTCTTAAAACCATTTCAAGAAGTATAACGAGGCATTTCCCATAAAATATATTAAAAATGATCATTTATGGCTAAAAACCAATCAATACTGTATAAAAATATATTTTTAAGACCAAATACTGATTAATAAATCAATTTTATGGACCATAAAATGTCCCCAAAATATATGAACATTAAATATACATGAAAACCATTTTTACAAGAAAACAAATGCCAAATCAGACTTTAATCCTTACTCAAAAATAACATTTCAACAGGGAATCCATTTAGAATTTATTAAAGAGGCTTATACACACCATTTTTAGCATCAATAAAATTTAATAAATCCCTTAAAACACTCATTTTAAATATTCAAAAGAAAAACCTTTTCATAAGGATGTGAAACAGGCTATTATCTGGCAACTCTGACCAAAACATGTTGTAATCCAAAACACATTTGTTTTTAAAACCATATCCACATTGGAAAGCCATAAACGAACCAAAAAATAACATTTTTCATTCTTAAAATTCACTTATAAATCCAAAAATAATAATTTTTAAATCACACTTAACACATAAAATCCAACCAGCAATTTACCAAACAGAAGACATGCACTTTCAAACAAAACAATTTATTTTATGTGCCTGACTAGGAATAAAAAACCAATTGAATGCCATATTTTATTCAAGATACTAAAAAATTTTCAAAATAACATAAAATGTGTTCTAAAACTCGATAAATATGTGCGAAAGATAATAGAACATTTAAACAAACACTCAGTGTGCACATTTATAACGAAAGAACACTACCTTTCACAAAATAAGTCGTAAACAACCGTTTTGAACACCATGAAAATTATAAAAATGCTGAAAAAATAATAGAAATATATATAATGTGATAGAAATATGAAAATTATGAAACTTAAATGATAAAGTGATGTTTAATTGATATCCTACCTCAAATCCATGGCGTAATGGAAACACACACCTGATATCACCATCCAAGGGTTTGTAAACCCTAATCCTATGATGTCTAGACCAAAACGAACAAAAACCCAATAAAATTTCATGGTATTACAAAACTCTAGGTCTAAAATGACTAGATGAGAATACTGAAACAATAAATAATGAAAGGATGAGGAAAAGGGTTGAGAAATGAGAAGGAATCTCACCGTAGAAACTAGAAAACTCTTCATCTTCCCTTAGATCTGCACCCATAGAAGAAATGGAATGGATTGCAACTTCTTGGAGAGGCCCCCAGGGTCTGGAAGAACAATTTAAAGAGAATTTTTTATAGAAAGTGTATGAATATAATGATCTTCAAAACCCGTAGTGGGTCTCCCCAACAATAAAGACCAACAATAAACGGACAATAAATAATTCAACATGAACAAAAATTGGGGATCACCTATAAAATCCCACCAAAACTCTTCCAAAACAACCTAAAAAACCATGTTAATAGGGTTACAACACGAACATCTAAACCACACTGTCCCAAACTGAGGGTACAAGAACTAGGCAAATTCTTTTGGCACAGATCTGGACCTCCACCACTCAGGGAGGGGAGGGAAGTGGAACCAATCATTTGGCCCCGAAAACCACAAAAGAAACTATGGAACTACCAAACATGAGGACATTGATCTGAAACCCACATCCATTAAGGAATAACCATAGACACTGTATGAGGGGTAAGTAAACCACGCACAGTGAGACAAGAAAAAGTTCATAGTCATGAGGAACTACAATATAAAAGAAACTACCTTATCAAAATGGTAGAGGTACGAACCTAGTTGAGCTCTCCCCACCTCTGTCGATTTCCTGACTGCGTGAAAAGATTCACACCAAGGCCTATTGCTGGAAACCTAATTATTAAATCATATGTTGCGCCGTAGTCAGGTGCTAAGGATCATACCACTAAAAATACAAAATTTCTCAAAACACACATTCATCAAAATAGTAAATCATAGATATATATCACAATTATATCTCACTCAGGATGTGGTGCAGAATGGACAAGGAATACAGAGAAACACATCAACATCACCGAACACAACTGCTATGTCCAAAAGAATTGTCATGACCTAAAATTACATTAAATAAATCCTAAATAGCTCTCTATTACAGAAAACGGGCTGAGGTATCATTAAAAGAGGTGGATTTAACATTTGAAATGAATCTGTAGGTTGATCAATAGAATGTTTTTCCAACAGAGAACTATCCCTAGCCACATCACAACATTCAACACATCTTTAGAAACCAACTGAACATTACTCCATAACCGAAGCACCAACAAGATCCCATCTCACGACATAACAAGCGTATGACTTCTAGATCACAAGGAAGCATAAAAAATAAACAACTATTCTAAGACATAGAAAAACAAGTGACATAACAATTATTTTTAGAAAAATTCCATTATGTTTTATATGAAAACACTTTTGAAAAAACAATATAACATGCTGGATTCCCACATTCACCAATGTAGATTCATCAAGTCTCACTCAAATGCACATTTCTATGCCACCCAAGGCACCCAACCCCCATGCCATATAGTACATGTTTCTATATATCAATAAAACCAGGCATTTCAGAACACATGAAAACACCAAAGGCTAAAACAAAATAACATCATTCCCAAAATCATGTACCTTCCAAAGGAATACTAATCACCATGTAAAATCCCTTTTAAGATTTTACACAACAAACCACACTTCACCAAGAAAAATTTTCATAAAACATACCCTTTTCATTTATAAAACATTCAAAAAAACCAAGGTACTCCAAAAAACCCCTTCCCGTTTTCTAAAATTAAATAAGGTATGTTTTCATAATCCGATAGCCATTGATACCAATAACCTTTATGGAAAAACACAGACCACTAAAAACCAATTTCCACAACCAATTCATTTTATTCAAACACTTTTCAATATCCTAAAACACCACATTTAATAAAAATTTAAAATCACCATAAAATGATTCACAATTTGTAAAAAAAAATTCTTTCAAACCACAGGTTTAGATTATGGATAATCCAATCCTGTTAAATAATTTCTACTTCCTCCTAAAATATTGTTTCAAAAAAAATTCCAAAACCATTATTATATTTAATTTTTAAAAACCCCATTTTTCCAATTTTCAAAATACAACCCTTCCTTGAAAAGTAACATCCAAAATTCTAACACAAGGATTTTCAAAAAAAAATTCGTAATTTAAGAATGTTCCAAGAGACCCACAATAGGGAACTAGTGACGATCGGTGACTTGACCACATAGTTGGCAGCCATACGTCAAACACAATACCTACACGGAGGGACTTCATTGGACCATACCCTAGATACACAAGGATTTATTGGCCATGTGAGCTCACAGACGTAACTAGTCAGAATCCCCTTTTCATATCCCAACACCAAACAATCGACAAGAACAAAGGACATAAATAAAAAGAGAAATCACATGGGAACCCAAGAATCAGAATGAGGAAGAGTTCACAACACTCTTCCTACACTTACACATAAAGTCCCAAAATCCTACTCCATACACATATACATCACCCAAATTACAAGGGAGCACTAAAAAGAAAGGTCTGCTAAAAACCAACCTCTATTGATACAATTTTCTCATGAATAAGACCGAGTCGACCCTAACCCATTCACCTAGGCAAGCTCGCAACAAGTAGCGAGAGGAATTCCCAATCATCCTAGGATGGTGAAAATCACTAAGGAAATCGCTATAGTACAGATGGGAATGATTTATCCCAAATATAAACAGTCAAAAAAAAACAAAATGAAACAGACAACCCAAAATACATTTACATAAAAAATTGAACTGAACCTTATTTTTACATGAAACCAAATGTACAAGTAAACCAAAAACTCAACCGACCAAACCTGACAACCTACTAACTCCATGTGAACCCACTGGTCACTCTCTAACATAGTTATCACACATCACTCAAGGTGATCGAACTGATGTTGAAACATACACAAGGGATAATAATAGAAGAAGAATATAGGTGTGAGTATTAAAATTCGGTAGGTTAGTTCAATATTCAATTCCCAATGAACTTTCATAAAAATAAAATAAACATCAATTTGATATTTAAAATACATGATATAAAATTATTTTTTTCTAATGTGGTTCCATGCTATAATAATTATCAGAAAAAACTTGCATGTTTTATAAATAAGAATGCAAGTAACTATTTTTTAAAGAGGTGAATCTTCAAAATGAAAATAGTTTTCAAGAGGTATTCTTTAAATAAGTAAGAATTTTATATAAAATACAAAATCTGCAGAATTTACCAACCAAGAACACAGAATGCCAACGGTGAGTACAAAATAGCCAATGAGAACAAGTGTCAAGAACACCCCTTGGCACTAGTTCGTTGTGGGCCCCATGCACCTCGTATTTTGGTGTAAAAGTAACCACAACTAATATCTAATATCATTGTCATGATCCACTAGGAAGTGAATCATACATAACCTAGTGGTCCCCAACATCGTCATCTTCACTGTTTTTTTAGTGTTTTCATTATCAAAAATGTTACCTGAAATAGGGACAAACCCCTCTAGATCATAAGCATACAAGTACATGTCTGCCTACATAGATACCTGTTTTTCCCTTTTTGTGCCCAAAAAAGTCACAAATCGTTAAAATACCATTTTATCATGAATTTTTCATTTAAAAATCATACACACATCAAAAAGGCAACACAAATTTCCCACATTTCATTCACAGAACAATACACATCCTAAATTTTCTTAAAACAATTTCAAGTAGTATAACGAGGCCTCACACATAAAATCCATTCAAAAATTATCTTGTAAGGACAGAAACACATAAATCCCATATCAGATGAGATTTGGAATCCCAAAACCCAATTAATAAATCAATTTCATAGACCATAAAATTGCCCTAAATGATAGATCATGAAATACACATGAAAACAATTTTTACAAGAAAACAAATGCCAAATGGGCCTTTAAGCATTTCTCAAAACTAAAATTATAAAAAGGAATGAATTTAAATTTTATTATCGAGGTTTATAAAAACAATTTATAGCAGAAAAAACATTCTTAAATCCTTTAGAACACTTAGGTTACATATTTGAAACATAACCATTTTCATAAGGATATAAAACGGGCCATTTTCCAGCAACTCTGGCCAAACCATTTTGTAAACGACAACCCATTTGTTTTTAAAACCAAATCTACTTTGGAAAGACATAAAAGGACCCAAAAATACCATTTTTCGTTATTCCAATTCATTTATAAATCCAAAAAAATAATTTTTAAATCACAATTAACACATAAAATTCAACCAGGAAATTTACCGAACACATGAAATGTACTTCTAGAAAAAAAATTTGTTTTATGAACTCAATAAGGAATAAAACATCAATTTCATGCCATATATTATTCAAGATAATAGAAAATGTTGAAAATACTAGAAATGAGGTTTTAAACCTCATAAAATAGGTGCAATAGATAACAGAATATTTAAACAAACACTCGTTGTGCACTTTTATGACAAAACAACACTACCTTCCACAAAATACGTCTTCAAACCTTTTTTCAAACAAAGAAAATATTCAAAGGCTGAAAAATAATAAACATATATATAATTTGAGAAAAATATGAAAAATATGAAACTTAATTGATAATGAAGTGCACAAGGGATATCCTGCTACAAATCCTTGGCGTAATTGAAATACACAACCGATATCACCATTTAAGGGTTTGTAAACCCTAAACCTATGACTAACAGCCCAAAACAAACAAAAACCCAATAAAAATTCATGGCATAATAGAACCCAGGTTTTAGAATGACTATAGAAGAATACAAAACCAAGAAATAATGAATGCAGTAGGAAGAGGGGGAAGAAATGAGAAGGAATCACACCTTAGAAACTAGAAAACTCTTCGTCTTCCATAAGTTATGCACCTATAGAAGATATGTAATGGATTAAAAATCCTCGGAAAGGATCCTACATTATGGAAGAACCATGGAATGAAATGTTTTTTCAAGAATAGTATGAATTGATTGATTTATGAATGATACAATTTACCTTTGGAAAATACGGAAGTATTGAGAAACATTGAGAAGTTTTTCCCAAATCCACAACTATGAAGTGCTCTAAATAGAGAAACTAAACCATGGGGGTGCATCTTAGGTTCATGGACTCATGTTGGATCTTTAATTACCGAAAATTAAAAAAAATAATACCATATAAAAAGAATCAAATTATTGTTTAAAAACTAGAAATGAGCCCATGGGTTGGACCAATATCGGAATAAATAGCCCGAAATCACCATGTTTATGAATTTATAAGGGGTCCAAAAGGATATGGTGGTTGGAATATGTTAGTGGTGGCCATGTTGTAAGTATAATTAATGAAAAATGATTAAAAAATAATGTATTTATAAAATATACTAATTTTGTTTTTAAATCAAGAAATGGGCTCACGGTTGGCCAAAATCATGAAGTAACCACCATTTTCTCCAAAAAAACCAAATAAGATATGGGGAACCCATCGTAGGATGATTTGAAATAAATTTTATCTTAAAAATAAAAATTACTCTCACCCAATACCCATGAAAATGATTTGTATTTCCAATGAACTTGATCAAAACCAACACATGAAAAGAAATAAAATGGGTGTGATAATTCCCCCCACCATTAAAGCATTCCTGCCATAGAATGCCATAACACTATAAAACTAATTGAAAAACACCTAAGGATTACTTATCAACATGATACAACCCCTCAAGACAAATAAATATCATTTACTATAAATGGAACTTATTCCTCTTCCCCAAACAAAACGTCAACTCACATCCACTTCTTGAGAATCAATGGAATGATCAGGCCACTGCCTTCATAAACAAGCCAATAACTAGATTGTTGGGCCTTATACCAATGAACCCAGTGATCACCTAAACTAGTGTTCACTCATGAAATATAATGAAATGGGGGGGGGGGGTGGAATGGTATCCGCACCATTAAATCACAACTACCATATGCCAAATCCTTATAAGAATGATATTCAAGATCCGTAGTGGTTCTCCCCACTATTAAGGACCAACTATAAATCAACAAAAAAGAATTCAACATGAACTAAAATTGGTGCTCACCCAAACATGCCCACAAAAACTCTCCTACAACAACCTACAACCACATGATAATAGGGTAAAAATATGATAATCTAAACCACACACTCCCAAAGGTAATGGACATGAAGTAGGCCAAAACATTATGCATGGATACAGACCTCCACCACTCGAGGAGGGCAGGGAAGGGGACCCAATCATAGTCCAATAAAACCAAAAAAGAAAAAACTAAACTACCCAACACTCTCCACCTAGGAACAAGTGAAACTAAGACCGCACCTGATTTACACAAGTGTTCCAAACAGGGACATTGATCAGAAACTCACTTTCATGAAGGCATACCCATAGACACTATGTGAGGGGTAAGTAAATGATGATCATTGAGACAACAAGAGGATAATAGTGATGAGGAATCACTATATTGCAGGAAATAACTTACCAATATGGTGGAGGTAGGAGCCTATTCATTCACTCCACACAATCAGCGATTTCCTGACTACACAAAAATCATTACTATGAGACCTATGGTCGCAGCCCTGATTCTTGAAGCATCTACAGCCCCCGCAACTATGTTCTAAGTATCACACCAATAAAAAACTTACTTTCTCAACAACACACATACATAAAAATAGACACTCATAGATACATAGCACAATTCACTATCAATCCGAACGAGGAGAAGAATGGACAAGGAATATGATGAAACACATCAACATCACCAAACACAACTGCTATGTCCAAAAGAATTATAACAACCTTGAATCACTTTATATCAATCCCAAATAGCTATTTATTCCAAAAAAATGTGCTGAAAAATCATTTGCAGAGGTGGATTAAAATTTGAAATGAATCATTTGGTTGATCAATAGGAAGAATTTCCAATGGGGAACTATCTCTGGCCACATCAGATCATCAAATACATATTTAGAATCCCACTAAACATTACTCCAAAATAGACACACCAACAAGATCTCATCTCATGACACTATAGGAGTATGACTTAAAGATATCAAGGTATCATGATGAATAAAAAAAACTTCTATGACAGAAAAAAATGGCCACATAACCATCATATTATAAACAAATTCCACAATGATTCATCTCAAAACACTTTTGAAAAAACAATATAACTTGGTGGATTCCCACATTCAGTAATGGAGTTTCATTAATTCTCACTCACGTGCACATTTCCATGACACCCCAAGCACCCAACCCCATGCCGTATAGGCTATCCTTCCAAATATCAATAAAGACATGCATGTGAGCACCCGTGAAAACACCAAAGCTAAAATAAAATAACATCATTCCAAAAATCATATTCCTTATAAAAGAACACTGACCACCAATTCAAAATGCTTTTCAGATTTTAGAAAATAAACCACACATCATCAATATAAAATTTCATAAAAACCTACCCATTTTTATTTGTAAAACATTAAAAAACCATGCTACTCCAAGAAACCCATTAACATTTTCTAAAACCCACCACGGTATGTTTTCATAATCTAATTTCCATAAAGACTAATACCCTTTCCAGGAAAACCCAAATCACTCAAAACCAATTTCCAAAAACAGTTCATCATATTCAAACCCTTTTCAACATTCTAAAACACCCAATTTAAAAAAATATTCATAATCACCTGAAAATGATTCAATGTTTCAAAACATTTTTTTCCGGCAAACCATAAGTATAGATTAGGGATAATCCAATCCCGTTAAATCATTTCCACTTTATCCAAAAAAAATTTCACAAAAACACAACCTTCAAAAAACATTCTTATATTTAATTTTTGAAAACACATTTTTCCAATTTTGAAAATAATGTGATTCCATTAAAAACTATTTCCAAAATTCTCACCAAAAGATTTTAAAAACAAAAATGCATAATTTATGAATTATCCAGGAGACCCAAAAAATTGAACTAGTGTTGGTGGGTGACATGATCATATTGTTGGAAGCCATATGTCAAACCCAAAAACAACATGGAGGGAATTATTAAAACCATTCCCCAGATCCACATGGCATTCCAGACCCTATGAGGTCACAAAGGCCATTAGTCAGACTCATCATGTCATATACCAACACCAAACAATCATTAATAAAAAAGGACACTAATAAAACCAGACATTATATAGAAACCCAAGGATCAGAATGAGAATGTGTTCACAACTATCTTCCTAAAATTACCCCCAATTTCCCAAAAATCTTAATCCATATACCTTGACACCCCCAAAATAACAAGTTAACTCTAAAAATAATGGTATGCTAAGAGCCAACTTCCTTTGATACCATTTTGTGACAAACCACCCCGAGTCAACCCTATACTGGTTACCCAGGCCCGCCCACGAAAAGTTGCAACAGGTGTTCTTGATCCTCCCAACATGTAGAGAATCACTGAGGGAAGCAATAGAGTGCAAAAGAGAATGATTTCTCCAAAATATAAACAACCAAACAAATAGCCGAAAAAATGGACAGCCCAAAATACATTTACATAGAAAATTGAACTGAACATTATTTGTAGATGAAAACAAAAGTAAAACTAATCCAACAAATCAACTGTCCAAACCTGATAACTAAATAAATCCATGTGACCCTTCTAGTCACTCTCTAACACAGTGATCACAAGTTTCCCACGGTGATCAAAATCAAGCTAAAACCTGTACAAGGGATAAAAACAGAAGAAGACTATATACGTATTTAATAAATCTTTATAGGTTAGACCGATATTATATTCCCAATTTACTGCCTTTAAAATAAAATAAATATCAATTGAAAGTTATAAATTCAAGATATAAAAGCATTTTTTTTTCAAATTAGGTTCAAGTCTATTATAATTATCAAATAAAAACATGCATGTTTTATTAACCATATTTCTAGTAACTATTTTTCAATGAGGTGAAACTTCAAAATGAAAATTGTTTTGAAGAAGGATCATTTAAAGAATGAAAAATTTAAAATCCAACTCACAAGCAGCTGAATTTACCCAATAAGAACAACGTATGCTGATGGTGCCAATGGGAACAAGTCTCAGGAACACCCTTAGGTACTAGTTCATTGTGGGCCCCAGGTACCTCATATATTGGTGTAAAAGTAACCATAATGAATATCCATTTTCATGAAAATGAGCCAATAGTAATATAATCATCCATAACCAGGTCGTACCCAACATCATTATCATTATATTTTAGTTACTGTTGTCATCGTTAAACATTCTCTTTGAAATAGGGACAAAACCCATCCAGATCACTAGCATACTAGTACATGTCCACCTACCTAGATGCCCGTGTTTTATCTTTCTAGGATCAAACATGTAACACATCTATAAAATCACATTTGATCATGAAGATTCTATTTAAAAATCATAAAAACATCAAACTGGTCACTCACTTGTCTCATATTTCTTTCACAGATCAATAAACCACATAAATATTCCTAAAATAATTTCAAGAAGAATAATGAGGCCATTCACATAAAATCCATTAAATATGCTCTTTAAAGGAAAAAAATAAATCAATACTATATAAACCCAGATTTGGAATCCCCAAACCCAATTAATAAATCCATTTCATGGATCATAAAATAGACCCAAAAGATATAACCTGATATACACATGGAAACCATTTTTAAAAGAAAAGAAATGTCAAACGGGTCTTTATTCCTTTCAAAAAACTCAAATTTGATAATGAAATTCATTTGATTTTTATTGAGGAGGTGTATACAGAAAATTTAAAAAATCAGTAAAATTTTATAAACCCTTTAAAAACTCAAGATACAAACTCAATACATAGCCATTTCCAAAAGGATGTGAAACAGGCAATGTTTCTGCAACTCTGGCGAAAATATGTTGTAAATAAAAACCCATTTGATTGAAAAACCATATCCACATTATAAATTCATAATAGGAACCAAAAATAATAGTTTTAATTCTTCCAATTCATTTATAAATCCAAAAAAATAATTTTCAAATAATACATACCACATAAAATCCAACAAGGGAATTTACCGAACAGATGACATGCACTTTTAATCAAAACAATTTATTTTAAAAACATGACAAACAATAAAATAGAAATTGCATGCCATAATTAATTAAAGATACTAAAAAATGTTCAAAATATCATAAACCAGGTTCAAAATTTCACAAACCAGATGAGAAAGATAATGGAACAATTAGGCAATCACTTGGTGTGCTCTTTTATGACAAAACGACAATACCTTTCACAAAATAAAGCTTTAAAACCATTTTCACACCATGAAAATTATCCAAAGGCAGAGAAAAATAATAACCATATATAAAAGGTTCTAAAAATAATAAAATTATGAAACATAAATGATAAAGTCATGTTCAAGTGATATCCTACCTCAGATCATTGGTGTAATGGAAAGGCATAGAGAATATCACTATCAGAGGGTTTGTAAACCGTAAACCTATGATGACCAGCCCCAAAAAATCAAATAAAAATTATGGGATAATAGAACCCTATTTCGAACATGACTATAGTAGAATATAAAACCAATAAATAGTAAATTGATGAGGATGAGGGAGGAGAAATGATAAGGAATATCACCTTAAATACAAGAAAACTCTTTGCCTTCCCGTAGATATGCACCCTTAGAATAAAGGTAATGAATTGAATCTCTTTGTAGAGGATCCTGTGGTCTGGAAAAAATAATAAGATAAAATTTGTGGCAATAATTATACGATTTGAATGATTTATGAATAAGATAATTTACCTTTGGAAAATGTGAACGGTTTGAGAAACATTGAGAAATTTTTCCCTAATCCACAACTGAGATGATCTCCAAAGAGGGAATGCGAAACATAGAGGTGCTCCTAGGGTTCTTGGTCTTGATTTGGAGGTGGAATCACCATAATGTATAAAAATAATGATTAATATTTAAAAGAAACAATGTATGTTTTTGAAACTGGAAATGGTCCCACAAGCTGGCCTAGGACCTTGATAAATATCCCAAATTCACCATGCTAATGAATTTATAAGGGGTCCAAAATTATATGGTGGTATGAATATGTAAGTGGAGGAAAGTTGGGATGTTTAATTAGAAAAAAATGTTAAAAAATGAAGGCTCTATAAAATTAACAAATTTTGTTTTTAATCTGGAAATGGGCTCACTTTTGGCCCAATTCATGAAGTAACCACCCTTTTTTCAAAAACTCCCAAACGAGCTATGGCGAACACATGGTTGGATGATTAGACATATATGGAAGATCCAAACTCAAAATTAATCACTCCAAAAACCCTTGAAATGGATTGGGATTATCAACATACCTAATAAAAACCAATACATGAAATGAAAAAAATGGGTGTGACATAGATTTATGAAACGGAATCACAGTTCATGGAGATAGTATTTTGTACATACACATGAACGTTGTTTCATTTTTTCTTATCATATATTTTTGAAGTAAGTAAAAGAAATATATTTCATTATATAAATGTAATGACCAGAAATTTTGAATAAATTTTGTTTCTTAATTTTGTGTGTTATTTTATTTTTCATACTCAACAAAACTCTTTCATTTGATAACAAGAGTATAATAAAAATGAGACTGTTGGGTTTTGACTATTATATGACCATTAGTCAGTATGATCATTGAAAACTGAATGTTGTTACTTTTTTAACAAAATCAAAGTGATCTTGGTTAATTAATATAGAAAGAAGATTCTTTTGCCTCACCTAGTAGTCTTGGACCGATTAAAGCCCATCTAGTAGAACTTGTGAAGGAGGTAGCACCAATGGGCTTTTCTCTGGTCCAAAACCAAGCCGAACATCATCGTGTAAAGCTAGAACGGAATCTCCTTTGCAAGAAGTTCAAACTGATAGAAATTACTACTCGTGCAATGTTGGTCGAGGCTCCCTCTGATTCTCTCACCTTAGCACACCTTACACTTAGGTCCTATGCTGGTGTGATAAAGGGCTATGTAAGGAGACCATAACTACTTTGTGTAATCCTTTGTTTTAAATAAAAAAAATTATTTATTCTTCTGATGAAGTTTATGAATTTTCAAATATCCGGATAAATATAGTAAGCATATTTTTTGTGAATATTAGAGAAAGGATATTTTAAAAAATGTTTATGTAAATCTTAAATAATTAAAAATGTGAAATGATTTACAAAAAATGGTCTTCTAAAATTATGTCCATTACAAAATTTAGAGTCTAATAAGATCAACTTAATTTTTGATGAATAGTAATTTATGAATAGTGATTTTATGCTTAGGATTAGTAATGTGACCAAATGGATTAGTAATCTCACTTAAATAAAGCATTAATATAATCTAGGAACCTTGATTAAGTAATGTGATTCAATAAAATTGTTAAACAACGGTTTCATAAATTATTAGTCAAGTATTAGTTTTTTTCGGGTGAATAGTGTTTTTTAATTAAAAATTTAATTAAAAATATTTAGATAATTATTTTTATAAAATGGATTTCATTTTTGAATGTAGATCATCTATATTATGTTTAGGTAATTTTTGGGGATTTTTCTGAAAAAATTGAATTTTTGGTGAATAGTGTATTTATTTAAAAATTATATTAAAAATATTTTGAAAAATATTTTTATAAAATGGAGTTAATTTTTGATATCAGAGCATTGATATTTGGTTAAGGTGAAATTTTGGGATTTTTCTGAGAAAGTTGAATTTTTGATGAATAGTGAAAATACAGTTTTTAAGTTACGGGTGTTTAATTACATCATTAAATGATGTATTAAGTATTTAATCAATATGGTCGACTTATGAATAGTAAGATAAGGTATGAGGTGTCCCAAGTGGCCAATACCATGGGAAAATACCATGGGAAATCCCATGGTTTTTCCAAAACCACATTATTAGGTGTCCATTGGACATTAATGCCTTGTTCCCTCACTTTCTCTATAAATACCAAACCATCCTCTCATCCATTCGAGTCCAAACTCTCCCCCCACAATGTTCTGCTCTCTTTACCTCCAAAGGAGTCCTCCCAAGGTGCCCCCAATCCCTCATGGTCCCAACCTTTGAGTTTTAAGAGTTAAGTTTTAAGGTAAGGGATCCTACCTCCCTCTTTCTTTTCAATTAATCTCTTTTAAGTCATTTCTGTTATAATACATGTTCTTATGTTGGAGGATTTTATTCTATATTCATATTACTCCCCTTTTCATTTTCATATGATTAGATACCCCCTCTTTCTCTCATCAATTCCTTTTAAGAATGTTTAAGTGGCGCCATTAGGCTTCCGAATTTTTAAGGGATTCGTTCACCTTTCTCATTTTTCAATGATCTAATTTCATGTCAAGTCTTGGAAGTTCCTTTTTTATGTAGGTGTATTATCTCAATATCTATCATACTGATATTTTATATTAATATGATGATAGACCCTATTTTATCTCTTCAATTCTGTATTTTTAAGTTTTAAGTGGCGACATTAGGCTGCCGAATTTTTAAGGGATTCTTTCACCCTTCTCATTTTCAAGATCTATTTTCATGTCAAGTCTTTCAAGTTCCTTTTTATGTTGGGGTACGATCACTATATATATAATACTGATAATTTATGTTCATATTATGAGATACCTTATTTGATCTCTTCAATTCAGTATTTTTTTGTTTTAAGTGGCGCTGTTAGGCTGCCGAATTTTTAAGTGATTCTTTCACCTTTCTCGTTTTCAAGATCTATTTTCATGTAAATTCTTTCAAGTTCCTTTTTATTATGTTTGGGTATGATATCTATATCTATCATACTGTACACTTATGTTCATATGATGAGATACCCTATTTGATCTTGTCAATTCATTTTTGGTTGAAGTTTAAGTGACGTTGTTAGGCTGCCGGATTTTCATAAGAGAAATCTAATTTTTTTTCCTTCCATGTTTTTCATTTCAAATGGAATGTCTTTCAAATTTCATTACCATGTTCATATATCCTTCATATTCGGTCCCTATAATGTTTTATGGGTCATTTATTATTGTTTTACCCATGTCCCCTCTTTTTTCAATGTTTTTTAAAACCCCGAAACATAGCCGTTATGCTGCAGAATTTCCATCTCAAATGTCTCTCTCTTTTTCTAATGTTCTTTTATTTTAATAAGTGAATACTCAATGATATCTCTTATATAGGGGTATTCACATATATACCAAGTTTTTATATTTTAAATTATTGGATTTACATACATGAGACCCGCTTTCCCATTCCATGGGATTAATGTGACATAATGATCATGTCTTTAATGCAGTTTTTAAAACGATATGATTATGAAATGAAACCCTTTTATTTTATTCTATATGGGTATTTTATGAAATTATTGATGATGATATATTTTTCTCACATGATAATAAAGAAAAATTAAGGGTTCTCCCTGATAGCGCTCCAATACATTGGGTAAAGACTTAATCTCTAGAGATGACCATTTATACTGATGCCTTGGTGAATAACATTGGTAATTTTTATTGTCACCTTGAGGATGGACCTTGGTGAAACGAAAATGATTGTCTTTGTTAAATTTTGTACCCATATCTTCAATTTATAAAATACGTTATTTTTATTATGGCATGCCTCATGATTTCATTCTCATTCCTTAAAGTTCTTTTCATGACATTGTTGATGTATCTCAAGTTCACATGTTAAATGATTCCCTTGTTTCCCTTACTGGGCCTTCATCTCACCCTTTCGTTTGATGTATGTCCCCAGGTTATGAGATGTAGTAATGAACCTAGGATTAACATAAGAATAATCCTTTCAAGTGTTTAAGAAGAATATTTTTTTCATGTATTAAGTTCCTGGTTTCCAAGACACTAAACCTTAAAGATCCTCGGTTTTGTAAAATTTAATGAAATGTTATGTTATAAAAAGGCGGGATGATATAGTTGGTATCAAAGTATGGTTTAGTTATTTTAGGAAATTAGGATATGAAAACATTAGGAAGAACCCTATATAATAGTTTAAATAAAGGATATCTTCCTAGTAGTTTGGTGAGTATTGAGTAAGGGGTTGCCAATAAAATACATCCTTGTATGGATATGAGAAGGTAGAGGTGTCTCTCGCATAGATGTACATAGGGGTAAATCCCGAAAACACCACTTTGAGCTAGACTCGAACGGGAACTGGTACACGACAACGGGCCTTGTTGTACTCTTGGTTACGACACTCCTAGGGGACATGCTTTGGTACGTTCATAAGCTTAGTATGAACCATTATTAAAGGAACAAAGTTAAAATAAAATAATGATTCACATAAGAATATATGATCATGGATAACCTAGATTGGAACCTAGGGGATCACAAGTTAGGGTATACTTTTCTTCTATAACTTATCCTTCTATGGTTTAAGTTCCTTTTAATGATTATTAGCTAAGTATTTAAGACCCTAATTGTACATTCTTTTATTAGTTAATGGCTAGAAATGGAAGAACATGTACCAACAACCAATGAGATAGGAAATGTGATGACTGCCGTATCAATATGACAGAGATGATTAGGGGATTAAAAGATGATTATTATTTTTGGAGACGTTCAATATTATGGGAACCCTATTTTATCGAGGTAAATATATTTCTATGGTATTTTATTTGAGGAGTAAAGGTTGACTTATATATAGAAGAATGGATGAATTTAAGGTGGAATTATTGTAATTTAGGTTACATATGGAAATGATTAACCTATCTTGGGTAAAATAAGTTTTGGTTAGCTAATTTTTTTTATAAGATTTTAGGAGTGGTTGATGTTTTTGGGAGATGAGCGATAAAATTTATCATGGAAGACTTTGTTATCAAATCCATCTTGTATTTGGGTTTCAATCTTAGTTTGGTTTATTTTGAGGATTTTTAAGGATAGTTATTTACATAATATTCTATGATGAACATTGGGTAGTACCATGGAACTTTGAAGATTTAAAGTAGTTTCCCATCCTCTGGGGTTATTTATTTTGGAAGAGTTGTTTTATCTTACCCTTTCTGTTTTTGAGATAATGTTTAATGATAAATGATATAGATAGTTAATCTTGGGTGGATTATGTGATTCTCTATAAGATGATTCTTGTTCTTTGATGAGACCAAGTAGTTTTGAATGCTCATTGTTTGGAGAAAAGATTATTTTTGGTAGAAACTTATTAATGGATGAAAATCTACTTGAAGGTAGGTATATTTCCTTATGTTTTTATTCTATGTAGTAAATGAATTACTCAAAACTATGAAAATGAATGTAAAACAAAAATGTTGTCAATTAACGTTTCCTACTCGGTAATCAATGACTATTTATACACATCATAATTTTGTGATTTTCTTATTGTTAACTTTCTCCTAATCATGTTTCCTATCACTCTCCCTCAGAACATGACCCTTTGTTTTTTCTTCCATATCAATGTTTTCCTACATGGAAATGGAGTATGGGTTAACTCGGGTGGCCTTTGAACTTTCTCTTCTTTCTTTTAATTAATAGTGTTACTGACTCTTTTTCCAATGTGGGACTTTCAATGAAATTTGAAAACCCAATTTTAAAAATTGTGAGGAAGCAATTTCTTAAGGGGGGAAGATTGTAACGACCCGAAATTTTGAATAAATCATGTTTCCAATTTTTGTGTGTTATTTTATTTTTCATACTCAACAAAACTGTTTCATTTAATAACATGAGTATAATTAAAATGAGACTATTGGTTTTTGACTATTATATGACCGTTGGTCAGTATGAGCATTAAAAACTGAATTTTGTGAATTTTGTCTCTAAATACAAGTGATCATGGTTAATTAATATAGAAAGAAGATTCGATGGCCTCACCCTGTAGTCTTGGACCGATCAAAGCCCATCTAACAGAACTTGGGAAGGAGGTAGCACCATAGGGCTTCGCTCTGGACCAATCCCAAGCTGATCTTCATCGTGTCAAGCTAGAATTGAATTGTCTTCGAGAGAAGTTCAAACTGATAGAAATTACTATTCATGCGATGTTGGCCGAGCCTCCCTCAGATTCTCTCACCTTAGCATCCATTACAGTTAGGTCTTATACTGGTGTGATTAGGGGCTATGTAAGGAGAGCATAACTGCCTTGTGTAATCCTTTGTTTTAAATAAAAAAATTTATTTCTTCTTATGATTATGTTTATGAATTTTCAATTGTCTAGATAAATATAGTATTCATATTTTTGGTGAATTTTAGAGAAAGGATATTTTAAAATATTTTTTTGTAAACCTTAAATTATTAAAAATATGTAATGATTTTCAAAAAATTGTCTTCTACAATTATGTTCAGTATGAAATTTAAAGTCTAATAAAATAAACTTCATTTATGATTAATAGTAAATTATGAATAGTGATTTAATTCTTAGGATTTTTAATGTGACCAAATGGATTAGTAATCTCACTTAAATAAAGCATTAATATAATCTAGGCACCTTGATTAAGTAATTTGATTCAATAAAATGGTTAAATAATGGTTTCATAAATTATTAGTCAAGTATTAGTTTTTTTGAGTGAATGGTGTTTTTTAATTAAAAATTTAATTAAAAATATTTGGATAATTATTTTTTTAAAATGGATTTTATTTTTGAAAGCAGAACATCGATATTATTTTAAGGTAATTTTTGTGGATTTTTTTGAAAAAAAAATGAATTTTCGGTGAATAGTGTATTTATTTAAAAATTAAATTAAAAATATTTAAAAAATTATTTTTATAAAATGGGGTTCATTTTTGAAATCATAACATCGATATTTGGTTAAGGTGAAATTTTCGGATTTTTCTAAGAAAGTTGAATTTTCGATGAAAAGTGAAAATACAGTTTTTAAGTTACGGGTGTTTAATGACATCATTAAATGATGTATTAAAGATGTAAACAATATGGTCGACTTATGAATAGTAAGATATGGTATGATGTGTCCCAAGTGGACAATACCATGGGAAAATACCTTAGGCAAGCCCATGGTTTTTCCAAATCCACTAATGAGGTGTCCCTTGGCCATTAATGCCTTGTTCCCTCACTTTCCCTATAAATACCAAGCCATCCTCTCATCCATTCAACTCCCAACTTTCCCCCGATGAAGCTCTGGTCTATTTACCTCCCATGGAGTCCTCCCGAGGTGCCCCCATGCCCTCAAGCTCCCAACCATTGAGTTTATGAGTTACGTTTTAAGGTAAGGGATCCTACATCCCTCTTTCATTTCAAGTAATCTCTTTTAAGTCATTTCTTTTATGCTCCATGTTCTTATGTTGGAGGATGTTCTTCTATATTCATATTACTTCCCTTTTCATGTTGATATGATGAATGAAACCCTCTTGCTCTCATCAATTCGTTTCAATAATGTTTATCTGGCGCCGTTACGCTACCGAATTTTTAAGGGATTCGTTCACCTTTCTCATTTTTCAAAGATCTATTTTAATGTCAAGTCTTTCAAGTTTCTTTTTTTTTTGGGGTATTATATCTATATCTATCATACATATATATTATTTTAAAATTATGATAGACCCTATTTTATCTCTTCAATTTAGTATTTTGATGTTTTATGTGGCGTCGTTAGGCTGTCAAATTTTTAAGTGATTCTCTCACCTTTCTCGTTTTCAAGATCTATTTTCATATCAAGTTTTTCAAGTTCCTTTTTTATGTTGGGGTATGATCTCTATATCTATAATGATGATATTTTATGTTCCTATGATTAGAGACCCTATTTTATCTCTTCAATTTAGTATTTTGATGTTTTAAGTGGCGCTGTTACGCTGCCGAATTTTTAAGGGATTCTTTCACCCTTTTCATTTTCAAGATCTATTTTCATCTCAAGTCATTAATGATCCTATATATTATGTTGGGGTATGATCTCGATATCTATCATACTTATATATTTTTTTAATATGATGAGAGACCCTATTTGATCTTGTCAATTCATTTTTGGTTGAAGTTTAAGTGACGTCGTTAGGCTGTCAGATTTTCATAAGAGAAAATCTAATTTTTGTCTTCCTTCCATGTTTTTCATTTCAAATGTTATGTCATTAAAATTTCATTAACATGTTCATATATCCTTCATATTCGGTCCCTCTACTGTTTTATGGGTCATTTTTTATTGGTTTACCCATGTCCCCTCTCTTTTCAATGTTTTCTAAAACCCTGAAACATAGCTGTTATGCTGTAGAATTTCCGTCTCAAATGTCTCTCACTTTTTCTAAAGTTATTTTATTTTATTAAGTAAATACTCAAAGTTCCCTATTCTCTAGGGGTATTCACATATATACCAAGTTGATCTATTTTAAATTTTGGGATTTACATACATGAGACCCGCTTTCCATTTCTGTGGGTTTAAAGTGACATAAAGATCATGTCTTTAAAGCAGTTTTTAAAACGCTATGATTATGAAATGAAACCAATTTATTTTATTCTATATGGGTTGTTTATGAAATGATTGATGATGATATATGTGTATCACATGATAATAACAAAAAATTAAGGGTGCTCCCTGATAGCGCTCCAATGCATTTGGTAATGACTTAATCTCTAGAGATGACCATTTAGACTGATACCTTGGTGAATAACCTTGGTAATTTTTTTTGACACCTTGGGGACTGACCATGGTGAAACGGAAATGACTGTCTTTGTTAAATGTTGTAGCCACATCTTCAAGTTACAAAATACATTATTTTTATTATGACATTCCTCGTGATTTCATTCCCTTTCCTTAAAGTTCTTTTCATGACATTGTTGATTTATCTCAAGTTCACATGATAAATGTTTCCCTTGTTTCCCTTACTGGGCCTTCTGCTCACCCTTAATTTTGTGTATGTACCCAGGTTATGAGATGCAGTAATGAACCAAGGATGAAATTATGGAGAAGCCTTTCAAGTTTTTATAAATAACATTTTATTTGTTTCATGTATTAAGTTCCGGGTTTCCAAGACACTAAACCTTAAAGATGCTCAGTTTTGTAAAATGTATTGAAAAGTTATGTTATAAAAGGCTGGAGGCTATAATAAATATATATTATTCCAGTAGAAATATTATTTCATATATCTCATAATTAATAAGTATATATATTTTTATAAAAATTTTGGAAGGGTAATGGTTGAAGAGGAGTCTCACCACGTTGTGGAGACGGTAAACCATACGTACGCACAAGTGAAAATATCATTATATTGATGGTGAAAAGGTGTTTAATAGGACGGTATATTATATATAAATAATAATTACAAATTTATATTCATTATTTAAATTAATTTCACTCATTGTTATACCCATCCAAAAAATGAATTGTTGAATAACAAACTCTACCATGACGTGGAGATAATTAGTCGTACGTATGCACTCATGGTGACTTTTTCATTTATAGAATGGATAGAAAAATGAATATGGTTTTACCATATTTATAATAACATCAGAATGTAGAAGTTACTTGATTAATTATTTTACAAAGGAAACAACAAATAAAGGGGAATTATAATAAGAAAAAAACATTGAATGATGTGGTAAAATAATTACCTTTTCTTTTGTTGTTACCTTTTATTTGAACAAGAGGGATCCTTAAGTTAGGTTTATTCTCTATGTAAAGCCTCATGGTTGAAGTGAGGGTAGTTGGGAGGATATTTGAGCTAGTTTTTTACAAGACAAATTGCCTTGCATGGGTGAATTAATGAGAAGGAGAAGTACCCTTTTATAAGAGATGTGAGGGGAACTTCAGGAAAAGCATGAAATTTTAATTCATTAAAATATTATTTTCGTTTTCTAATAATAAAAATAATTTTTTTTCGAGGATAATATTTCTATGGTTTTAAATACACTAAACTAATAGGTTTTAGACATATATTGGTCTCCATATTAACCTTATATTTTAGTCTTAACCCTTTGTTAAAAAGACTAATTTTTACAATGTCTTCTTGTATTTTATACTACATTGTTAATATTGTTACTATAAAGTGCCAAGAGAACATAATGCATTTCATTACAGACATATAAGAGATTATATATTTAATTTTGAATAATATTATATTTTTAGGACTATTGTATCTTATAATAAAATAGTATTTGTTTTAAAACTCATTTTTGTCATTTTTGACACTATTTATTATTTTTTTTAATGTCATAAAAAGTTGATTACTTACAAAAAAAATACATTAAATAAACCCTAACATGTAATATTCACCTAAAAAATTCTTGGATTGCGTCAACAGTTTCAATTTATATTTATTTTAATATTTATAATATCAATTATTTTAATCTATCATTAATAAGGTAATTACTTCATCATGATTGTGTCATAAATAAATTTAATTATTGAATATCATAAAATTATAAATAAAATTCCATGATTTATGAAATCTTTTAGCTTTCTATTGAATATTTATAATCGAATGTATCTTATGTATAACTCTATGTTAAGAATGGTTTAGTTATTAAAATTTGAATTTAACACTTTTAACTATTTTTGTAACAAAATATAATAAATGTTCTAATCTATCCCAAATAAATTAAAAAGGATATTATTTTGGTCCTAAGGTGACTTTGGTCAGAAAAACTCATCCAATATAATGAAGACATATTTTGGGGTAATATTATATTATTATAATATAATTTTTACCTCTAATTACCATATTTACTTTTAACTGGGGTAATAAAATTCAAAACATACTATTCACCCAAAATTATTTTCATCTTATTGAACCAAATTTTACATACTAATGAAAATCAGGTATGTTGTATTTTTAATATTCAATTTATAGATGCGTTAAAATTACATTTTTTGTAAATTTGCAAATGTGCCTAGAAGGTGTGTAAATAACGTTGAAAAGTTCAATAAAATTATATATATATATATATCTAATATTTTTATAAAATTACTACAATGACATATATTGGACTAATATTTTTACTATGTATCAATTTTTACTTTAAAATAAATTTTAATTAAAAATAATTATTTAAATGAAAAAGTTGGTTTTTTGTAGTTTGGAGTATTTTTCATTATTCATCAAAAATTGAATGTTTTCCGAAAAATACCAAAAATTCACCATAAGATAATTTTGATATTATTAATTTGAAAAATTAATTATATTTTACAAAATTCAATATTTATGGGTGTATATAATTAATTTTATTATTTTTCACAAGAGTAAAAAAAAGGTAGTTCTTTTAAGTAAATAGATTTTCTAATTATATTACTATTTTACCAAAACTATTGCATTTCATTATAAATATGTATTTATTTATGTTAAAAAAATAAAAATAAAATGTAATATTTATTTCTTAATATTCATATTAAAATATTTAAATAATAAATAAAAATATCGTTTAAATAATTATAATACTAATGCATTGTTTCACAGAAACACAATATTGGGTATAATGCATGCTATGCTATTGTTGCATGAAAAATAAGCTATTAAATTACTTTAAAGAGAGAATGTACAATGAAATATTATGGTGTTACATTCTTCCCTCCTTAAATAAATTTTATTGTAACACCCCAAGATTTTATGAAAAATATTCCTTTTACTTTTATTGATGTCTTGTGTTGTACGCTACAACAAAGGAGTCTTGCACAACACGCAAACCTAACTTGGCTGCATTACATACAATCACGACCTTCCTCGACAGCGTGTGTTGTACACAATACCGAGTTTCACTAAACAACGATATGCTATTAAAATATTATTAAAACTAGCTGTTATGAATAGTAATAACCACTTTTTGAATTTTTGAAAATTTCATCTTTCAAAATGGACTTCATTTTTGGATTAAGAATATCGAAATTAGCCTAGGGTGAAATTTTTGGTATTTTTCTGAAAACTTTCAATTTTTGATGAATAATGAAAACACAGGGTTACTATTTAAAAACCGACTTTTTATTTAAATAATAATTTATTTTATTTAAATTTATTTTAGGTAAAAATTGATACATAATACCTATATATGTTCAATTTATTTTAATTGGAGTCATTTTTTAATAATTTTAGATATATAAAAATTTTATTGAACTTTTGACAGTCTTTTACCCACCTCCTATGAGAATTTGCAAATTTACATAAAACATAATTTTATCGCTTTTGTAAATGAAATTTCAAAAATCTGAGTGACATGGTTGATGTCAATAAGTAAAATCTGAATCAATGAAATGAAAATAATTTTTCGTGAATAGTAACTTTTTACTTTTATTTACCACGGTTAATTGTAAATAGGGTAATTAAGGGTAAAAATAATATTATAATTTCCCTAACACATGTCCTAATTCTATTGGATAAGTGTAATTCGACCAAAAACAACCTTATAAATAAAATATGACCATTTATGCCCACTTGGATTAGATTAGGACCTTTCTTATTAATTTATTTAAAGAAGGGTTAAAATAGTTAAAATCAAAGTTTAATAAGTAAATCATTTTTAATATAGGGTTATACATAAGATAAATTCGACTATAAATATTAATTAGAAATCTAAAATGATTTACTAAATAATGATATTTTATTTTTAATTTTTAGACTTTAAATAATTTAATTTATTTATGACACAATGATGATCAAGTAATTATCTTATTAATGAAATATTTACATAATTGATGTTATAAATACCCAAATAAATGTAATTTGAGAATTTTCATGAATTAAAATAATTTTCTATGTTAATATGACATTTTAGTGTTCATTTAATTAACTTTTTTTAGAAATAATCATTCTGTTATGATTTTCACAAAAATCAATTACCAAACAATGTCAAAATTGACATAAAATAGTTTTTAAAACAAATATTATATTATTAATTGTTATTATATTCCTAAAAATCTAACGTTCAGAAAAATAACTTAGATAAGGCAATATATATTAATAATAAACAACTTGTGGTTATTTTGGGTTGTTATAGTATGTTTATTAAACTTATAGTGTAAGAACACAAAAAGACACGGTAAAGGTAAACTTATCTAACTTGAAGTTAAATCTAAATGATAAGGTTAAAATAGGAACCTAAACTTGTCTAAATTCTATTGGATGCGAGGCTTTCGACCCATACCTACCATAGCTTCGAAATAACTCAATTTGGAGCTATTTAAAATCGTATATGACTTTATAATAAAATAATATTTTTAATTATTCCAAAGGTGCCCCTCTCCTCCCTTATAAAAGGGCACCTCCTCCCTCTCTTCCTCACACCACTTTGAGCCTTAAATCTCGGACAAACCCTGGATATTTCTCTTCTCCACTTACCTAGAAATATACTAGAGGTTATAGTCTTCTTTAAAGACCAATATTAGTGCCCTAAGAGTAGGTTTCAAAAAGGCGCTTCAAAGAAGAGGTAACGCCCGTTACCGATTCTTTCAACTTTATTTCTTCTTCCACTTCTTCTTATATAGTTGTTTCATTCTGATGTAATAACATCAGTATCACTAATATACTAATATGTTATTATAATTAAGAAACAACCCTATTTCACCATCTATCCATCCTATGGAAAAAGAAATCACCATGCGTGCGTACGTACGAAATACCGTCTCCACGTTGTGGTGTAATCTATTTTTCCACCACCACCTTACATGGATGTGTATAATGGTGTAAATAAATGATTATTATAAAGTGATATTTATTCTTAAATAGTATACATACACTCCAATACAATTCCACAATCATGGGAATGATATCATCCCTCGTGCGTACGTACGGACTACCGTCTCCACGAACGCGATGAGAATCATTTTCCATGATTAACCATTCAAGAACGATTATAAAGTATATATAATGAATAATAATGAAATATATGACATAATAATTATACTTGATTAATTTATATATATATGTATGTCATATACTCATTTCCATTCAATTCAATAAGGAAACGAAAACAGCGTCCATGCGTACGTACGACCTACTGTCTCCATGAATGGTGTATTTCCTTCGTTTTATCGATCTATAATATATATGTATATAATGAATATATATTATATATAAATCATGTTTTACATTCTGGAATTATATAAATCAGAATATAAGTAATAATATCAAGAACGACGAGTCGAAACACATACGATAAATGAATCAATTTACCCAAAACGCTCTTTAACATGGAATTTACAAAATAATGGGTAATATAAAGTCATAAGAGAACCATATATGATATAATAACAATGAATATGATTTTGCAATAAGTCGATGACCTTATTTGAATCATTATACAGGAGGTTCAGATACATATAAATCATATTGGACATAAGGTAAGGGATAAATTTTCAATCTCATTTTTATCTGAGATTGCTTATACGTAAGTATTTACTGGGGTTATGTTTATCATCCATGACCATGTTTTCTAAAAATGATTTCATAAAATGTTTACTATTCTTCCATGAATGTTTAATGTCATTTTTACCCTTTATTGACTTTTTACCACATTGTATGAATGGAATCTTTCCTTTGGTTACCATAAAAGGTATTTTTGACTTTTCCGACAAAAGTATGAGGAGAATGTTATTTTTAACTTATATGGCATGAACGGATTTTTATGGTTTCATAATTCCTCATTTTCAAGTAGATTCCTCTACAATATTTCATGATTATTTTCAACAAAATCCTTTTCTTTTAAAATTGCATGGAATTATGTGAAAAGAAAATGATTTTAAAGAAGAAAGGATATTTTCCTCAAGAATTCATTTCAAGTGTTTTTCTATAACTATTTTCCATATAAGATGACATTATTTCATATGTGTATGTTTCAAGTAATATGTATCTATGATTTAAATTGTTTCAATTTTCTTATTATGAAATGATATCAAACTTTTTTGGATTATGTAATGATGGCATGATGTTTAAGAATCCCATTATATAACATGGGTTATGCTATGATGTATGATTTATGATTTTGTTCACATGAAAGAATGATTTCATTATGAGATGGGTGGGAACTATACCTCCCTCCAATGCATTGGGTAAAGATTTATATCTCATGAGATAGACATGGCTAGAATGGTAAATTAATCTAGTTCAGTGTTACAGGACTGAAACGAGGAGAGAACTCGATTCAGAAAGAGACTTTGTCCAATAAGATTGTCATGGAAGCAATGCCTTGGCCACTATGGAAATCATGAAATGTGCTGAATGGTTTCCACAATTACATGTTTTATTCCGATTTTATAATGGTTGATGTTCTATTATGATATATGCCTTACGTACTTCCACGATTTATGTCTTTGCTCAAGATTTTGATGTTTAAATTTCATGTTCACGTTTTTGCTTCCAAATGTTTACAGATTGTTTTATGTTATCTATGTTTGCCCTTACTAAGCATTTGAGCTCACCCTATTTATGTTTTATTTTCCCCAGGAAGTAAAGAGAGGTTTTAGGTAAGGAAACAAAAATGGGAAGATCGTTATGGGATTTGTTGAAGATCTTTCACAATGATTAAAAGATTTTATTCCGAGTTTCCAAAGACAATAAACTATTACGGTCCTTGTGTGTATTTTTTTGTTATGTATTAAGTATTCTGCAAAAGCAATGTATTGTCCATGTACGTCAAGTTTCGGGTCTCTACAGTTGGTATCATAGGAATGGTTTAGTCAACCTTTGGAAACTAGGATGCGAAGATGTTAGTGAGATCCCTAGAGATATTTCTAAGGTATGTCTAGGGATGTCCCTAAGGATAAGTATACGTATAGGATATAGTCCTAGAACTACGGTAACGATCTTAGAATTTAACCTAAGATGTTAGATATTGAAGGTACTCCACCTTTATGGTGTTGTTTTACCTAGCAATATTTTTTCCTCTCACACTATTATTTTTGGGTTTTAGACGATGACTGGAACCCAAAGGAACCGTGTTGATCAATGTAATGGACAATGCAATGATTGTCCTCCTGAACAAACAAATGTTATGGGAGATGGAGTGAAAAATAATATTCCTATACTTACACAAGCTATGAATCATTCTAGACTTCCTAATGATCAGAGAAGGGAACAATATTCTATTGAGTCTTTCATGAGGAAACGACCACCTTCTTTCAGTGGGTCTTCTGATCCACTTGTTTCTGAACAATGGATTAGTACCATTGAAAAGATATTTTTAGTTCATCAATATTTTGAACATGATAAAGTCATCTTAACAGTATATATTTTTGAAGGTGAAGCTGATCAATGGTGGAATATTATGAAGAATATGAGGCCAAGAGATGAAATTGAGTCCATGTAATGGGACGATTTCAAGAACGTATTTTTCAATAAGTACTTCCCTTGTATTCTTCAAACAAAGATGGAGAAGGAGTTTCTTGAACTAATGAAAAAGGATGATGAATCTATTGGTATATACGAAGCGAATTTTACAAGGCGTGAAAGGTATGCATCTGGCTTTATCATCCAACCTGAAAGTAAATTTGATCAATTCTTCAGTGGCTTAAAACCAAATCTTCGAAGGGCATTAGCTATATGATACTTCAGTAGCTATGAAGAAATTCAATGTTCTGCTATCAAGGTAGAAATGAAAGTTTGTGTTACATATCCATCTCATGGTTTTGACAAGAAACAAAAGATGGAGTTCAACGAGAAATCTCAAAATAATTGCGAAAAGAAGATGAATGTTTCCTTATGCTCAAAGTGTGTAAAGAAGCATGGTGGAGATTGTATTAAAGGGACTAGAAAATGTTTTAAGTGTGTAAAAGAAGGTAATCGAGTAGATGAGTGTCGAAGTAATGGAAAAAGGGTTTCTAATGGTGTGAATAAAGAAAAGGCTGCAGAGAACGCACCAACAACACTTCAATGTTTCAAGTGCAATGAAATGGGGAATTATGCTAATCAATGCCCTAATCCAAGTGTTAATGATGATCGACATGAGAAACCAATTAAGTCAAAGGACAAAGGGAAGTCACATGCTATCACTATTGGCGATGTTGAATATGAAAATGATGTAGTGGAATGATTAAGTTTTTATGTAATGGGATTCCAAATTAATGATGTATATAGTATCGTGGAATATTAGAATATTTATGTATTGTTCAATTGGAGTTTTCAATAATTTTATGGTACCGGTAACCATGGAAAGTGATTGAGAAATTTTCGTAAGCAGATGATATGCGCATAATGAAGGGATAAGTAGATAATGAGATGTTTGATTGTATTCATTATCTCATGATTGATATAAGGACTAAGTGATATCATTGTTTGAGTATAAAGAATTTTGAGGATGTTGGTATGTGGAAAGTGTTAACTTTTAAGTGCATTCATGTTTTCACTAAGGTTCAATGGGTATTCATTCTTCAAGATAAAACATGATTAAGGTATTCACATGTTTGTAATTTGACCAACAAGATATATCTTCTGATATATGGGGGATAAATGATGGCATTTACATGATTTTTATGTGACATTTCAAGTAATCATTTTCTTTATACTATGAGATTGGACCGAAGTATTTTAGATAAGCCTAAAAATTGGAATGAATTATGTTGGACATATGTTAGTATTGGTTAAGGATAGAACTTTTTTCGATATTATTGATGGGATGTTATAGTAATATAGTTTTATAAAAAGGACAACCTGCAGGACGAGCGACAGCCCATCGCGTCGGACAAGGCTGTGGGAATCGAACCCACAACTGGAGTGTGACTTAACTTTATCGCATACCACTAGCCTACAGGAAGTCCCTGGTTAGTAGAAACTAGGTTTATTTTATTACGCGGTATGATATAGGAATTAGAACCTCATTTTTGGAATCGTATACGATTGACCTCACTATAGATGGACTTATGTATATTTGATAACTTTTGCTAACATTTTGTTTGAAACAGATGGAATGACCCATCATTCTATCACATGATCTGTTAACACTTAATGAATAACAAATTCAACTTCATTTCTTTAAGATATGAAGTGTAAATAGTTCAAAGAACGAACAATAGTGAGATTGTACCAAAATAATGTAAGTATTTATTATAATTCAAATTCTTCAACTTTAGGGAAATGATCATGAAAACCAAAAATGTTGTCCTAGTTCCCTTATATCCAATGAATAAGATGGTAACATAGATCATCAAAAAACTATTGCTTTGTGATTGTTGGCTTTTTCATAGCCATGTTCTCTACCACTCTCAATCAGAACATGTTGATTAGGTTTCTCTTCAATATCCATATTTTCACCTATGTTCTCCTATGTGGAAACCCATTGATTAGTTAATTTGGGTAACTGTTATGTTTTATACTATTGTTTTTAAAGATTGGTTTTGGTATTCCTTTTTACGATGTGGGTTTCTATTAAAGAAACTTTCGAGTAGTAAACCATTTATAACCCCGATGAATTTTGAGGGTGAAATTCATTTTAAGGGGGGTAGAATGTAACACCCAGAGATTTTATAAAGAATATTCTTTTTAATTTTATTGATGTCTTGTGTTGTACGCTACAACAAAGGAGTCTTGCACAACATGCAACCCTAACTTTGCTGCATTACATACAATCACGACCTTCGTTGATAGCGTGTGTTGTACACAATACCGAGTTTCACTAAACAACGATATGCTATTAAAATATTATTAAAACTAGCCGTTATGAATAGTAATAACCACTTCTTGAAATTATAAAATTTTTATCTTTGAAAATGGACTTCATTTTTGGATTCGGAATATCGAAATTAGCCTAGGGTGAAATTTTGGTATTTTTATGAAAACTTTCAATTTTTGATGAATACTGAAAACACTAGGTTACTATTTAAAAACCGACTTTTTATTTAAATAATTATTTATTTTATTTAAATTTATTTTAGGTCGAAATTGATACATAATAGCAATATAAGTTCAATGTAAATCATTGGAGTCATTTTTTAATAATTTTAGATATATAAAAATTTTATTGCACTTTTGACAGTCTTTTACCCACCTCCTAGGAGAATTTGCA
Source organism: Viscum album (assembly GCA_963277665.1). Taxonomy (NCBI): domain Eukaryota; kingdom Viridiplantae; phylum Streptophyta; class Magnoliopsida; order Santalales; family Viscaceae; genus Viscum; species Viscum album. The sequence goes on along the minus strand of OY728146.1, from coordinate 1,508,014,611 downwards.
AATTTACATAAAACATAATTTTACCGCTTTTGTGAATGAAATTCCTAAAATTCGAGAGACATGGTTGATGTTTTTATGTAAAATGTGGTTCAATGAGATGAAAATAATTTTTGGTGAATAGTAACTTTTTACTTTTATTTACCATGGTTAAAAGTAAATAAGGTAATTAAGGGTAAAAATGATATTATTATTACCCTAACACATGTCCTAATTCTATTGGATAAGTGTAATTCGACAAAAAACAACCTTAGGAATAAAATATGACCATTTAGCCCCACTTGGATTAGATTTGGACATTTATTATTAATTTATTTAAAGAAGGGTTAAAATAGTTAAAATCAATGTTTAATAAGTAAATTATTTTTTATATAGTGTTATACATAAGATAAATTCAACTATAAATATTCATTAGAAAGATAAAAATATTTCATACATAATTATATTTTATTTTAATTTTTAGACTTTATATAATTTAATTTATTTATGACAAAATGATGATTCAGTAATTATCGTGTTAATGAAATATTGACATAATTGATGTTATAAATACACAAATAAATGTAATTTGAGACTTTTTATGAATTCCAATAATTTTCTATATTAACATGACATGTTAGTGTTTATTTAATTAACTTTATTAGAACTAATAATTCTGTTATTATTTTCACAAAAATCAATTACCAAATAGTGTCAAAATTGACATAAAATAGTTTTTAAAACAAATATTATATTATTAATTGTTATTATATTCCTAAAAATCTAACGTTCTGCAAAATGACTTATATAAGGTTATATATATTAATAATAAACAACTTGGGGTTCTTTTGGCTTTTTATAGTAAGTTTATTAGCCTTATAGTGTAAGAACAGAAAAAGGCACGGTAAAAGTAAAATTATCTAACTTAAAGTTAAATCTAAATGATAAGGTTAAAATAGGAACCTAAACTTGTCTAAATTCTATTGGATGAGAGGATTTCTACCCATACCCACCTTAGCATCTAAATAACTCAATTTTATGCTATTAAAAATAGAATATGACTTTATAATAAAATAATATTTTTAGTTATTCCAAAGGTGCCCCTCTCTTCCCTTATAAAGAGGCACATCCTCCCTCTCTTCCTCACACCACTTTGAGCCTTAATGCTCGGCCAAAACCTGCCAATTTATCTTCTACACTTCCCTAGAAACATCCTAGAGGTTCTAGTCTTCTTCAAAGACCAATATTATTTCTCTAAGAGGAGGTTTTAAAAAGGCTCTTCAAAGAAGAGGTAATGCCCATTACCGATTCTTTCAACATTATTTCTTCTTCCACTTCTTATTCTTTAGTTGTTCCATAAAGAAGTAAGAACATAAGTATCACTCATATACTGATATTTTTTTATAATTATGAAGCAACCATATTTCACCATCTATCTATCCTACGGAAAACAAAATCACCACGAGTGCGTATGTACGGAATACCGTCTTCACGCTGTGGTGTAATCTGTTTTTCCACCACCACATTACATGGATGTGTATAATGGTGTAAATAAATGATTATTGTAAAGTTATATTATTCTGAAATAATATACATACACTCCAATACAATTCCACAATCATGGGAATGATATCATCACTCGTGCATACGTACGGACTACCGTCTCCACAAACGCGATGAGATTCATTTTGCATGATTAACCATTCAAGAATGATTATAAAGTATATATAATGAATAATAATGAAATAAATGACATAATAATTCTAAATGATTTATGTATATATATATATATGTATGTATATCATATACTCAATTCCATTCAATTCAATATGGAAATGAAAATAGCGTCCATGCGTACGTACGGCCTACCGTCTCCATGAACGGTGTATTTCAATCGTTTTATCGATCTATAATATATATGTATATAATAAATATATATTATATATAAATCATTTTTTACATTCTGGAATTATTTAAACTAGGATATAAGTAATAATATCAAGAACGACGAGTCGAAACACATACGATAAATGAAACGATTTTACCCAAAACGCTCTTTAACATGGAATTTACAAAAGAACGGGTAATATAAAGTCATAATTGAACCATATATGATATCATAACAATGAATATGATTCTGTAATAAGTCAATGAACTTATTTAAATCATTATACAGGAGGTTCGAATACATACGAAGCATATCAGACATAAGGTAAGGGATAAATTTTCATTCTCATTTTTATCTGAGATTGCTTATACTTAAGTATTTACTGGGGTTATGTTTATCAACCATGACTATGTTTTCTAAAAATGTTTTCATAAAATGTTAACTATTCTTCCATGAATGTTTAAAATCATTTTTAACCCTTATTGAATTTTTACCACACTGTATGTATATAATCTTTCCTTTGGTTACCATATAAGGTACTTTTTGACTTTTCCGACAAAAGTACGAGGAGAATGTTATTTTTAACTTATACGACATGAACAGATTTTTACGGTTTCATAATTCCTCATTTTCAAGAAGCATCGTCAACAATATTGCCTGATTATTTTCAACAAAACCCATTTATTTTAAAATTTCATGGAATTTTGGGAAAAGAAAATTATTTTAAAAAAGAAAGAATATTTTCCTCAAGAATTCATTTCAAGTGTTTTGCCACAACTATTTTCCATCTAAGATGACATTATTTTATATGTGTATGTTTCATGTAATATGTCTCTATGATTTAAATGGTATCAATTTTCTTATGATGAAATGATATAAACTTTTATGGATTATGTTATGATGACATGATGTTTAAGAATCACATTTTATTACATGGGTTATGCTACGATGTATGATTTATGATTTTGTGGCACAAGAAAGAATGATTTAATTATGAGATGGGTGGGACTATATCTCCCTCCAATGCATTGGGTAAAGATTTATATATCATGAGATAGACATGGCTGGAACGATATGTTAATCCGGTTCAGTGTTACAGGACTGAAACGAGGAGTGAACTCGATTCAGAAAGGGACTTTGTCCACTAAGATGGTCTTGGTAGCAATGCCTTGGCTACTATAGAAATCATGACATGTGCTAAATTGTTGCCATAATTACCTGTTTTATTCCCATTTTGTCATGGTTTATGTTCTATTAAGATATATTCCTTACGTACTTCCACGATTTATGCCTTTTCACAAGATTTTGATGTTTAAATTTCATGTTAAAGTTTTTGCTTCCAAATGTTTACGGATTGTTTTATGTTATCTATGTTTGCCCTTACTGGGCATTTGAGCTCACCCTTTTTATGTTTTATTTGACCCAGGATGCAAAGATAGGTTTTAGAAAAGGAAACAAAAAGGGGAATATCATTATGGGAGTTGTTGAAGATCTTTCACAACGATTGGAAGATTTTATTCCGAGTTTCCAAAGACACTAAACTATTACGGTCCTTGTGTGTCTATTTTTTTTATGTATTATGTATTCCAAAAAAGTAATGTATTGTCCATGTATGTCAAGCTTCGGGTCTCTACATTTATCCACACTATTTGAAAAGTTTCTTCGAAATTTAAAGGTTGAATGTATATATTACCTTTGTAGAAAACCCATATCTAAAATAGGGTTAATAAAATTTCGTATTAATAAAAGAGAAATAGAAATGGAAAATCTAGAAAAAATAAGATTTATAATTGGAGAACATAGGTGGTAATTAGAGACACATAATTAAAGGAAAACCATAAATATTTATATTAATTGATTGAGGTAATAAATCACAAACAAGTGAAAAATAAATAGAAAATTGAGGGCCTCAATGACATAAATATATGAAGATTTAACAAAACTTAAGGTATTAGGATTAACCATTTTCTTAGATATATAATTTTTTTGAACTGGAGGTATTAATTTAATATCAAGATAAGAACTCAATAAAAATTCCATGATTTACCTACATGTCATAATCATAATCTCATAATTTAGTTGTGCATCGATCTATTTTCACTTCAACCCTGAATCTAGGAAATTAAAGATCAAAATGATTTTTTAATTCATGAAGAACATTTGATAAATCATAAGGTCCACAAGTATTTCCTTAATCCTCTATATTTTTACTGAAAACCAAAAGGTTAGGACAATGTATCCAATAAATTATACTTTAACCCAAAAAATTAAAGTACTAAATTTATTCCATTCCAACCATTAGACATATCACAAATACTTGTGTCCAAACTCACAGTTCGGAAATTTATATGAGAGTTAAACATAATGAATATTTATTTTTTCCAGATAATAAAATGTGAATACCTTCATCATGTATTATCTTAAAACATGGTAACACCATGAATTACTATAAAACCATATAAAATACATTCATACTACCTTATTCCTTATAAAAGACTAGATATACACCTTAAATACAAAAATTTTGTTAACTCAAAAAATAATTGAATAAAAAAATAATTAATTAGTTCCAAGGTAGTCATGAATATCCAATATAATTTTTCCAAATCAATTATATATTATTCCAAAGTCACTACGTCGGCATTAGGACCATATTGAGGTTTATCGTTTTCTTAACAATGTATTTTTAAAAAATATTAACTTGATATTGAGTCACTTTTCATTGTACAATACAGTCTCAAATTCTCAAGGACAAACATTACTTATTTACATAATTCATATAACTAGTACATCATTTATATAACACTCAAATGACAAAATTAATCAATCCAAAAACACAAATAAATTAATTATTCCACATCGACTATATAAACTGCTTATGCTTGAACATTATCCCATTGACTCTTCTGATAAATATTTTCTTGATGCATAGAAAATTTGTTTGAATAATTCCCCATTTCACTACAATTGAAACACCGAATATTACTCATTTATTTATTCCATTTTTATTATTTATTTTATTGAACCTTTTCTCAAAACATTTATCTAAAACCCAGTCCTTTCAAGCACTTCCCAGGGATATTCAATGCATAGTGATTACATATGGGAAAATTCCTTCTTTCCCTTCTCCCCTTTATCAATTTTTCTCTATGTCGTCCTCTTATTCTCTAGCTTCCCTTCAATGCCATAAGACTCAGATAATACTTTACTTATATTATCAACACATGATATTATTTTCCCATATGATGAGAATACACGAGAGGCTATTTCCATTAGAAATTTTTTCTTAATACCATGAATGATAGGATAATTTTTACTCTTTAAAACATGTGCATTGGTGGGGGTAGTCATTCCTTCTACAAGGCGCCATATCTAAACAATTTTAAAAACTAGATTATGTTATGAATCAAAATGCATGATTCTTAACTACTAAAATACTTATCATAAATTGAATGTTTTATACATATATAATGCATAATCATAAATATGGTTCCTCTAAGAAAATATTTACTCATAAATCCTTTATAATGGTTTGTAAATGAGAAAAATGAATTATCCTAAGCATATCCCCTGAGAGTGTAAAACTAGGTGTACAGTAAGGACCTCTGTCATGTATGAGGTTACCCCGAGGGAATCTCAGAACACCTTGTTAGAGTTTTCACTCCAAGGTACATCTGTTCGAGAACCATATCAACATTTAGTATCCAAACATGGATGTAATGTTTGGAATATCCACTTAATCCATAAATTATCAAAATTCATGTGGGTTCTTCTATACTTATCCTCAATGTAAATATTAGGGTTATAATATGTAATCTATGTTCTTTAAATCTAGTTCCATTTTTGTGGATAAACATCCTCTAAAACCAAATATAATGCACTAACCCTAAAATCATAATGTTAGAGCATTGATTTAGTACATTAGCATGATTACAAGGAATCAAGTCTCGAAGGACCGATCAGTTTAGTACACTAGGAAAATAGATTACAAACAAGAACATAACATTACACGTTCTAACCTAAAAAAGCATAAATAATCCATTTATAATTTTATTAATCACCTCGATTAACCTCTCATATAAATCATAATACACTTTTTGGAGTCTTTAAAAAATAAAACATAAAAAATGTGTGAGTTCATATGGTCAGTAATGGTTTATAATTTAGTGAATGATATAAACTATTATGGAATAATATATAATAAAAACAGTATCTTTTTAAACATAAACATGAACATATATGGAAAAAATAAATCATAATACATCACATAAAAATGCATATGGATATTATAAAAGTAGAATAATCACATGTAATAACTAAATTCACAATGAGGGAATGCAAAATGTCATACATAATAACAACTACGTTAAAGAATTATGCCAAGTCCATTCAAAAATATTCTGTTAAGGCCATGTGCCAAGACACTAGATTTTCTCAAGATACCTAAAAATTCATTAAGGGGATATAATGGTCCCCACCCTTCACATACAACTTCAAAGGCATTCCTCATTTGAATGGGGTGAAACAGAACATAAACACTCATATTAAACTACCCAATGAAATGTTAATACCTTAACCATAAACAATGAATTGCATAAAAATAGAACATCCACTGTCAAACATATCATAAAACTAAACTATCAATTAAATAATGAAAATTATTTCCCAATATATTAACTTTTATTAAATATATAATTTAACAATACATGTTGACATAGATGAAATCAATACAAAAACTATTTGAGGGGAATAACACTTTCAACATTGAAATCGTTGAAAAGTATCATAATTATAATAGAAAATATTTATATTGAAAATATTCATATAATATTTTAAGGTAATATTAGATGGTGTCAAAATGGGTGAAAATTTATTCACCCAACATTTATGTTAAAAAAACATTCTTTTGTTAATTTGTTGAAATGTCATAAAGTACATTGTTTGGAAAAAAAGAAATATTCCATTCAAAACTGTTAATAAGAAGTTAAAAACGGTATAAAAATGAAATTAATCCATATTCTAAGAAATAGAAAAAATGTTTTGAAATTAATTTTATGAAACATGGATGTGAATGATAAAGAAGTCCCAGTAGATACTTATGTATAGACAACCTCATATAATAAATATATTGTAAAAATTAACCCATACATTGTAATATACTTTAGCTGAGGCTACAGTTAATCTCTTATATAATTAACATTGTACGATATTAAATTATACCAGAACAATACTCATATTTATGGTTTCATATATGATTCATTTCTTACTTTATACTACTCATTGAACAATAATTTCTATGTTATTGTAATATTTTAGGTAATAATCGTTTTCTTTATCGTACATGTTTTGACTTGTTATTCGTGATCATATCACTTATATCATGAATTAAATACTTATATTATATAAAACATGATTTATATATATTATAAATTCATAATATAAATATGTATAAAAGATATATTTGAATGAAATTGAAACACCATTCATGGAGATGGTAGTCCGTACATACACATGAATGTTGTTTCCATTTTTTTATCGTATAGAATGGAAGTATGTAAAATAAATATATTTATCTACATTAATATATATTATTACATTAGAAATATTATTTCATATACATAATACTGAATCAATATATATATTTAAAAAAAATCATGAAGGTTGATCGTTGAAGATGAATCATGTCGTGTCGTGGAGAAGGTAGGTCGTACGCACACACGAGTGACAATATAATTCTGTTGGTGTAGTAAAAATGTGTAATTGGATGTTATATTATATATAAATAATAATTTCTATGTTATATTCATTATTTAAATTAATTATTTTTTATATTATACCAATACAAAATATTTAATGTTGAATAACAAACTACACGGTGGCATGGAGAGGGGAAGTTGTACATACACACTCTTGGTGACTTTGTCATTCATATGATGGATAAAATAATGAATATGGTTTTATCATATTTATAATAACATCTCAGAATTTAGATGTTACTGGATTTAATTTTTAGTATTGTATCCACAAATAAAGAGGAAGTAACAGAAAAAAAGCACTTTGAAAGAGGTGATAAAATAATTACCTCTTTTTCGGGTGTTTCCTTTTGATTTGAACAAAAGGGATTCTTATGTTGGATTTATTCATAGGGTAAGGACACTATTTTGATGTGAGGTCATTTTGGAGGATATTTGAGTAGGTTTTGGCTGTTCCAAATGACATTGCGGTGATTATTTAAGAGAAGGGGTAGTACCCTTTTAAAAGAGATGTGTGGGATAGTTTAGGAAAATCCTGAAATGTTATTTCATTATAAATTTATTTTCATTTACTAATAGATAAAATTATATTTATTTCGAGGTTATGGAGGGTATGGGTATACATCCTCTAAACCGATAGGGTTTAGACATGTCTATGTCACCATACTAACCTTATATTTTAGAATTTACCATTAGTTAAATAGTTTAACTTTAACCATGTCTTCTTGTATTTTTATACTACATGACTAATATTGTTACTATAAAATGACAAGACAACCTCAAGTTGTTACTTAATGAAATAAATGTTGAGTCAATAAGTTTTTCCTTATGACTTTTCCATACATTCTTGTTTTGAAAATCACAAACACCTTATACTTAATAAAATCTATATTTTACTTCTATAAGGAAAATTTCCTTCCTTAAGGAAATTTACCATAACCAAGTTTTTATTACACATATCAATATTTTTTCTTAAGAGTAAAAATTGGATTCAAAACCAAAACCTAAGAAATCATATAATACTAAGGTATGAAGCATTCTATTTTAGGATCTGATTTCTGGATGTGAACGGTAATGAAGTTCCACTCCGAATTATAGATGTGAACTATAATAAAGTTCAACTCCGAATTCTGGATACGAACTCTAATGAAGTTCCAATCCAAATTTTGGATACAAACTCTCATATTGTTTCACTCCATATTCTGGATACGAACTCTCATATAGTTCCACTCCGAATTTTGGACTCCGATCTTTTATTAGTTTGACTCCGAAATTTTAATTAGTTCGACTTGGAACTTTTAACTAGTTCGACTCCGAACATTTATTAGTTCGACTCTGAACATTTAATTAGTTCGACTCCGAAAATTTAACTAGATCAATTCTGAAAATTTAACTTGTATTACTCAGAACTTTTACTATGTTCGACTCCGAACTTTTATTAGTTTGACTCCGAACTTTGAAAGTCCATACTCTGAACTCTGATGAAACCAGACTCTGGATTTCCTTAGAAATTTAGACTCCGAATCTCTATAGAATTCAGGTTCTGAATTCCATTAAAATAGAATCCAAATATCCTTTTTTATCATAGAATCCGAATTCCATTTTGGTTAGACTCCAAACTTTTATTTACTTACATTCTGAATTCTAGTTTTTATTATTCTTACACTTATTTAATTGTAAAACGATGTCGTACATTCAGTTACACATGTTTTGTTATAAAATGATGTCGCCCATTCTGTTTCTAAGAAACCATTGGTTTAGTGACACGTGTACAGGTCCCTCCAAATTTTATGGAAAATATGTTCGTTGGAGGAGGGAGCTGACCCTTCCAACCGAACCTATAAATATGAGCTCATTTGAAAGATCTCCACAACAAGTTGATCACCCTGGAGACCACATGCGCTCAAGGTGATTTCTAGAGAGAGAAGCTTTTCATTCTTTTTGCGTACTGAACCACTCGTTCAGATTTCTTCATGAAACTCCAAATGTTGATGATTACATTCAAGGGATTCCAGGGATAGGAAGACAGAGGTGTCGACTACCTTGAAGTTCGAGGGCTTCCTTGCTGATGAAGACAGAGGTTCCAACTACCTTTAAGTTGATGGCTTGCGGGGATAGCAAGGCAGAGACACTGATATTCATATCGAGGGCTTACCCTTTTGTGGGAAAGACGGACATGCTTGAATGTCTAAATCAAGGTACGTTTATCCAAGTTTGTTGGAATCCCTTCTCTTTGGGTTAAAAGATTTATATCTTGTTACTTGTAGTTTTACTACTTATTTTTCCGCTGTATTTTTTCATTGTAAAGAAAGTATAATCGTCTAATATTTCCTTACACTTGTACTCTAATTCAATTAAATTATATATTCATTAAGGTAGAATCTCATATTGTAAACTTGAGTTATGTTTCAATTTCCGGATCCACATTTCTGGAACCTGTTTTTCAGAATCACTTTCTAGATTTAAGCATGTGCATAGAACTAGAAGATTATAACTTCATAATTTGTTCAAGTTCTTCAATTGGTGTTAGAGGTGTTGTGAATTATCATAGTTTAACTTTGTTAAACATAGATCAGTCTTTTTATAAGGAAATTTTTAAAGTATAAAATTCACCCCCCTCTTGTATATTGAGCATCTACATCATTATTTCGATCCTACAATTGGTATCAGAGCAGGTATCTGAAATACTTATACTCACATATATGTTTTTCCTGCTCAATTTTTCATTGATCAATATTTTACCTTCTTAGGAATATTTTACTTCATTCCGAACATTTGTTATTAACAAATATTTGTGGAAAGAAATTTTTCTTACAGATGGAAGGTATGAATGTTTGTTCGATCGACAACCTTAATCCTACAAGACCACCGATCTTTTATGGTAATGACTATGAGTATTGGAGAGATCGAATGAAGACTTTCATTATAAAAACTGGGGTTGAAAACTTTTTTATGCTTTCTGGAAGTTATAAAATTCCTGATAAGGAAGTAAGTGCTTTCAAAAACCAAGAGAAGCTTGATTATCAATTGAACTATAAGGTACGCAGTACTCTACTTTGTTCAATGACTAGGAACATATATAGCCAAATTTCTTCATGTGAAATAACTAATTGTAAATTGAAGAAACTTGAAGTTACACATTTTGGTACATCTGAGGTGATAGAGACAATAAGAGCTATGCTAAGAGCAGAATGCCATGGTTTCAATTATCCTTATGGTGAACCCATTTTCAAAGTTCAACAAAGGGTTATGACAATTGTAAACAGTCTAAAATCTATGGGAGAAAAAGTTCAGGATGATGATGCTCTTATGGATAAGATTATAGATATTATGCCAAATGATTGGGAATCAATGAGAACAATAATTGATGATAACATGAAGGTTACTCAAATTTCCTTACATGAGCTGTTTGAAACTCTTCTCCAACATGAAAAAAGAATGACGAGAGATGCTGGAAATATCAAGAAGAAGAATGGTAATGGTGCTGTTGCTTTTACTACAACATCAAATCATTTGAAAGCTATGACTCCGGAGAGAGTAACTAGATCCAAGTATAAGAAGGTGTTTATTCAATCAGAATCTAGTGATAGTGATGTCTCAGATAATGAGTTAGAAAATCTTTCTCAAGGATGAACAAGATAGCTAGTCAGAGAAATTTCTAATCAAAGAATAAGAAAAAAGAAAGGAAAGATAGGAAAGATGGAGAATATTCTAGTTATGAATGAAAGAGAGTTGGACATATTAGATCATATTGTCCATTGCTCAAAAAGATAGAAAGAAAAGAGATGAATTCTTAAAGGAATAAAAAGAAGTATTATAAAGCCAAAGCTATGAATGTTCTGAAAGAAAATGATACCTAGAGTGCCAGTGGTGGTGACACTTTAGATGAATCTTTAGATTATGAATCTACTGGATAAAAGAATCTTGGTCTTATAGCTAGAATACCTATTAACAATCATTGCTTCATGGCTATGGTACACAATGTTAAATCATTGACCAATGTTTCTTTAAATTATAATGATAGTAAATATTATAAATCTTTATAAGAAGAATCCTTTTCTGATAAAGAAAATAATTTTCCTACCTATGAAGAAGTTTCTAGGTCGGATGAACTACTTGGGATTGAGAATTTCAAACTCAAAAAAATGCTTGTTAAGGAAAACTCTAGGAATATTATTCTTACAAAAGAGACATATGGTCTTTCTAAAGATCTTGATAGGAAAAATTCATGTTTCATAAGTATTTTAAAAAATCTTTAGGAAGTGAATTCTGAAATGGATAAACATTTTAAGACATAGAAAAAGTAATTTCCATGAAAAGTGTTTTCGATCCTAACTCTAGTTCCAAATCTAATGATTTTGAAGATAAAATCATGGTAATAATACTCAAGTCCAAAATTCATTCCTTAAAAAGGTGTTTGTCAAACTATAATTATGGTAAAGAAAATTTTGATAATATGTATTCACAAATATGACCTTTAAGAAACAAATCCATATTTTGTTATACCCATGTAAAACCAACTTTTAGTAACAACTAATTTGTTCCTCAAAGTGCCGAATTTTGTTCCAAATGTCAATGTGGTGGTCACTGGTCAATGAATTGTTCTTTATACAAAACCCAGCCATTAGGTTTTCATAAGGATTATTTTTCTAAAAAGATGTGGGTGCCCAAAATTTTGTTATTTGAAAATCACGGATCCAAAAATGTTTGGATTCTGAAAGTCTAATTCTATTATTATTTTCAGGAAGATAAAGGAAGTACAAACAACAATACATGGTACATGGATAGTGGATGTTCCCAACATATGAGTTGTAATAAAAGATATTTTTTAAAGATTATCAAGGAGAAGGGAGGAAAGGTAACTTTCAGAGATAATGCTCAGGGAGAAATTGTTGGTATAGGTAATATTTTTCTTCTTTGTAAAACAATTATTTCAAATGTTTTGTTTGTAAAGGGTCTTAAGAACGACCTCATTAGCATAAGTAAATTATGTGATTAAGGGTACCTTGTGAATTTTATAAATAATAATTGTTTAGTACACAATTCTAAGGAAGAATTTATTCTTTCTTCCCATAGGCAAGATAAAGTTTACACATTGAACATAGAAGGCCTTAAAAGCCAAGATGTACCTTGCCTAAGTGAAATGGAAGATCATTCTTGGTTATGGCATAGACGATTAGGTCACTGTAACCTTAGAAACTTATGTAAACTCTTTAAGAAGAAACTAGTTAAGGATCCGCCAGAGCTTAGATTTGATTATTCTAAAGTTTCTGATCTTTGTCAATATGGAAAGCAACAGAATTCTAGTTTTAATTCGATCAGTGAAGTCTCAACAACTTATGCATTACAGTTGGTGAACATGGACCATTTCGGTCCAAGACAAACTGGAAGCATTAGAGGAAAATACTTTGTGTTTATTCTAGTTGATGACTACACTAGATTTACATGGGTCTATTTTCTAGCAATTAAGTCTGAAGATTTTTCTTATTTCAAAAGTTTTAGAGCCCAAGTTAAAAATGTGAAAAACCTTCCATTAAGAACTATCCATAGTGATCATGGAGGAGAATTTTAAAATTCTACGTTTGAAACATTATGTAGTAGAAAAGGTATTACTCACAACTTTTCAGCACCTAGAACTCCTCAACAAAATGGTGTTGTTGAAAGAAGAAATAGAATTCTTTAAGAGATAACTAGAACCATGTTGAGTGAATATTCTATAGCTAGACATTTATGGACTGAAGCTGTATATTCTACTTGTTATACCATAAATCAAGTTTTGATAAGACCATTTCTTAATAAAACTCTTTCAGATTTATGGAATGGTAGAAAACCAAGACATTCCTACTTCAAAGTTTTTGGTTGAAGGTATTAATCCTGAATACTAAGGATAATCTTCACAAATTCGCACCAAAATATGTTGATGGAATTTTCTTAGGGCACTCCACAACTTATAGGGCTTATAGAGTTTTCAACAAAAACAATTGTACTGTTGAAGAAATAGTGCATGTAAAATTTGATGAATATGATCCTTCTATTTTTAAACCATCCCAACCGATATCCTCAGATGTGTTTTCAAAAACTGATTATCAACCATTGTTAGAAGATATGTATGATAAGGAAAATGTTCAAGAAGATACTTCTGAATCATTTACCCCAGAAGATTTTCTACCCTATGTTTATGAACAGTTTTTACAAAACCCAAACTAGGTGTCTCTTAAGAATCATCCCAGTGATAGTATCATTGGTGATGTAAATCAACCTGAAAGGACTAGAAGTTCCTTAAGGAATAAAGTAGAACATCTAGAATTTCTTTCCCAATTTGAACCAAAATGCACTGATGATTCTTTAGGTGATGATGATTGGATCAAAGTAATGCATGATGAACTAAATGATTTCTAAAGGAATAATGTCTTGTCCTTGGTTGAAAGACCTAAGGAAACTTCTATTCTTGGAGTAAAGTGTGTCTTTAGAAATAAGTGTGATGGAAATGGAGTCATTGTTAGAAATAAAGCTAGACTAGTTGCTAAAGCCTATAATCAATATGAGGGAATAGACTATGAAGAAACCTATGCTCCTATAGCTATACTTGAATCTATTCATATCTTACTTTCTTCTGCAGCATTCTTCAATTTTAAACGTTTTCAAATGGATGTGAAATGTGATTTCCTTAATTGTAATGTTCAATAGGATGTTTTTGATGAATAACCTCCTGAATTTGAAGATATAAAACATCCTGATCATGTTTTTAAACTTACCAAAGCGTTGTATGGCCTTAAACAAGCCCCAAAAGCCTGGTGTGATAGACTTACATGATTTTTGCTTCCAATTAACTATGTTAAGGGAAATGAATATCCAACCCTTTTTATAAAGAAAGATAAGAAAAATGTTTTGATTGTTCAAATTTATGTTGATGACATTATATTGGTTCAACTCAGAAATCTTTAATTGATTCCTTTGTGGGTCTAATGACATCTATGTTTGAAATGAGTATGATTGGTGAGTTAAAATTTTTCCTTGGTATTCAAATTTCTCAAAAACTAGATGTCACCTATATATCTCAACATAAGAATATTAATGATCTTCTTAAAAAGTATGGATATGACAAAACTAAGAGTATAAGTACACCTATATGTACCTCAAACACACTTGATCTCAATGAAGCTGGGAAACCAATAGATCAAACATCTTTTAGAGGTATGATAGAAAGCCTACTTTACTTGACAGCTATTCATCCAGACTTAATGTTTTCAGTATGATTATGTGCATGATATCAATCAAATCATAAGGAATCTCATTTAAAGTCAGTGAAAAGAATTTTTCACTACATAAAGGGAACCATGGATCTAGGATTATATTATACTTCTCGAAATGATTTTATCAGAAAAATCTTTTCGGATGCTGACATCAGTGGAAGTAGAATAGATAGAAAGAGTATATCCAGAAATTTTCATTTCTTAGGAGATTAATTAGTTTCTTGGTCATGAAAGAAACAACATTCTGTAGCACTCTCCACTGCTGAAGCTGAATATGTAGTAGCTGGAAGTTGTTGTGCTCAAGTTTTGTGGATGCAACACACACTCATAGACTATGGCTGGAGTTTTACTAAGACTCATATTTTGTGTGATAACACAAGTGCCACTACCCTTAGTAAAAACCCTGCACATCACTCTCGTGCAAAGCACATTGATATTATGCATCACTTTCTTATGGATCACACACTTAAAGGAGATATCATTCATCAGTTTATCGGAACACAAGATCAACTTGCTGATACTTTTACAAAATCATTACCCTCCGATAGATTTGAATACATTAAACAGAAGTTAGGAATGATAACCATTAGGTAATCCCTCTTTATTAACTTCTTATTTAACGAATCTCCATACAGTAATAAACTCCTTCTCATAAGCTGAGTACATTTTCATGTTAGTTTAATCAAAATTTTCATTTTCTTCTCAAAAATTTGTAACATTTTTTTCTTTCGTAATAAGTTTTTGGAGAATTCTCGGAATGGATATTCTCGAAATGGATATCTCAGAATGGATATTTTGAAATGGAAATTCTCAGAAGGGAAATTTTCAGAACTGAAATTTTCTATAATGAGAATTTTCTTAATGAATTTTCAGTAATGAGAATTATCGTAATGAATTTTCCCTAATGATAATTTTCGTAATGAATTTTCCATAATGAGTATTTTTGTAATGAATTTTCCATAATTATAATTTTCATAATAAATTTTCGTAATGAGAATTTTCGTAATGAATTTTTTGTTATGAGAATCTTCATAATGAATTTTCCATAATGAGAATTTTCGTAACGAATTTTACGTAATGATAAATTTCGTAATGAATGTTCCGTAATGAGAATTTTCTCAATGAACATTTGTAATGATGTTTTCCGTATTGAATTTTTCTTAGTGATTTTTTTCAAGAAGAACTTTACCAACCACGAATAATCTTTCTAGCCAATTTGGAAGGTATTATTTCCTTACTTTTGTTTTTGTAGTCATATTTTTCTTGCTGGTATTTTCCTATGAGTTTAAAAAAAATTGGATTCTAGTGTTTTTGTTCTTAAAAACCTCAAAAGATCGGAGTCATGTTTTCGTAGTGGGAATGTTCTCAACAGTCAGATCAGATCAAAATGATTTTCAACCATTAGATGGTTTTTGGAAGACCAAAGGTCACCTCCTTCACTTTTATAAAGGGGACCCTAAGTGTTGTCCCACATCGGTTTTTCAAAGCTTTCTCATCTCGAATCCCTAACTCTCTTCTTAAGGAACATTCTGATCTTTGTCAAAGCCATTCCAAATCTTCCATAACTCTCCACTCCGAATGTCTGTTGAAGCTACTTCTCAAGAAATATCTACCTCTAAGACAATCTCAAAAGGGTAAGTATTCTGAGAAAGGTTAGTGCATCCGGATTTCTACAAGTTTGATTCTCTCATAACTAAGAATATCAGAATGAATGGCTGGGAAGATGTTTGTTTGTTTGTGTCAGAGAAACATGATCCGATTTACACAGATTTACGTGTTGAGTTCTATGAGTCTGTTTCCTTCCAGCAGGAAGATGGATGTAAGACCCCGCGATTTTATGAAAAATATTCTTCTTAATTTCATTGATGTCTTCTAATGTATGCTACACCAAGATTATCTTGCGCTATATGCAACACCATATTATCTTGCAGTATACGCAATACTATTTGTGCATCGTGTTACACACAATTTTATTTTTATTTGATAGTAGTTATTCTACAAAACATTGTGTGTATATATATATTCAATGTATAAATGAAATATGGCTGGATTCTGTTATACGAGACAACAATGGAGTTTTGCACTACACGCAACCCTGACTTGGCTTGCATTACACACAATCGCGACTTTCTTCGATACCGTGTGTTGTACGCAATACTGTGTTTCACTAAACAACGATATATGACTATAATATTATTATAAAATATCCGTTATGAATAGTATTAAATACATTTTGAAATTTATAACATTATTATTCATCTTACACATTTTCTAGAACATTCTATGAGAACAAAATAATTTTTTTTTGGTAAAATAAGTATTTTTAAAAAATTGCAGTATTTCCTCCTTTTGATGGTTCACCCACATTAAATCTTGTTTTGACAGGTTTATAAGTTAAATTATACAAAATAAAGTTATTATTTGGAATCAGGATATAAAATTTTACCTTGGATAAATTTATCATATTATTCTGATAACTTTCATATGGTAATGAATAGTAAAAACACGCTATATTTTAATTAAAAAAACTTTTTTCATCATTATAATTTATGTGGATAAATTATAATATTGAATGGTTTTAAAGTATAAATAGAATATATTTTTACCATTTTATATAATTTATGTCATTTTCATTGATTTTACATTGAAAGCATATGTTAAATCAATTCAATCTTTTGCAATGTTTTAAACAAAAACCCATTTTCATTCGAAAACAGGATTAATTTTAAATTTAATTTATGCAACTTCTGTGTAATGAATTTGGAAAATTGATTCCATATTGGGATTCAGTGGGTCCAAATTATGTTAATAGCGTAATTTTATTTTATTTTTATATTATGAATAGTACCTACGGTAATTTTTATTTACTACAGTTAAAGGTAAATCAGGTAATTAAGGATAAAAATAAGATTTTATAATTACCCTAACACTTTCCAAAATCCTATTGGATGAATAAAAGTCGACCCATATCACTTAAGGGTCATATTAGATTCATTTTATTGAATTTTGACCATGCAAATAATTTAATTATTATTAAAACCAATGAAAGTGACAACATGTCACTCTCTTAACTCTTATAAGTACAATAATTTTAATTTAGTGATAAACATCATAAAACATCAGTCATTAATAGTCTCCAGAAATCTAATAAAATTATCTACATCATGGTAATTTATTTATAATTGTTAGGGATTAAATAATTGTCATTAATGGTTATACATTAATGATGCAGAAACTATTTATTAAGTGAAAAATCAATAATATAGTTTTTATAGAAATAATAATACCAATTAAAAGGCCCAAAAACCTGACCAAAACCTATTGGTAGTGTATATATACACCATAATAATACAATGAAATAATATATAACCGTTTGTAGTCTTATTAAAGTGATTATGAAACTTATATTATTTTATTTTATATTATGTCAAAGTTTTCACATTCATTATTTAATAAATATAACATTTTAAAATTTGGGTGTTTTTGAAGATAAATCAGACTAAATGTATTATTATGAATGATATAATATT
Organism: Viscum album; assembly: GCA_963277665.1. Classification (NCBI taxonomy): domain Eukaryota; kingdom Viridiplantae; phylum Streptophyta; class Magnoliopsida; order Santalales; family Viscaceae; genus Viscum; species Viscum album. The sequence goes on along the minus strand of OY728146.1, from coordinate 1,507,996,211 downwards.
TACCTTCATCCTAGTATTTTAGTTTTAATTTTTTTGCAACAAATATGTAAATTTAATAATTATACAAAAATGTTTTAGTAATTATTTTATTAAGAGAAATATCAAATAAATGGTTTTAATAATAGTAAAATAAATAGTTTATAAACTATTTAATGTGCTAAAATAATTTTATATAATACTATGACATGTTAGGAAGCTATTTTATATTTTATTTCTATTATATACTCTGTGTGGATTATATTTAAATTCAAATAAATAAATAGTGTCAAAATTGACACTATTGTTGTTTTATAAAAATAACATATTATTAAATTGTTTAAAAATCACAAAAATATTTAAAAATTATAAATTGAAATTTATATAGTCTAAAATGTCATACATTATCTAATTATGGATAATTCATAGCACATAAGTAATTATTTATAAAAATATAAAATTTAGAATATTATTACCACAAATAAAATTAAATAGATTAAATAAGGATAAATCAAAATGATAAGGTTTAAAATAAAATAGAAACATTTCTAAATTTGATTGGATGATTGGATTACAACCCTATCATACCAAATATCCGAATTTGAATCGTTTTGGGAGTTTTTTATGTGGGGTTTGAATTTATTATAAATTAATATTTCTTATATTTCCAAAGGTGTCCCATTCATCCCTTATAAAAGGGAACCTCTTACCTCTCTTCCTCACACCATATCGAGCCTTGAAAATCGGAAAAACCCTGAACATTTCACTTATCCACTTCCCTATAAACCTTCTAGAGGTATCGGTCTTCTCAAAAGACCAACTCTAGTGCCCTAAGAGGAAGTTCAAAAGAGGCACTTTGAGGAAGAGGTAATACCTTCTACCGATTCTTTCAAGTTTCTTTCTTCTTCTACTTCCACTTAATTAGTGGTTTCAATATGAAGTAATAACATAATAATCCCTCATATACTGATATGTTATTATAAATATTAAACAATACCATTTCACCTTCAATACATCCTACGAAAAACGAAATCACTACGCGTGCGTATGTAAGGAATATCGTCTCCACGCCGTAGTGTAATCTATTATTCCACCAACACCTTACATGGATGAGTATAATGGTGTAAAGAATAACTATATATGGTTATTATAATATCATAATTATTCTAAGATACAATATCATTCACTCCAATTCCATTCAATAAATAGGGGAACAATATCAACGCTCGTACGTACGTATAGATTACCGTCTCCACGACGCGGTGAGATTCATTTTTCCATGTTAACAATTAAAGAATGATTATAAAGTATATATAAAAAGTAATAATGAAATATAGGACATAATAATTCTACAGTATTTATGTATATATATATTTATGTCATCTACTTAATTCCATTCAATTCAATAAGGATTTGAAAACAGCGTTCATGCGTACGTACGACCTACCGTCTCCATGTACGGTGTATTTCTTTCGATTTATTGATCTATTATATACATACATATATTATGATTATATATTATATATAAATCATTTTTTATATTATGTTATTAAGTAATCATGATCTGAGTAATCATATTAATAATTACAAGTCAAAACACGGATGATAAACGAAACGATTTTACCCAAAACACTGCATTAACATGGATTTACAGAAGAACGGGTAATATAATTCATAAGTGAACCATATATGATATCATAATAATGAATATGATTCTTTAATTATTCAATGACATTATTTAAATCATTATACAGGAGGTGTGGATATTTACGAAGCATATCGGAACTAAGGTAAGGGATAATGTTGCAATCACAATTGATTTCTATCCGAGATTGGTTATACGTAAGTATTTAATGGGGTTATATTTATCATCGATGTTCATGTTTTACAAAAAAAATTCATTTAATGTCCTTTTTACCCATTTTTGACTTTTACTACATAGTATTTAAGGAATCTTTCTTTTGTTTACATTATAGGGTACTTTTTGACTTTTCCGACAAAAGTACGATGAGAATGTTATTTTTAACATATACGGCATGAACGGATTTTTACGGGTTCATAACGCCTCATTTTCATGAAGATTACTATACAAGATTGCATGATTATTTTCAAAAAAACCCTTTTCTTTTAAAATTTCATTACATTTTGTGAAAAGAAACTTATTTTGAAGAAGAAAGGATATTTTCCTCAAGATTTCATTTCATGTGTTTTATCAAAAATATTTTCCATCTAAAATGACATTATTTAATATGTTTATGTTTAAAGTATAATGTATCCATTATTTACATGGTTTGATTCTTCTTATGATGAAATGATATCCCTTTTTTTATATGGATTATGTTATGATTGCATGATGTTTATGAATCCCATTCTATTACATGGGTTATGCTATGATTTATGATTTATGATTTTTTGGCACACGAAAGAATGATTTCATTATGAGATGGGTGGGACCTATATCTCCCTCCAATGCATTGGGTAAAGATTTATATGTCATGAGATAGACATGGATGGAACGTTAAGTTAATCTGGTATAGTAATACATGACTGGAACAGGGAGTGAACTCGATTCAGAAAGGGAATTTGTCCACTAAGATGGTCTTTGGAGTAATGTCTTGGCTACTATTTAAATCATATCATGTGCTTAATGGTTACCACAATCACAAGTTTTATTCTCATGCTATTTTATCATGATTAATGTTTCTTTATGATCTATGCCTTATGTACCGCCATGTTTTATGTCATTGCTCATGATTTTGATTTTTAAACATTATGTTCATGTTTTTAAGTTCAAATATATATGACTTGTTTTATTTTATCCATTCTTACCCTTATTGAGAATTTGAGCTCACCCTTTATATGTTTTCTTTTCCCCAGGATATAAAGAAATGTTTTAGGAAAGACTACAAAAGGGGAAGATCTTTATGGGAGATGTTGGGGATCATTCACCACGATTAGAAGATTATGTTCCGAGGTTCCAATGACACTTAACTATTACGGTCCTTGAGTGTTTGTTTTTGTGATGTATTTAGTATTCCGCTGTAATGGACCGGACCTCTCCGGCCCATTCCTTTTTCAAAAAAACGGCCATGAAGTGTTCTGGAGGGTAAATTGGACTTTTCCCACACTTTTTATAATTTTGAAACTACACACCGTGTTGTTTTAGTACACGCCGTGTACTCCCTTGCCGGGTATACCCCGTGTGGATGGTCGCGTCATTGCCATGTGGAGAAAATGGGTACACGCCGTGTAGTCCCTCCCCTCGTACGTGTTACCGTGAGTTGACCAGTCGTCGGCCGTGTGCCACGTTGGAGCTGTGTCCGTGCCGAGTGCCATAAATGGGTACACGCCGTGCGTCCAATCTACATGTCGTGTAGTCCTTCCCCACGTATGGGTTACCTTCAAACCATGTGTTGACCAGTCAACGGCCGTAGAACCGTGTTGGAGGCCGCGTGGAGACCATGTGAAAATGGCCGAGTACATGTCGTGTACCATAAATACATGCCGTGTACTTTTGCTTTTCATGCCTATAAAAGGAGGGTCCCCTCCTCCTTTCAACTCACACCTCTCCTCCCCTCTCCTCTGAGCAGAGCTCTCTCAAGAGACTCGAAGGCTCTTTCTTCCATAACTATTTCGTCCGAGCTCTGATTTACGATCCGTCAGCGGCCACAGGATCATAACGAAGAGACAGAACTTCCGAGCTTTGATCTGTTGTCTTTCCTTTGGCTTTTCCTCTCTGACGTCCACCCGAGGAGGTTTTGCCGGGATGCCGAAGAACGTCTTCTAATGTTGATTCGGGGGAGCGTTGTGACCAGAACCTGTTGAGGTAGGGATCTTACCTTCGTCTCTCTAATTTGTGCATCATGCGGGGTGGGTATCGTCTTGTTTTCATGAGAAACAGTTTAACCATTAAATGAAGATAATAACTGGTTAAAGAACGGGATTGGGAAGCTTGTGATTGTTGTTACTTTATATCATGTGATATTATGTTGTGAATTGAATGATCTTCTGCCTACAAAAAATTCATGGTCGTTGGGGGCCTTTGCCTGCAAAATTAAATGTTTCCCTATCTTTCTAGACCGTTTTGTGGGTGGAAGTTTGTGGAATGTGGAATTGGTTAATCACGTAAAGTTGGCTGTTTAAAATCTGGGACCCTTATGTGATCACCCTGGTTAAACAAAATGGAATAATGAACATGTGGGTGTTGTCTTGGATACGTGGCATGTGATGGGGATGTTTTGTGGGTTGTTGTGCTGGTGATGAGTAGCGGGGCTGTGATTGACTTGGTTGTGGGTTGGTGTGAATGTTGTGTTAGTGATGGGCAGTGGGGCTGCAATAAATTCTATTAAAGGGACAATGATGTATGGGATACGGTGTGGTTGTGGTTATGGTGGTTGGCAGCGGGGCTGTAGGGATGGGTATAAATGAGAACGGACTATGGGTTGTGGTTAATAAATAATAAATGGAAGAGTTAATGAATGGTGGGGCTTGGTAATGAAACGGAAGTAATAATCAATGGGTTGGTTGGTTGTTAAGAAGGGTTTTGTGGTGCTGCTTGTGTTTTCCTAACTTGCATTGTGGATGGCAGGGATATGTTTTAAGAACGATTGAAGTGGTTGGTTGTGGATAGTTGCCCAGTAGTTAAGGAACTAAATAAGCTAATTTATGCTGAAACGTGAAAACCTTAATGGGGTTGGGGTTGGTTGTTGGGTCCATGCTTTGTGGTAGAAGTGCCGAGGAATAGTTTCTCTTTTTAGAAGCCATAGGTTGGGATGAGTGGTTGCTATATATATATATCTGTATCTTTTGTGTTTTATCGCACCGCACCCATGTTGAGCACTTTGTTCCGAACACTCCCATTTCATGGGAGAGGGTGGTTTCCCATAGTTACTAGCTCCTTCCTCCTCCTTCTCCCTTAGGATGTGATGGCTTGAGGTGACCTTACACCCAAGACTCATCAGGTAGGTTTCAATTTGGGTTATTAGGACCAAGACACTTTGGGCAGGCTTATTGGCTATAATGGCTTGAGGCTACCTTACACCCAAGACTCTTCATGTAGGTTTCGATTCAGGCCCATTTTTCTTTGGGCAAGAGTTCTATTACTATTACTGTTCCCAAGAATCTTTGGGATGAGTCCCAGGTGTCTTCGGGCGGGGAGGTGGTTGTGGTTGTGAGGCCCAGGTGTGTGCGGGCGGGATACGTGGTGATGAGGCCCATGTGTGTACGGGCGGGGAGAGTGTGACAACGTCAGGACGTTCAGCTAACTAATGGGAAATGGTGCGGGGTACCCAATACTCTTGTTCTTATACTACTACTACCTGTTGTGATTGTGTTTTGGTGTGTGTGGATGGTGAGGTTTGGTGGATAGTTTCCCTTATTAGGTTTCTTCTGTTGTTCTCATGGGACATTAGGATGTCTCCCCAGTTGTGCACGAGAGCTTTAGGTTTCCCTACTGAGTATACTTGTATGCACACCCAACAATTACTTTCAGGTTTCCAGGAGGACTACCAGGGCCGTGCAAAACCCTACTAGTCCGAAAGGTTGAGTTGTTGCAGTTGTTGTTCTCTTGTTTTCTTTTGGTATTGTACTTTTGAGATTTCTTGTACTTGTACCTTGTTATAAAATTGTTTAATCATGCATGTGGTCTTTGTTTGGGTTTATTTATATACACTGGTCCTTTTTCCTTGTTGGTGGTTGACTCATCCGATTTCCCAATCCTAAATAATAAAAAAAGGGTAATGCCTCCCATATTGCGAAAACTCATACCCTTGGTGCTAGTCGCCAACCCGGGGCCTACTGGAGGCGGGACTCGGGGGTCATTATCTCCCTTTCACCATTACCAGCTCAGGAGGGGTATCTTTGGTGGGAGGGGGTCGTGACAGAATGGTATCATAGGCTGATGGTTGAGAGATAGGATGGAGTCTATAGTTAGGCACAGTAAGGATTGCATGGGATGGTAGGTAAACAGTGTTAGTTAATGTTGGTGCGTGACATAGGCTAGGGAAGACCGTCTAGGACACGGGATTTTAGGGCCCCCCGTGATCCGATGCAAGGACTCTGATCCTACCAAATGACCAAGTGAGACTAAATTGATTGCAGGGTAGAGACCCTAGGGAAGTTACATGCATCATCATGATTGTGTTTTACTTGATTTTGGTGTTCTGGGAAAGAAATTGAAATAAAATGATAATTAAAACTTTGAGAAATTTCCTTACTACTTGGGCTTAGGTGATCCTTGTTTACCGTATAGCTATGGCGCCTGGACGTCGTCCCCGGGTGGCTCAGACGGCCGAGGCCCAGCAGATCCAGGCGGTCGATCAGTTGAGGATTGACCAAGGGGAGGAAGATAGCCAGTGGCAGAAGACTCTCTATTCCTTCCAGTGGCAGACCCTCAAGAAGTACGAGGGTAGTACTTCAGATACGGGGACAGAGGGTTGGCTTGAGGAGCTAGGGATCACTTTTACCTTGATTCGTGCTCCAAGGGAGTAGTGGGTTCCCCTAGCAGTCAGTCAGCTGAGTGGTGTGGCGCGATAGTGGTGGACGCTCTACCTCGGAGAGAGGATAGAGGCAGAGGTTCCATGGGCTGACATTGATAAGGAATTCTGAGTGAAATTCCTTTCTTCCATGATCAAGGAGGAGAAGCGGTAGGAGTTAGTCTCCCTTTAGCAGGGGAGTATGTCGGTACGAGAGCTGGTGATCAAGTTCAAGGATCTCCTGCGCTTTGCTCTGGATCTCTTTCCGGATGAGGAGTCTCAGGAAAGACGTTTGGAGGAGGCGCTCCGTACCTCACTCCAGTATGATGTCACCCCCTTTACCCTTCCTACGTACTTGGCATTGTAGAAGATGGCATAGGCTCTAGAGAGGATGCACTCACTGGGAGGTGCACCGCCTGAGGTGTTTCAGTTAGGTTCGTCGAAGGGGAAGGCATTCAGCAGTAGGTCTCCTGCGACAGGACCTTCCAGGTACATGCCAGTGGAGAGCCGCCCCTAGTAGTTCCAGTTTAGATCTTCGGGTCCTCATCCATTTTCCATGAGCCCAGGACCGAGGTGTTTTTCTTTTGGAGGTTTCAGGCACGTTCATAGTCGGTGCCCGACCCGAGATCCGTACAATGGAGGTTGGCAGGTTCAGCTCACTCCGTAGCAGCACCAGTTGCTGGCAAGGCCCTTCCAACAGCAGCAGGACCATGCTCCTCCGGGGGCAGACATTGCGGGAGGAGGCCGACCTTAGGGTGCTCCTCAGGGACCTCGACCAGGGCATGGTCGGGGAAGTGGATGACATCAGAGAGGCAGAGGAGCTGGGCATGTACAGTTGCACGCAGCAGAGTTGGCAGCTCCAGCAGGACAAGAGGTGGTGCGGGGTATGATTTGTTTGTTCAGCACTCTTGTTTCTGCTTTGTCCGATCCGAGAGCTTCACACTCCTTTGTTACACCTATCCTATCCCATGCTTTGGGACTAGATGTAGAGAGACATTCCGTACCAATGGTGTTGAGAACACCAGTTGGAGGCCATACCAGCGTATCTTTTGTTTACCGAGGATGTGGGATGACGTTGGGACCACATCGATCTAGTGGGGAACTTCTTCGGTTACAGATGCATCCATACGATGTCATCCTATGCATCGAATGGTTGTTTTCTATTGGTTCCATTATCGACTGCTTCCGGAGAAGATTCGTGTTCTCTGACGTGGATGGGCAGCGTATATCTTTTGTTGGTGAGAGGAGCTATCAGGTGGAAAGCTGACATGTGGAGCATCTCCTTTCCTTGTTGGGTGGGTTGTCAGTGGTTCCAGCCGATACAGAGATGATGGATGTCCCAGAGGTTGTTGGGGAGTTCCTTGATGTTTTTCCTAAGGAGGTTGTGACTCTACCCACCCCCCCTCCCCCCCCCCCCCCGACATGACGTTGAGTTCGGGATATACTTACAACCTGGTGCCCGACCGATTTCGATGGCCCCTTATCGAATGGAACCTTCGGAGTTGCGGGAGTTGCGGATTCAGATTGATAATCTGATGGAGAAGAGTATTGTTCGACCCAGTGTGTCGCCATGGGGTGCTCCAATTTTGTTCGTGAAGAAGGAAGATGGTGGTCTAAGGCTATGCATAGACTACCGAAGGCTGAACCAGGTAATGGTCAAAAACCGTTACTGCCTTCCTAGGATAGATGATCTCTTCGACCAGCTGAGGGGAGCAGGTTGGTTTTCTAAGATTGATCTACAATCGGGATATCATCAGCTGAGGGTGAAGGACAGTGACATCTCAAAGACATCATTCAGGTGTAGGTATGGGCACTTCAAGTTTGTAGTGATGCCATTGGGAGTTACGAATGCACCAGCTATGTTAATGGGACTTATGAACATTGTCTTCAGAGTGTTTCTGGACCGGTTCATCATTGTGTTTATCGATGACATCTTGATCTACTCAAGATTAGAGGAGGAGCACGTTGAGCATCTCAGGGCAGTCTTGGATGTCCTTCAACACCACCAGCTTTACAGGAAATTGTCGAACTGTAAGTTCTTGACACAATAAGTACACTTCCTTGGGCACGTGGTATCCCAACATGGAGTATCGGTAGACCAGTCAAAGGTGGAGGCAGTTGTTTCTTGGGAAGCACCCAAGAGCGTGGCAGTAGTTCTTAGTTTCCTGGGGTTAGCGGGTTACTATCGGAGGTTCGTTTCAGACTTCTCTCGAGTTTCTTCTCCATTGACATCTTTGACCTGGAAGAATCGTGTCTTCCGATGGAGCGATCAGTGCCAGAATGATTTCGACTACCTGAAGTAGAAGTTGGTTAGTGCTCTCGTGCTCAGGTTTCCAGAGGAAGGGTTGTTGTATGAAGTGTTTTGTGATGCTTCTGGCCTTGGTCTGGGGTGCATGCTAATAAAGAAAAAAGGTGTGATTTTTTATGGATCTAGGCAGTTGCACCGTCACGAGCGTATCTATTCCACCCATGACCTGGAGCTTGTATCAGTAGTGTTTGCATTGAAGTTTTGGCGACATTACCTCTTTGGGGAGTGCTTTGTGGTCTTCTCAGATCACAAGAGCCTACGGTATATCTTCTCCTAGCATGACCTGAACATACGGCAGCGGAGATGGGTCGAGTTTCTCCAAGACTATGACTTCGAGATCTCTTACACTGAAGGTAAGGGCAACGTTGTGGTTGATTCCCTGAGTAGGAAGTCACATACGGAAGTGGTTCGGGAATCCGCTGATGATTGGAAGGCGATGGGAGAGTTGGTTGCCCTGCACTTAGATGCAAGGGAAGAAGGTGTCAGAGGATATTTGTTCCAGATGATGGTGCAATCCTCCTTGTTGTAGCAGGTGGAGGAGTCTCAGTGGGGGGACTCTGAGGCACTGATGATGCAGGATCGTGTCAATCGGGGGAATGCTCCAGAGGGATGGTCAGAAGAAATCCGACATCAGATGCTTTTCTGTGGAAGGTTGTTTGTCCCAGAGGCGATGTTTGAGGGAGTTCTCCATGTGTTCCATAGCTCAGCCTTGGCGGTACATCCCGGAGTTTCAAAAATGTACCTAGGCCTAAGGGATCAGTTTTGGTGGCTCGGGGTGAAACAGGCAGTGGCGGAGTTTGTGGCTAAGTGCCTAGTGTGTCAGAAAGTGAAGGTTGAACACCGTTTTCCTGGTGGTTTGTTCTATCCATTAGATGTACCCGAGTGGAAGTGGGATGACATCTCAATGGACTTCATCACAGAACTACCCAGAGCTCAGGGTGGTTATGATGCTATCTGGGTAGTAGTGGATCGTCTGACGAAATCAGCTCACTTCATAGAAATCAAGGAGTCGGGCCCGGTGAGTACCTTAGCATAGAGGTACGTAGACGAGGTGGTGCGTTTGCGTGGAGTTCCAAGGACCATCATCTCAGACCTGGATACTCGGTTTACCTCATGAGTCTGGAGGGTGTTACAACATGATTTTGGCACCCAGCTATGCCTTAGCACTACTTTCCACCCCCAGACCGACGGGAAGACAGAGCGGACTATCCAGACGCTAGAGGACATGCTGCGAGCATGTGTTCTGGATTTCGGAGGATCATGGGTATGAAACTTGCCTTTAGTAGAGTTTTCCTACAACAAAATCTTACACTCTATTATTAACATGGCACGATTTGAGGCTTTTTATGGAAGACCATGTCGTTCACCCATTTGATGGGCAGAGGTTGGTGAGACAGGTGATCTTGGACCATAGGTAGTGTAGAGCACCACAGAGAAAGTCCAGCTTGTACTTGAGAGGATGAACGCGGCTCAGGACCGATAGAAGTCTTATGTTGATCGTCGAAGGAGTGCCTTGGAGTTTGAGGTGGGGGATCATGTGTTCTTGAAGGGTTCCCCTCAACGGAGGCAATCGAGGTTTGGGAAAGGGAGCAAGATCTCACCCAGGTTCATCAGAACTTTTGAGGTGTTGAGGCGAGTCGACGAGGTGGTATATCAGCTGGCCCTGCCACCTCAGTTGGATAAGGATCATGATATCATCCACGTCTCCCAGCTTTTTCAGTACTTACACGATGACTCTCACATTATTGACTGGGGAGAGTTAGATATGGGAGACGACGCGACATTCGAGGAACGACCAGTCAGAATCGAAGATCGTAAAGAGAAGGTGCTCTGTGGATGAACCATTCCCTTAGTTCGTGTGTTGTGGAGGCATGGCGGCCTCGAGGAGATCACTTGGGAGCAGGAGTCCCAGATGCATTCTCAGTACCTGGAGTTGTTTTGTCTTGTGTTTTCCCTTGATCTAATGAGCTTTGTGTTGATGTTGTACTATGTACCTTTGATATATGGAATGCTTGGCTTGTCAGTTGTGAGACCTTTTGTTTCTTTGTTCCCTGGTAATGTGTAACATGTTCGGATGTGTGGGAAAGGGAAAAACCCAATCCATAATTGAGACACATTAATGAGGATGCGATTAAACCCATGCAGGTGGGTCAGTGTCGCCTAAAGCAGATAATATCTCGACATAGGTGAAGGAATTTCCCAAACCCACGTGTTTGGGCAGTGTGTTGGTTGTGTGGTGTTGGGGTTAGTGCAAGTTGAAAAATCCTAATGTATGAAGTTGGAAGACCCAATCCTTAATCGATACACATTAATGAGGATACGATTAAACCCGTACATGCGAGTCAGTGCCGCCTAAAGCGGATAATATCTCAACATACGAGAAGGATTCCTATCACAAATGATTAGGGTTGGTGGTTGGGTTCCTATTATAACGAGGACCCTAAGAGGTATATTGTTGGGTTCCCCTGGGTTGGTTTTTGAATTCTTAGGGATCAGAATGTTTTAAGAGGTAACTGATGTAATGGCCTGGACCTCCCCGGCCCATTCCATTGTCAAAAGAAGGCCACGGAGTGTTCTGGAGGGTAAAATGGACTTTTCCCACACTTTCAAGAATTTTGAAACTACACACCATGAATTTTTAGTACACGTTGTGTACCCCCTTGCCTGGTATACCCCATGTGGATGGTCACGTCTTTTCCGTGTGGATAAAATGGGTACACACCATGTAGTCCCTCCCCACGTACGCGTTACCGTGTGTTGACCAGTCATCGGCTATGTGCCGCATTGGAGTTGTGTCCCTGCCGAGTGCCATAAATGGGTACATTCCATGTGTCCAATCTACACGCCGTGTAGTCCTTCCCCATGTATGCGTTACCTTCAAACCGTGTGTTGGACAGCCAACGGCCACGAAACCGTGTTGGAGGCCGTGTGGAGACCGTGTGAAAACGTCCGAGTACACGCCGTGTACCATAAATACACGTTGTGTACTTTTTCTTTTCACGCCTATAAAAGGAGGGGTCCCCTCCTCCTTTCAAATCACACCTCTCCTCCCCTCTCCTCTGAGCAGAACTCTCTCAAGAGACTCGAAGGCTCAATCTTCCATAACTTTTTCATCCGAACTCCAATTTACGATCCGTCAGCAGCCATGGGATCCTAACGACGAGGCGGAACTTCTGAGCTTGAATCCGTTGTCTTTCCTTCGGCTTTTCATCTCTGACTTCCACCCGAGGAGGTTTTTCTGGGATGTCGACAAACATCTTCTAAAGTTGATCCGGGGGAGCGTTGTGACCAGAACCTGTTGAGATAGGGATCTTACCTTCGTCTCCTTAATTTGTGCATCATGCGGGGTGGGTATCATATTGTTTTCATGAGAAACAATTGAACCATTAAATAAAGATAATAACTGGTTAAAGAAAGGGGTTGGGATGTTTGTGATTGATGTTACTTTATATCCTGTGATATTATGTTGTAAATTGATTGATCTTATGCCTACTTAAAATTCACGGTCGTTGGGGGCCTTTGCTTGCGTAATTAAATGTTGCCCTATCTTTCTAGACTGTTTTGTGGAAGGAACTTTGTGGAATGTGGAATTGGTTAATCATGTAAAGTTGGCTGTTTAAAATCTTGAACCCTTGTGTGATCACCCTGGTTAAACAAAATGGAATAATGAACATGTGGGTGTTGGCTTGGATACGTGGCATGTGATGGGGGTGTATTGTGGGTTGTTGTGTTGGTGATGAGCAGTGGGGCTACGATTGACTTGGTTGTGGGTTGGTGTGAATTCTATGTTAGTTATGGGAAGTGGGGATGCAATAAATGGTATTAAAGGGACAATGATGTACAGGATACGGTGTGGTTGTGGTTATGGTGGTTGGCAGCGGTGTTGTAGGGATGGGTTTAAATGTGAACGGACTATGGGTTGTGGTTCATAAATAATAAATGGAAGATTTAATGAATGGTGGGGCTTGGTAATGAAACGAAAGTAATAATCAATGGGTTGGTTGGTTGTTAAGAAGGGTTTTGTGGTGTTGCTTGTGTTTTCCTAACATGCTTTGTGGATGACAGGGATATGTTTTACGAACGATTGAAGTGGTTGGTTGTGGATAGTTGCCCAGTAGTTAAGGAACTAAATAAGCCAATTTCTGCTGAAACGTGAAAACCTTAATGGGGTTGGGGTTGGTTGTTGGGTGCATGCTTTGTGGTAGCAGTGCTGAGGCACCGTTTCTCTTTTTAGAAGCCATAGGCTGGGCTGAGTGGTTGCTATATATATATATCTGTATCTTTTGTGTTTTATCGCACCACACCCATGTTGAGCACATAGTGCCGAACACTTCCATTTCATGGGAGAGGGTGTTTTCCCATAGTTACTAGCTCCTTCCGGCTCCTTATCTCCTAGGCTATGATGGCTTGAGGTGACCTTACACCCAAGACTCTTCAGGTAGGTTTTGATTCAGGCCTAGGTGTCTTCGGGCAAGATTTCTATTACTATTACTATTCCCAAGAATCTTCGGGATGAAGCCCAAGTGTCTTCGGGTGGGGATGTGTTTGTGGTTGTGAGGCCCAGGTGTGTGCGGGCAGGATACGTGGTGATGAGGCCCAGGTGTGTGCGGGCGGGGAGAGTGTGACATCGTCAGGATGTTCAGCTAACGAATGGGAAATGGTGCGGGGTACCCAATACTCTTGTTCTTATACTACTACTACATGTTGTGATTGTGTTTTGGTGAGTGTGACTGGTGAGGTTGGGTGGATAGTTTCCCTTGTTAGGTTTCTTCTGTTGTTCTCACGGGACATTAGGATGTCTCTCCACTTGTGCATGAGATGTTTAGGTTTCCCTACTGAGTATACTTGTATGCTCACCCTACGTTTACGTTCATATTTCCAGGAGGAATACCAAGGCCGTGCGAGACCCTACTAGTTAGACAGTTGGAGTTGTTGTAGTTGATGTTCTCTCGTTTTCTTTTGGTCTTGTACTTTTGAGCTTTCTTGTACTTTACCTTGTTATAAAATTCATTAAACATGCTTCTGGGATTGTTTTGGGTTTATTTATATACACTTGTCCTTTGTCCTTGTTGGTGGTTGACTCATCCTATTTCCCAATCCTAAATAAAAAAGGGTAATGCCTCCCATATTGTGAAAACTCATACCCTTGGTGCTAGTCGCCAACCTGGGGCCTACTGGGGGCAAGACTCGGGGGTCATTATCTCCCTTTCACCATTGCCATCTCAGAAGGGGCATCTTTGGTGGGAGGGGTCGTGACATTCTCAAAAGTAATATAATGTCCTTGTATGTCAAACATTCAGTTCTACACTTGGTATCAGAGGAAAAGATTATTTAACCTTTGGAAACTAGGATGCAAAAACCTTAGTTAGATCCCTAGAGATATTTCTATGGTATGTCTAGGGATGTCCCTAAGGATAAGTATACGTATATGATATAGTCCTAGAACTACAGTAACGGTCTTAGAATTTAACCTAAGATGATAGATATTGACGGTACTCCCCCTTTACTTTGTTTTTTCCCTTGCATGATTTTTTCCTCTCACACTATTCTTTTTGGGTTTTAGAAAATGGATGTATAGAGGAATATTCATGATAATGGAGGAAATAACAGACAATGAAATGATATTCTTAATGAGCAACCAAATGAAACAGGATTTGGAAATCCAAACATTGGTATTACGCCTAATCAACAGTCTCATAATATGATCAATAATCTCAACTTTGGTATGTTTCCCGACTCAGATAATAAGAGAGATGGAGTTTCATGATGATCATAGAGGAAGGAAAGTTCAATTTCTATCATGTAAATCATGTGGGAAGAGGCATCAAGGAGAATGTTTAAAAGGAACTGGAAGATTATTTGTGAGTGGAAAAGAAGGACCCAAAGCCAGTAAATGAAAAGGAAAAGGTTCAATAAACACCATGGACAAGGATAATGGTATTTCTACGACATCAATAATGATTAGATGTTTTAAATGTGGAATGTATGGACATTATGCAAACCAATTAACTATGTGAAAATCCCATAAAGATAATTAGTATCGTCATATGGGTAGTATTTATGTGGATGATGATGAAAAGACTACCAATGAAATACGAGATGAAACAAATGATGAAGCTCAGTCAGTGGTTTAAGAAGATAGTGGAATGATTGTATGATTATAAAGAATAATGTATGGTACTATGGAATAAAGAAAAAAATAAGTATTGTTACACTATTGTTTTTCCTAAAGTATTTGAAAGTATATGTTGAATGGTACTGGTAACCATGAAAAATGACTGAAATATTTTTGGAAATCATATGATATGCGCATAATGAATGGATAAGGAGAAAATAATATGTTTGATAGTATTCATGATCTCATGGCTGATACAAGGAAAAAGTGATATCATGATTTGAGTATATAGATTATATTTGGGATTTTCGTATGTGGAAAGAATTATCTTTTGATAGAATTCATGTTTTCTCTAAGGTTCTATGGTAATTCATGTTTCAAAAGAATACATCATTAAGGTATGTACATGTTTGGAATGTGACCAAAAAGATATATCTTATGATATAGTGGGGTCAAATGAATGAATTCACATGCTCGGTTGATGAAATTTCTATTAATCGGACAGAAGTATTTTCGATAAGCATAATGGATGGAATGGACATCATATAGTATTAGTTAAGGATATAACTTTTTATTTCTGAAATGTTATGATAGTATAGTTTTAGAAAAAGGTTAACATGTAGAACGGACGATAACCCATCACGTCAGACAATGCTGTGGGAATCGAACCCACAACCGAAGTGCGACATGACTTTATCGCCTACCACTGGCCTGCAGAAAGTCTCTGGTTAGTATAAATTAGTTAAGTGGTATGATATATGAAGTATAAATCAATTTTAGGAACCATATATGATTAATCTCACTACAGATGGAATTCTGTATATTTGATAACTTTTGCTAACCTTTTGTTTCAGATAGAAGGAATGACCCATCATTCTATCACATGATCTGCTAATACTTCAGGAATTACAAATTCAACTTCATTTCATTATGAGATGAAATGGAAATTGTACAAGTCATGAACAATGGTGAGATTGTACCGAAATAAGGTATTTCTTCTAATTCTTCAACATTAGGGAAATGATCTTGAAACCCAATAATGTTGTCCTAGTGTCCTCATATACGATGAATCCAATGGTACCTTAGATCATCACAAATTTATGGCTTTGTGATTGTTGGATTTTTCATAGCCATGTTCTCTACCACACTTCATCAGAACATGATGGTTAGATATCTCTTCCATAAAAATATTTTCACCTATGTTCTCCTCTGTGGAAACCCAGTGATTAGTTAATTTTGGTAACCATTAAGTTTCATAGTTTTGTTTTTAAAGTTTTTTTTGGTCATCCATTTTATGATGTGGGTTTCAATTAATGAAAAATTCAAGTAGAAAACCATTTATAACCCTGACGAATTTCGAGGGAGAAATTCATTTTAAGGGGGGTAGAATGTAACATCCCGCGATTTTTTGAAAAATATTATTTTTAATTTCATTGATGTCTTTTGTTGTATGCTACACTAAGGTTATCTTGTGCTATACAAAACACCGTATTAGCTTACAGTATACGCAATACTATTTGTGCATCGTGTTACACAAAATTTCATGTTCGTTTGATAGTAGTTATTCTACGCAACATTGAGTCTTTATATATATATATATATATATATATATATATATATTCAATTTATAAATGAAATATGGTTGGATTCTATTATATGAGAAAACAATGGATTTTTGCATTACACGCAACCCTGACTTGGCTTGCATTACACAGAATCTCGACCTTCTTCGATAGCGTGTGTTGTACGCAATACCGAGTTTCACTAAACAATGATATATGGTTATAATCTATTATAAACTAGACTTTATGAATAGTATTAACTACATTTTGAATTTTATAACATTATTATTCATCTTACACATTTTCTAGAACATGGTATGAGTACAAATTAAATTTTTTTCGGGTAAAATATGTATTTTTCAAAAAAATTGCAGTTTTGCCACCATTTGATGGCGCACCCACATTAAATCTAGTTTTTGACATGTTTATAAGTTCAATTTTACAAAATAAAGTTATTATTTGGAATCAGGATATTAAATTTTACCTTGGATAATTTTTCATAGTATTCTGTTAACTTTCATATTTTAATGAATAGTAAAAACATGATATATTTTAATTAAAAACAACTTTTTTCATCGTAATAATTTATGTTGTTAAATTATAATATTTAATGGTTTTAGAGAATAAATATAATATATTTTTACCATTTAATATAATTTATGTCATTATCATTGATTTTACATTGAATTCATAGGTTAAATCAATTCAATCTTTTGCAATGTTTTAAAGAAAAACCCACTTTCATTCGTCAACAGGATTAATTTTAATTTTATTTCTGCAACTTCTGTGTAATGAATTTGGAAAAATGGATTCTATATTTTGATTCAGTGGGTCCAAATTATGTTAATAGTTTACTTTTTTTTTTGATATTATGAATAGTAACTACGGTAATTTTTATTTTCTACAGTTAAACGTAAATCAGGAAATTAAGGGTAAGAATAAGATTATAAAGTTACCCTAAAACATTCCGAATTTTTATTGGATGAATAAAAGTCGACCCATATCACCTAAGGGTCAGATTAGTTCATTTTATGGACTTTTGACCATGAAAATAATTTAATTATTATTAAAACTAATAAAAGTGACAACATCTCAATCTCTTAAATCTTATAACTATAATAATTTTAATTTAGTGATAAACATCATAAAAGTTAAAAAATGAATTGTATCCATTAATATAATAAAATTATCTACATCATGATAGTTTATTTATTATTTTTAGGGAATATATAATTGTCATTAATGGTGATACATTAATGATGTAGAAATAATTAATTAAATTAAAAATCAGTAATATTGTTTTTATAGAAAAACTAATACCCATTAAAAGGCCCACAAACCTATCCAAAACTTATTGGTAGTCTATATATACACAATAAAAATACAAGGGCCTAATAAATAACCATTTGGAGTCCTATAAAAGTTATTATGACACTTATATTATTTTATTTTATATGATGTCAAAGTTGTCACCTTCATAATTTAATAAATATAACATTTTAAAATTTTGGTGTTTTAGAAGATAAATCTGACTAAATGTATTCTTATGAAATATATAAGATTTATCTTCATCCTAGTATTTTATTTTTAATTTTTATGAAACAAATATGTATATTTAATAATTATAAAAAATGTTGTAGTAATTATTTTATTAAGAGAAATATAAAAAAAAAATGGTTTTAAAAATTAGTAAAATAAATATTATATGAAATATTTAATGTGCTCCACTAATTTTATATATTACTATGACATGTTAGAAACCTATCAAATATTTTATTTTGAATATATACTCGATGTGGATTTTATCTAAATTCAAATAAATGAATAGTGTCAAAATTGAAACTATTGTTGTCTTTTAATGATAACATTTTATTAAATTGTTTAAAAATCACAAAAATATTTGAAAATTATAAATTGAAATTTATATAGTCGAGAATGTACTAAATTACCTAATTATTGATAATTCATAGCACATAAGTAATTATTTATAACAATTAAAATTTTAAAATATTATTACCACAAATAAAATTAAATAGATTAAATAAGGATAAATAAAAAAGATAAGGTTTAAAAAAATCAAAACATGTCTAAATTTAATTGGTTGATGGGATTACAACCCTATATTACCTCATATCCTAATTTGAGTCATTTTGGAAGTTTTTATGTAGAATATGAATTTATTATAAATTAATATTTCTTATATTTTCAAAGGTGCCCCTCTCATCCCTTATAATAGGGAACCTCCTCCCTCTCCTCATCACACCATTTTGAGCCTTGAAGCTCAGCCAACCCCTACCCATTTCACTTCCCCACATCCCTATAAACCTTATAGTGGTACTTGTATTCTCAAAAGTCCAACTCTAGTGCCCTAAGAAGAAGTTCAATGGAGGCACTTCGAGGAAGAGGTAATACATTCTACCGATTCTTTCAAGTTTCATTATTCTTACACTTCCTCTAAATTAGAGGTTTCAATATGAATGAATAACATAATAATCCTTTATATACTGATATTTTATTATAAATATGAAACAAGAAAATTTCACCTTCAATCCATCTTACAGAAAACGAAATCACCACGCGTGCTTACGTACGAAATACCGTCTCCACGCCGTGGTGTAATCTGCTTTTCCACCAACACCTTACATGGATGGGTATAATGGTGTAAAGAATAACTATATATGGTTATTATAACATCATAATGATTCTACGATACAATATCATCCACTCTAATTCCATTCAATAAATATGGGAAAGATATCATCGCACGTGCGTACGTACGGATTACCGTCTCCACGACGCGGTGAGATTCATTTTCCATGTTAACAATTAAAGAATGATTATAAAGTATATATAATAAGTAATCATTAAATATAAGACATAATAATTATATAGTATTTATGTATATATATATATATGTATGTCATTTACTTAATTCCATTCAATTCAATAAGGTTGTGAAAACATCGTTCATGCGTACGTACGGCCTACCGTCTCCATGAACGGTGTATTTCTTTCCATTTATCGATCTATTAAATATATACATGTATATTATGAATATATATTATATATGAATGATGTTTTATATTCTGTAATTAAGTAATCATGATCTGAGTAATCATATTAATAATTACAAGTCAAAACACGGACGATAAATGAAACGATTTTACCAAAAACGCTACTTTAACATGGATTTACAAAAGAACGGGTAATATAATGCCATAAGTGAACCATATATTATATCATAACAATGAATAAGATTCTTTAATAAGTCAATGAATTATTTAAACCATTATACAGGAGGTTAGGATATGTACGAATCATATCGGAACTAAGGTAAGGGATAATGTTGCAATCTAAATTATTTTCTATCCAAGATTGGTTATACATAAGTATTTACTGAGGTTATATTTATCATCCATGTAAAAGTTTTATAAAACTGTTTTTATTTATTTTTAAAGTCCTTGTTACCCATTTTTTACTTATACTACATGGTATATAAGGAATCTTTTTTTTGTTTACGTTACGAGGTACTTTTTGACTTTTCTGACAAAAGTACGAGGAAAATGTTATTTTTAACTTATAAGGCGTGAAAAGATTTTTACGGTTTGATAACACCTCATTTTTATGAAGCTTCCTATACACGATTGACTGATTATTTTCAACAAAACTCTTTTCTTTTAAAATTTCATGGCATTTTTTGAAAGGAAAATTATTTTGAAGAAGAAATGATATTTTCTTCAAGATTTCATTTCAAGTGTTTTATCAAAAATATTTTCCATCTAAAATGACTTTATTTAATATGTTTATGTTTCAAGTATAATGTCTCCATTATTTACATGGTTTTATTTTTCTTATGATGAAATGATATCCATTTTTCTATATGGATTATATTATAATGGCATGATGTTTAAGAATCCCATTCTATTACATGGGTTATGCTATGATGTATAATTTTTGATTTTGTGGCACATGAAAGAATGATTTATTTATGAGTTGGGTCGGACCTATATCTCCCTCCAATACATTGGGTAAATATTTATATCTCATGATATAGACATGGCCGAAAAGGTATGTTAATCCGGTTCAGTAATATAGGACTGGAACGAGGAGTGAACTCGATTCAGAAAGAGACATTGTTCACTAAGATGGTCTTGGAAGTAATGTCTTGGCTACTATGGAAATCATATCATGTGCATAATGGTTTCCACAATCACATGTTTTATTCCCATGCTATTTTATCATTATTAATGTTTCATTATGATCTATGCCTTATGTAGTGCCATGTTTTATGTCATTGTTAATGATTTTATGTTTAAACATTTTGATCATGTTTTTAAGTTGATATGTATATGATTTGTTTTATTTTATCCTTGCTTACCCTTACTAAGAATTTTATCTCACCCTTTATGTGTTTTCTTTTCCCCAAGATTTAAAGAAAGGTTTTAGGTAAGAAAACAATAGGGGAAGATCATTATAGGAGATGTTGAAGATCTTTCACAACGAATAGAAGATTATGTTCCGAGTTTCCTAAGACACTAAACTATTACGATCCTTGAGTGTTTGTATTTGTTATGTATTAGGTATTCCGCAAAAGTATGTAATGTCCATGTAAATCAAGATTTGGGTCTCTACAATGGAAGAGAGTTATTTCCCTTCATTTCTTATGGTATGACTTTCAAATTAACTTACACCAAGGCTCCAAGCTTGGTGGGTTTATCCTACGAAGGGGAAGCTGAGTTTTGCTCACATAAGCTTCCAGATGATCAAGGAACTTTCAACAAGGTGAAGGCATTGAAATGTCTTGGACTCAAAGATACCAATACTGCTAAGATTGCTCATCTCACTCCGAATAATCGGATTCTACATCTATGGGTACAAGGTTTTCCCGTACCAATAAGGGGTGAAAAGAATAATATGAAGAAGCGTGACATCTACATCCTAGATTTCATGGTAAATCTAAGGAAGATAAATTTGATGAGGCATGTTTTGATTACAATGAAGAATATAAAGGAAGGGAACATGGAGCCCAAATCACTATGTACCCTGCCTTACTATCAAAGATGATAGTTCGGTGCTTAGATTTTTTCAAAGTTGCCTGTAAGTCAAAAGTTAGGCATTGTATGCTTATGCTCGTCAGTGATGATACTTTAAAATAGATGAAGATGGGTTTTTTTGCTGAATCCTGAGAATTCTACCATTTACCAGAGAGAGAGGCAGAGGCCATTCTGGAAAATGTCGAGAAAGCTGAACCAATGAAGAAATATTCTAAGAAGGGGAAGCTTAAGGAAGTGGTTGGTGTTGAAAAACTCCCAAGTCTAAGGAAACTCAATCAGCACCTCCCAATGAGAAGAAACAAAAATCTTATATAGATGAAGTGGCAACCAAGTGGAGGGAAGACAAATAGAAGAGAAGAAAGGTGATCCATAGTTCGGATTGGACCCCCTGCTAAGGCTAAGGCCTTAAGGGAAAAAGCTGCAGATGTGTTAGAAAATGAATCTAAAGAAAAGAAGTTGAAGAAAAAGGTGTCTAAAGCTGAAATTGTTCAATCACTTTTTAAAGAAACTGAAATAGCTTCTGAGAAGATTCCGGTTTCAGAATCTTTTCATACCGAACTATCTTTACCGGAGACTCCAGGAAAGAATTATGTCACTCCAAAAAAATCCAAGGATAAGAGGTAGTTAAAGAGGTAGAAAAAGAAGCTGATGAAAAAGAATAGGAAGTGGTAGATCAAAAAGAAGAAGAAGAAGAAGAAGAAGAAAGTAATGATCTTGATGACCTGATCAATCAAGTAGAAGATTATCAAGAGAAGGATGAAACTGCAAAATTAACCACACCAGGAAAGGCTGTTGAGAAAAAAAAGTGGTAAGGATGATGATGATCAAGAAGAAGAGAAGGAAAATGTTTTGTATTATGAGGAAGAATATTATGAGAAGAATTTTCTTGAGGAAGGAGTAGAAAAAGAGAAAATAGATGAAGACCAGATTTTGGAACTATTAGAATGTGAGGAAGAGTCCCAAGATGATCAACCCATTCCGAAATCTGACAAAGGGAAGCATGTTCTGATAGAAACACCAATAAAAGATAGTATCTGGAAAAAATAAGATGGTGGTTCTTATAAAATGAATTTAGGGCATATTGAGGAATAGAAACCTCCATGAATATTCTCTTATTCGGAGTCATCTGCTCATGGTAATGGTTTTTTGGTAGAATCTCTCAAGATGTTGGTAGACACCATTCTGAATTTTCCAACTATAGACTCCAGATGCCAGATGATGCAGCATAGTTTGAAATAGAAATCAAAAGCCTTAAATATGGTGATGTATAAGTGTATAAATATTGACGCTGACTATAGAAGTTTTTTTTATCAATTATGATATACACAGGATGTCTTGCAGCAAAATAACTTTTTTGTCTAAGAAAGTCAAAGAAGACATGGCTGACTATGATAATTTTCAAAATGAGGTAAAAGATGACTTTGACACCGAGGATAAAATGATTAAGAATCTTCAAGATGAGCTGATTGTTGAGTAGAGTTCTCAGAGTCAACAAGTGAAGGAACTAAATGTTAAGGCTAACTCTCTTGCTCAAAATTTTATAAGGGATAGAGATCTCTGGATTGATCTTGAGAAAATACTGGTAAAGAAAGACGAACTAGTGATGATGTAGGAAGAAGCCATGAAGGCTCATGCAGAAGCTTTGAAATCCCTAGAAGAAAGGATAAAATCCTAGGAGAGGCAAGCTGAGGAAGACCGAAGAGATTTAAGGATGCTCAAAACCTTGTTTAAGAAGATGATCCTAAAGGAAAAGGATGACAAATAAACTCACATGGATATTTTTTTGTGTTTGTTTTTTCCTTGTAAAATTTTCTCAACTCTAATGAAAATTTGGTTGGTTGTATCTTGTTATATCCTAATGTTTCTGGTATATTATTATTTTTCCATTCCATTCAATTATTTTTGGAAATCACAAAGGGGTAGCGGAAAAAAA
Source organism: Viscum album (assembly GCA_963277665.1). NCBI lineage: Eukaryota > Viridiplantae > Streptophyta > Magnoliopsida > Santalales > Viscaceae > Viscum > Viscum album. Next base: position 1,507,972,790 of record OY728146.1, on the reverse strand, counting down.
CTACTCAAAAGAGAAGAAATAAAATTTAAAATGGAGTGGGAAAAATTTCTAGGTGAAATATCCTTAAAGAAATGGGGAGTTTCTCATTACAAAGTTTTTCCTTCCCATTATAATGAAAACTCCACTCCAGAAATTCAGAATACAATCCTTAAAGATTCAATGCCTAAGGGGGAGTTAGCTATATTCACTATCATCCATGAAAAAAGGGAGATAAGTTTTAATTTCAGAGTCTAATGAAAATTTTCCATGTGCTTATATTATATTTCGTTAGGATGTTTGTGCTTTAAAAAAATGGGGAGATTGTTGATTCAATAGGGTGTTCCTTAGGAATTTTCCAATCCTTTTTGTTTTGAAAATCACAAACACCTTATACTTAAGAAAATATATATTTTACTTCTATAAGGAAAATTTCTTTCATTAATGAAATATACCCTCACCTAGTTTTTCTTACACATATCAATATTTTTTCTTATGAGTAAAAATTAGATTCATAACCAAAACCTAGAAATCATTTAATACTAAGGTATAAAGAATTCTGTTTTAGGATCCGAATTCTGGAGGTGAACTGTAATGATGTTACACTCGGAATTCTGGATGTGAACTCGAATGAAGTTCCACTCCGAATTCTGGATACAAACTCTAATGAAGTTCCAATCCAAATTCTGCATACGAACTCTCATATAGTTCCACTCCAAATTCTGGATAGGAACTCTCATATAGTTCCACTCTGAAATCTAGACACCGAACATTTATTAGTTTGATTCCAAAATTTTAATTAGATCGACTCTGAACATTTAACAAGTTCAACTCCGAAATTTTATTAGATCATCTCTGAAATTTTATGTAGTTTGACTCCTAACTTTTAACTAGTTCGACTCCGAAATTTTAACTTGTTCGACTCCAAACATTTAACTAGTTTGACTCTGAAGATTTACTAAGTTCGACTCCAAACATTTATTAGTTCAACTCCGAACATTGTATGTTTAGACTCTGAACTCTGATGAAACCAGACTCCGAATTTCCTTAGAAACATAGACTCTGGTTCTCTACAGAATTCAGGTTCCGAATTCCTTTAAAACAGAATCTGAATATCCTTTTTATCATAGACTCCGAACTCCATTTTGGTTAGACTCCGAACATTTATTTACTTACATTCTGAATTCTAGTTTTTTTATGCTTACACTTGTTTCATTTTAAAACGATGTCGTAATTTCATTTACACATGTTTTGTTATAAAACGATGTCATCCAATCGGTTTCTATCAAACCATTGGTTTAGTGACACGTGTATAGTTCCCTCCAAATTTTAAGGAAAAAATGACCGTTGGAGGAGGGAGTGGTACGTTCCCACCTAATCTATAAATAAGAGCTCATTTGAAAGAGCTACACAACATGTTGATCACTCTATAGACCACACGTTGTTAATCTGATTTCTAGAGAGAGAAGCTTTTCATGCTTTGTGTGTACTAAACCGCTCGTTCAGATTTCTTCGTACAACTCCGAATGTTAGTGATTACATTCAAGGGCTTCCGGGGATAGGAAGATAGAGGTGTCGACTACCTTGATGTTCGAGGGCTTCCATGCTGAGAAAGAATGAGGTTCCAACTACCTTGAAGTTGAGGGCTTGCAGGGATAGCAAGACAGAGACACCAATCTTCATATCGAGAGCTTACCCTGGTGTGGGTAAGACAGAATTGCTTAAAATTACAAATAAAGGGACCTTTATCCAAGGTTGTTGGATACCCTTATCGTTGGGTTAAATGATTTATATCTTGTTACTTGTTGTTTTACTACTTGTTTTTCTGTTTTATTTTTGTATTGTAAGGAATGTGTAATCTTCTTAAATTTCCATAAACTTGTACTCTGATTCATTTATATTATATACACTTTATGGTAGAATCTCATTTTGTAAACATTATTTATATAAGGCCCCGACCATAAACATTATATAATATTCAATTAAATGAATAATTCAAATTGAGGATCTTTTTCAGGTTTAGAGTTTTAGAGAATTAGGACATAACTGTCACATCTCAAAAGATTACAAAGTATAAACTTCTACTATGTTTCCATAGAATAAAAAAACTCTAAAAAAGAAACGTGTCTAGTTCCATGTTTTATATAGCATGAATTTCCATTTATCCCATCCATGACACTATTCCACATTAAGTCCAGTGAAAAACATTTCAAAGAAACTTGGGGTGAGCATAAAAAGCTCAGTAAGGGATACACAAAGAATGAAAACTGTTAGTTTTTCAAACATCAAGTAAACCATGTATACTTTATCAAAGTAATACCTTAACCTTCATGAATTAGTAAAAACTCTTCACTAAATAAAATATAATTACTTACCCTTTTGTAACCAAAGGATTACCATAAGACCCATATAAAGAACACATAACATATAAAGGTAACTTGGGACATAAACATACTTAAGTGGAATAACCATACGGTCGACTTCCACACATATCACTTACTAGAATAGCCATATGAAAAACTTCCATACATACTTAATGGAATAGCCATACGGCCGAATTCCATACCCAATGCATTGGAGGTTATAACGTAACCACCCATCCTGGAATTCACGACACCACCCGTCATATGGTTTATCACATAACCACCCGTCAAATGTCCAAGTACCATTATAAAAATCATAAGACATAAAACAAATATAATGGAAAGAAAACATTTCCACACTTTGATCATAATATATCACTTAAATATATTGACATAACAAATCCATTATAAAAACCATTTTCAATACCAAAATATATAAACGAGTATATGGTATTTATTTCATTTTAAAAAAACAATATGGCTTCTTCAGGAAGGCAAAGACCAAATAATACTCGCGGTGGTGGAAAAGGTCGTTGTCACCGTGTACGTTAAAAGAAACATTCCTTTTTGTCGTTTTGTAAAATGCTTCATATAAAAAGATTCCTTTTGTATAAAAGTAAAATTCAAAGGGGTTTATACACCGTATAAAAGAAATTTGTCTATAAAACGAAATATGCCTCAATGAAAGGAGATTGAGACGAAGTCCCTTACCTCAGGTCCGACTTCACTCGATTGTTCTTTAACATCTTGAATAATAAACTTGAGTTAATTTCTATTTACTTAAGAATCCTTTTCAAGTTCATTATTCCTTTTATATCACTTATTTCCATGTTATAAACATTATGTAATCATTTAAGTTAATAATGACTGTTTTGTCGATACTTGGTTCTTAAGTCGAAAGTGGACTTCTTACAATTACATGTTGTTCGTGTGGTGAAAGGTTCTTTATATCCAAAATAAAATTCCAGATTTGGATATCATATATATAATATATATCTAGCATATACATGTATTTATAATATCACATAATCATTTAGAGGTAAGAAATGAAATGCATTGTTCATGGAGACGGTAAGCCGTACGAACGCATGAACGCTACTTTCATTTCTATTTCATATTAACGGAATTAAAACTAAATGAGGGGTATGTATATTTTAATTCCAGAATTATATTAATCATTTATATGTAACATACATCTTATATATCCATTATATATATGTACTTATAATAGTACTTTACATTGGGGGATAAGAAATGAAATGCACCATTCATGGAGACGATAAGCCGTACGTACGCATGAACGCTACATTCATTTCTATCTCATACATTAATGGAAAGAAATAATAATGATATAGAGGTATATTTACAGTATATAATCATATATAATAACTTTAAATCCATCCTTTATACATCCCACATATGGCATTAACGAATCACATCACTTTGAGGGGGCGGTAGTCCGCACTTCCTAAAATGAAATTATCATGTTTACCCACAATGGAAACCATAAAGGTATACCACAAATGAAAAATAAAGAAGCATGAGGAAAACATAAACATAATATCTATCATATATAAATATAGTGACATCTTAATGGCCACCATTAAATGTGTTTAAAAGAATATTGAACAATCATCGTTTCGTGAGGCAGAAATTTGCCAACCACAGAAACATTATGTTCTTTAACCATTAGATGTAGATGTGTGTAAGTTTAGCTCGAAATATTCTTATAAAAAAATACTAGTATATTGAATATACTTTATTTGTTACAAAAGAAATGAATAAAAAGAGTTTAGGGGGTTGGAGAAGCAAAATAAAACAAAAGAACACAAGTGAAGACATCACCTTAAAATCGGGTAACTCTCTTAGATTTGATCTCAAAGGCCTCCTTGGGAATACTTATGCCCAATGTGAGGCTTCAAGAAGTAATAGAGGGATGTGGAGAGACAAAATGGGTATATCTTGTCCGAGCCAAAGGTTTGAGAGGTGTGGGTAAGGTGATAGTGGTGGGGGCCTTTTATAAGAGGAGAGGAGGGTCACTCTTGGAAAGTAAGGAAATGTTACTTTATTTTAGAATGATTATCAGATTTTAATGGTCCCACAATGATATGTTTCGAAGATAAGGTGATAAGGGTTCGAAATCCACCCATACAATAGGATTTTTACATGTGTAGGTCTTAGATTTTACATTATCTTTCCATTTTATTTAAATCTTTAAATAATGAGGTAATAGCTGCATCATCATGGTGTCATAAATAATTTCTTTTATTTATCGTATAAAAATTATAAAAATAATACTATGATGTAGTAAATAGTGTTACCTTTCCAATGAATATTTATAGTCAAAAATCTGATTTCTATAACCCCATGTAAAAATTGTTTTATTAAAATAACTCATGTTTGTGACATTTTTATTTTAACTTTAAATAAAAAGTTATTAATGTCATTTTCCAACCAAAGTGGCTTCATGGGGTCCCCAAGTTGACCCATGGATTTTATTGGTCGTCCATGACACATCCAATGAGGTTAGGACATGTTTCATGTTCATTTCTTTTTATTACAACATCATTTTTACCTTAAATTACACTAATTAACTCTAACCGCGATTAAAAACACAATAAGTTACTATTCGCAAAAAAATATTTTAATCCCATTGAACCACATTTTACTTCTTAATGAAAACCATTTATTTCGGATTTTTAAAATTCAAAACACAGAGGTGGTAAAATTTCATTTAAACGAAGAATCAGTTTTTTTAAGTACCACTTAGTGATTTCACTATTCCTCAAAAATTGAAGTTTTTCAAATAAATACCCAAACATCACCCTAAGCTATATTTGATATTCTGAATTTAAAAATGAAGTCCATTTTACAAAATTCAAAACATATAAGTTGCATGAATTAATTTAATAATTAATTCCCACTGTCAGAGCAAATACCGTGTTTTTATGAAACAATAATTATCAAAAGATTGACATTAGTTTAAGTCCGATTTCAAAGTGAAATTAATTCCAACGACCACTATTGGACTTAATGGTAAAAATATATTCTAATTTCAATTTAAAACCAATTCAAACTATAATCTAGTATTATAAATTAATTAGATTAAAAAGATGCTTTCAATTAAAATACAACATTTTACACTATTCATTAAAAAATGATCTTTATCGGAAAAATACCAAAAATTTACACAAAGTGAATTTTGATGTCCTGACTATAATGAAGAGTTTTATTTGGTCCAATAGAATTTATAAGAATGAAAAAAACTATATTTAATAACGGTTCGCCATCAAAAGGCGATAAGTGAAACTTTAGTGAAAACTAGGGCATATACCACTAAAATTGAATTCTTTCCATATTTTAAGCCTTTATCTTTTATTAGATAAAAGTAAAAACATATATAATCATATTTTAGTTATTTCTATCCATTCCCGCCAATACAACGGCTATGTGTTAACTACCATTTAAAATAATATTATTTTATTACTAGTGTGCATCGTAAGATTTCAAAGAAACTCTTTGTTGCGTATCGGGTACACTATCAAACAAAGAAACCCCTTTAAAGTAAATTTAATATTTAATTCATAAATATTAATAAATATGAAAATGTTTTATTCATTATTTACCCGGGATGTTACATCCTTCCCCCCTTTTTGGGAACTGCGTCCTTGCAATTTTATTCACTTATCAAAATAAGTGGGGGTATTTATCCCTCATAGCATTTTCAGATTCCCACGTTGCCTCTTCAAACATATGGTTTTTCCACAAAACCATTACCTGGTGAATTACCTTATTTCGCAACACTTTCTCTCTTCGATCAAGAATCTGGACTGGTTGTTCTTCATAAGATAGGTTCTCTTCCAGCTGAACTACCTCTGGACTCAAAACATGAGATGAATCTGGCATATACTTCCTAAACATCGAAACATTAAAAACATTGTGTACCTGAGATAAACTCAGAGGTAAAGCCACTCGGTAAGAAACTGATCCAACTTTCTCCAGAATTTCATGTGGTCCAATGAACCTTGGACTCAGCTTTCCTTTCTTACCAAATCTCATCACACTTTTCCATGGAGAACCCTTGAGAAAAACATGATCACATAACTCGAAAGATAGATCCTTCCTCCGGTTATCCGCATAACTCTTATGCCTGCTCTGAGCGGTTCTCATGTGTTTCTGAATCAACTGAACTTTTTCCGCCATCTCTTCTACCAATTCTGTTCCCATCAGCTTACTTTCACCCACTTCAACCCAAAATACTGGAGTTCGACACTGCTTCCTATATAATGCCTCCAATGGTGCCATCTGTATACTGGAATGAAAACGGTTATTATAAAAAAAATCAACCAAAGAATGATGTTGGTCCCAACTTCCCTGATAATCCATCGAACAAGCTCGTAGCATATCCTCCAAGGTCTGAATTGTTCGTTCTGACTTCCCATATGATTGCGGATGAAAGGCTGTACTAAAATTTAATTCAGTACCCAACGAGTTCTGAAGGCCTTTCTAAAAGTTAGAAGTAAACCTAGGATCACAATCAGATACAATGGAGAGGGGAACTCCATGTAACCTGACTATCTCTTTAATATACAGTCGAGAAAGAAGATCTAGAGAGAATGTATCTTGAATAGGAAGTAAATGAGAAGATTTAGTCAATCGATCAACAATAACCCAGATTTCATTATTACTACTAGATGTCTTCTGTAATCCCATGAAAAAATACATGGATATATTTTCCCATTTCCACTCTGGCACAGGTAAAGGCTGAATCATCCCTTTCGGTAACTGCCACTCTGCTTTAACCTGCTAACAAGTCAAACACTTCACAGTAAAATCATTAATATCTATTTTCATTCCATCCCACCTGTAATACTCCCGCAGATCTCTGTTCATCTTATTACTTCCAGGATGAACTGAAAACGGGGAACTATGAGCCTCACATAACAACTAATTCTTCAATTGTGAATCACTAGGAGCACATAATCTCTTCCCAAAACTCAAAACACAATCATTATCAATGTTGAATTCAGGCTACATACCCTTCTGAACCAGCTCTACCTTTTCTTGCAACTCACTATCTTGCTTCTATGCTTGCTTGATTCTGTCTGATAGGGAAGATGTCACTGATACCAGAAACAAAACAGAAGGACTTCCTACACAAACAACTTCCATGCCAATGTTAACCAAATCAAAAACCAAAGGAACTCATTCCAAACACAAAATTGTTAATGAAGCATTACCTTTTCGACTCAAAGAATCAACCACTTTATTTTCTTTTCCTAGATGGTAATGAATTATACAATCATAATCCTCGATTAATTCCAACCATCTCCTCTGTCTCAAGTTCAATTCATTCTGAGTGAATATATACTTTAAACTTTTATGATCAATATATATTTCACACTTTAATCTATACAAATGATGCCTCCAAATTTTTAAAGCAAAAACAACAGCAGTTAATTCCAAGTCATGTGTAGGGTAATTTACCTCATGAGTTTTCAACTGATGTGAAGCATAAGAAATTACCAGATCATTCTGCATAAGGACATAGCCAAGTCCCTTCAACAAAGTATCCCTGTATATGAAAAACTCACCATTCCTGGAAGGATGTGCCAAAACTGGAGCATTCACCAATCTTCTTTTCAACTCCTGAAAAAAATCATCACATTCTTTTGTCCAGATGAACTTAACACCCTTCCGAGTTAGCTTAGTCATTGGACTAGATAACCGTGAAAAATTTTCAACAAACCATCGGTTGTAACCTTCCAATCCAAGGAAACTACAGATCTCGGTTACATTTGTGGGTCTTGGACATTCTTCAACTACTTTTGTTTTAGCATGATCAACACTTATGCCATTTTTTGAAACAATGTGACCAAGGAAAGAAATTTGTTGTAACCAAAACTCACACTTGCTGACTTTTCCAAATAGTTTCTTTTCTTTTAAGGTTTGCAAGATAACCCTTAAATGACTTTCATGATCCTATTTACTTTAAGAAAACACCAAAATATCATCAATAAACACAACCACCATTTAGCACCTGATTCAACTGATCCATCAGTGCAGCAAACTGCTCAATTCTGATTCTGACCATGTCTGGTTGCTGATTCGGAAAGTCATTCAACTCTGTATGCCTTCCTAGAAAAGATTCTCAGTTTCTTCTATGGAAAACCATTCTCATCATAGAAATATCTTAGGCAAAGAAACATGGTAATCTTTAAATGCTATATCATTTCAATCATACCATAAATAAATTTATAATTTAACAATTTTCTAACTCCTAATGTTGTCTAAACCAACCTTTGATACCAACTATAAGGCCCTGACCTTAAACATTACTTAATATTGGATTAAATTAATAATTCACATTGAGGATCTTTTCAGGTTTAGAGTTTTATTGAATTAGGACATAACTGTTACATCTCAAAAGATTACAAAGTAGACACTTCTAATAAGTTTCCAAAGAATAAAAAACTCTTAAAAAGAAACATGTCTAGTTCCATGTTTTATATTGCATGACTTTCCCTTGATCCCATCCTTGACCCCATTCCACATTATGTCCTGTGAAAAACAATTCAAAAAAACATGGGGTGAGCATAAAAAGCTCAGTAAGGGATACACAATGTATGAAAACTGTTAGTTTTTCAAACATCAAGTAAACAATGTATACTTTATCAAAGTAACACCTTCACCTTCAAGAAGTAGTAAAAACTCTTCACTGAATAAAATATCAATAATTACCCTTTTTTAACCAAAGGATTACCATAAGACCCATATAAAGAACACATGACATATAAAGGTAACTTGGGACATAAACATACTTAAGTGGAATAACCATACGGTTTACTTCCACACATATCACTTAATGGAATAACCATACGGCCAACTGCCATACATACTTAATGGAATAGCCATACGACTGGCTTACATATCCAATGAATTGGAACTTATAACGTAACCACCCATCCTGGTTTTCACGGGACCACCCTTCATATGGTTTATCATGTAAACACCTGTCAAATGTCCAAGTACCATTATAAAAATCATAAGACATAAAACAAATATAATGGAAAGAAAACATTTCCACACTTTGATCACAATATATCAGTCTAATATATTGACATAAAAAATCCATTATAAAAACCATTTTCCATACCAAAATACATAAAAGAGTATATGGTATTTATTTCATTTTAAAAAAACATTACGGTTTCTTGAGGAAGCCAAAGACCAAATAATACTCGCGGCGGCGGAAATGGTCCTTGTCATTGCGTACGTTAAAAGAAACATTCCTTTTTGTCGTTTTGTAAAACGCTTCATAGAAAAAGATTCCTTTTTTATAAAAATAAAAGTCAAAGGGGTTTATACACCGTATAAAAGAAATCTGTCTATAAAACGAAATATGCCTCAATGAAAGGAGATTGAGACGAAGTCCCTTACCTTAGGTCCGACTTGACTCGATCGTTCTTTAACATCCTGAATAATAAACTTGAGTTAATTTCTATTTTCTTAAGAATCTTTTTCAAGTTCATTATTCCTATTATATGACTTATTTCCAGGTTATAAACATTATGTAATCATTTAAGTTAATAATTATTGTTTTGTTGATACTTGGTTCTTCAGTCGAAAGTGGACTTCTTACAATAACATGATGTCCTTGTGGTCAATGGTTCTTTATATCCAAAATTACATTCCTGATTTGGATATCATATTTATCATATATATCTAGTATATAAATGTATTTATAATATCACATAATCATTTAGAGGTATGAAATGAAATACACCGTTCATGGAGAAGTTAAGCCGTACGTACGTGTGAACGCTACTTTCATTTCTATGTCATATTAATGGAATTAAAACTAAATGAGATGTATGTATATTTTAATTACATAATTATATTAATCATTAAGATGTAACATACATAATATATATCCATTATATATATGTACTTATAATAGTACATTACATTTGGTGATAATAAATGAAATGCACCATTCATGGAGACGGTAAGTCGTACGTACGCATGAACGATACTTCCATTTCTATCTCATACATTAATAGGAAGAAATAATAATGATATAGAGGAATATTTCCAGTATAACATCATATATAATAACTTTAAATCCATCCTTTATATGTCCCACATATGGCATTAACGAATCACATCACTTTGAGGGGGCGGTAGTCCGCACTTCCAAAATTGAAATTATCGTGTTTACCCACAATGGAAACCATAAAAGTATACCACAAATGAAAAATAAAGAAGCATAAGAAAAACATAAAAATAATATATCTCATATATAAATTTAACGACATCTTAATGGCCACCATTCAAGGTGTTTAAAAGAATATTGAACAATCATCGTTTTATGAGGCAGAAATTCGCCAACCACAGAAACAGTATGTTCATTAACCATTAGATGTAGTTGTGTGTAAGTGTAGCTCTAAAGATTGTTATAATGGCATCCTAGTATATTGAAGATACTGGATTTGTTAAAAAGAAATGAATAAAAATATTTAAGGGGTATGATAATCAAAATAAAACAAAAGAACACAAGTGAAGACATCAACTTAAAATCGGGTAACTCTCTTAGATTTGAGCTCAATGGCTTACTTGGGAAGACTTCTGCCTGAAGTAAGGCTTCAAGGAGTAAGAGAGGGATGTGGAGAGACAAAATGGGTAGATCTTGGCCATTCCAAAGGTTTTAGAGGTGTGGGTATGGTGATAGTGGTGGGGGACCTTTATAAGAGGAGAGGAGGGGCACTCTTGGAAAGTAAGGAAATGTTACTTTATTTTAGAATGGGTTTCGGATTTTAATGGTCCCCCATTTATGTGTTTCAAGGATAAGGTGATTAGGGTTCCAAATCCACCAATACAATTGGTTTTTGACATGTTCATGGCTTAGATTTTACATTATATTTCCATTTTATTTAAATCGTTAAATAATGAGGTAGTCACTACATCATCCTGGTGTCATAAATAATTTAATTTATATAATGTCTAAAAATTATAAAAAAATACTATGATGTAGGAAATATTTTTACCTTTCCAATGAATATTTATATTGAAAAATATGATTTGTATAACCCCATGTAAAAATTGTTTTAGTAAAACAACTCATGTTTGTGACATTTTTATTTTAACTTTAAATAAAAAGTTATTAATGTCATTTTCCAACCAAAGTTGCTTAATGGGGTCCCCAAGTTGACCCATGTATCTTCTTGGTCGGCCATGACACATACAATAAGGTTAGGACATGTGTCAAGTTCATTTCATATTATTACAACATTTTTTCCTTAAATTACACTAATTACCTCTAATCGCGATTAAAAACATAATAAGTTACTATTCACCAAAAAATTATTTTAATCCCATTGAACCACATTTTACTTCATAATGAAAACCATGTATGTCGGATTTTTGAAACTCAAAACACAGAGGTGGTAAAATTTCATTTAAACAAAAAATCAGTTTTTTTAAGTACCACTTAGTGGTTTCACTATTCATCAAAAATTGAAGTTTTTCAGAAAAATACCAAAACATCACCCTAAGATATATTTGATATTCCGAATTCAAAAAATGAATTCCATTTTAAAAAATTCAAAACATATAAGTTGCATTAATTAATTTAATAATTAATTCCTGCTGTCAGAGCAAATAGCCTGTTTTTATGAAACAATAAATATCAAAAGATTCACACTAGTTTAAGTCCAATTTCAAAGTGAAATTAATTCCAACGACCACTATTGGATTTAATGGAAAAAATATATTCTAATTTCACATTAAAACCTATTCAAAAGGTATTCTAATCATATAAGTAAATTAGATTAAAAATAGGTTTTCAATTTAAATACAACATTTTACACTATTCATTAAAAAAAGAACTTTATTGGAAAAATACCTAAAATTTACACAAAGTGAATTTTGATGTCCCGATTCTAATGAAGAGTTTCATTTGGTCGAATAGAATGTATAAGAGTGAACAAAACTATATTTAATGACGATTATCCATCAAAAGGCGATAAGTGAAACTTTAGTGAAAACTAGGGCATATAGGCCTAAAATTGAATTCTTTCCATATTTTAAGCCTTTATCTTTTATTATATAAAAGTAAAAACATATATAATCATATTTTAGTTATTTATATCCATTCCTTCAAATAAAAAGACTATGTGTTAACTACCATTTAAAATAATATTATTTTATTACTAGTGTGGAACGTAAGATTTCAAAGAAACTCTTTGTTGCGTATCGGGTATGCTATCGAACATAGAAACCCCTTTAAAGTAAAATTAATATTTAATTTGTAAATATTAATAAATATGAAAATGTTTTTTCATTATTTACCTGGGATGTTACATCCTTACCCCCTTTTTGGGAATTTTGTCCTCACAATTTTATTCACTTATCAAAATATGTGGGGGTATTTATCCCTCATAGCATTTTTAGATTCCCACGTTTCCTCTTCAACCATATTGTTTTTCCACAAAACCTTTACCGGGTGAATTACATTATTTTGAAACACTTTCTCTCTTCGATCAAGAATCTGGACTGGTTGTTCTTCATAAGATAGGTTCTCTTCCAGCTGAACTACCTATGGACTCAATACATGAGATGAATCTGGCATATACTTACTCAACATTGAAACATGAAAAACATTGTGTACCTGATATAAACTCGGAGGTAAAGCCACTCGGTAAGCAACTGATCCATCTTTTTCCAGAATTTCATATGGTCCAATGAGCCTTGGACTCAGCTTTCATTTCTTACCAAATCTCATCACACTTTTCCATAGAGAAACCTTGAGAAAAACATGATCACCTACCTCGAAAGATAGATCCTTCCTCCGGTTATCTGCATAACTCTTCTGCATGCTCTGAGCTGTTCTCATGTGTTTCTGAAACAACTGAACATTTTCTGCCATCTCTTCTACCAATCCTGGTCCCATCAGCATCCTTTCACCCACTTCATCCCAAAATGCTGGAGTTCGACACCGCTACCCATATAATGTCTCAAATGGTGCCATCTGTATACTGGAATGAAAACGTTTATTATAAGAAAACTCAACCAAAGAAAGATGTTGGTCCCAACTTCCCTGATAATCCATCGAACAAGCTCGTAGCATATCCTCCAAGGTATGAATTGTTCGTTCTGACTGCCCATCTGATTGCGGATGAAAGGCTATACTAAAATTTAATTCAGTACCCAACGAATTCTAACGGCTTTTCCAAAAGTTAGAAGTAAACCTGTGATCACGATCAGATACAATGGAGAGGGGAACTCCATGCAACCTGACTATATCATTAAGATACAATCAAGAAAGTTGATCTAGGGAGATTGTATCTCGAATAGGAAGGAAATGATCAGATTTAGTCAAGCGATCAACAATATCCCAGATTGCATTATTACCTCTAGATGTATTCGGTAATCCCACGACAAAATCCATGGATATATTTTCCCATTTCCACTCTGGAACTGGTAAAGTCTGAAGCATCCCTTTTGGTAACTGCCACTCTGCTTTAACCTGCTGAAAATTCAAACACTTCACAGTAAAATCAGCAATATCACTTTTCATTCCATCCCACCTGTAATACTCCCGCCGATCTCTGTACCTCGTAGTACTGCCAGGATGAACTGAAAACGGGGAACTATGAGCGTCAAAAAACAACTCATTCTTCAATCGTGAATCACTAGGCACACATAATCTCTTCCAAAACCTCAAAACACAATCATTATCAATGTTTAATTCAGGTAACTTACCCTTCTGAACCAGCTCTACCTTTTCTTGCAACTCACTGTCTTGCCTCTATGCTTGCTTGATTCTGTCTGGTAGGGAAGATGTCACTGATACCTGAAACAAAAAAGAAGGACTTCCTACACAAACATCTTCCATGCCAAAGTTCATCAAATCAAAAACCAAAGGATCTCATTCCAAACGCAATATTGTTAATGAAGCATTACTTTTTCGACTCAAAGCACCAGCCCCTTTATTTGCTTTTCCCGGATGGAAATGAATTGTACAATCATAATCATTGAAAAATTACAGCCATCTCCTCTATCTCATGTTCAATTCTTTCTGAGTGAATATATACTTTAAACTTTTGTGATAAGTATATATTTCACACTTTACTCCATACAAATGATGCCTCCAAATTTTAAAAAAAAACAATAGCAACTAATTCCAAGTCATGTGTAGGGTAATTTACCTCAAGAGTTTTCAACCGGCGTGAAGCATAAGCAATTACCTGATCATTCTACATAAGGACACAGCCAAGTCCCTTCAACGAAGCATCACTGTATATAACAAACTCATCATTCCTGGAAGGAAGTGCCAAAACTAGAGCATTCACCAATCTTATTTTCAACTCCTGAAAACAATCATCACATTCTTTTGTCCAGATGAACTTAACACCCTTCCGAGTTAGCTTAGTCAATGGACTAGATAACCGTGAAAAATTTTCAACAAACCTTATGTAGTGACCTGCCAAAACAAGGAAACTACGGTCTCATTTACTTTTGTGGGTCTTGGCCATTATTCAACAACTTTTGTTTTAGCAGGATCAACACTTATGCCATTTTTTGAAACAATGTGACCAAGGAAAGAAATTTGTTGTAACCAAAACTCACACTTGCTGAATTTTCCATATATTTTCTTTTCATTTATGATTTGAAAGATATCCATTAAATGACTTTCATTATCCTATTTACTTTTAGAAAACACCAAAATTTCTTCAACAAACATAACCACCATTTATCACCTGATTCAACTGATCCATCAGTGTAGTAAACTACTCAATTCTGATTCCGACCATCTCTGGTTGCTGATTCGGAAAGTCATTCAACTCTTTATGCCTTTCCAGAAAAGATTATATGTTTCCTATATGGGAAACCATTATCATCACAGAAATATCTTAGTCAAAGAAACATGGTAATCTTTAAATGCTATATCATTTCAATCATACCATAAATTAACTTATAATTTAACAATTTTCTAACTCCTAAAGTTGTATAAACCGACCTTTGATACCAACTATAAGGCCACGGCCTTAAACATTACTTAATATTGAATTAAATGAATAATTCACATTCAGAATATTTTCAGGTTTAGTGTTTTAGAGAATTAGGACATAACTGTTACATCTCAAAAGATTACAAAGTAGACACTTCTACTAAGTTTCCATAGAATAAAAAAAAATCTTAAAAAGAAACGTGTCTAGTTCCATGTTTTATATAGCATGACATTCCCTTGATCCCATCCTTGACCCTATTCTACATTATGTCCTCTGAAATAAATTTCAAAAAAACATGGGGTGAGAATAAAAAGCTTAGTATGGGATACACAAAGAATGAAAACTGTTAGTTTTTCAAACATCAAGTAAACCATGTATACTTTATCAAAGTAATACCTTCAACTTCATGAAGTAGCAAAAACGCTTCACTGAATAAAATATCATTACTTGCCCTTTTGTAAAGAAAGGATTACCATAAGACCCATATAAAGAACACATAACATATAAAGGTAACTTGGGACATAAACATACTTAAGTGGAATAACCATACGATCGACTTCCACACATATCACTTAATGGAATTGCAATACGGCCAACTTCCATACATACTTAATGGAATAGCCATACGGCCGACTTCCATACCCAATGCATTAGATGTTATAACGTAACCACCCGTCCGGGTATTCACGGCACCACCCGTCATATGGTTTATCATGTAACCACCCGTCAAATGTCCAAGTACCATTATAAAAATCAAAAGACATAAAAAAATATAATGGAAGGAAAACATTTCCACACATTGATCACAATATATCACTTAAATATATTGACATAACAAATCCATTATAAAAAACATTTTCAATACCAAAATACATAAAAGAGTATATGGTATTTATTTCATTTTAGAAAACCGTTACAGATTGTTCAGGAAGCCAAAGACCAAATAATACTTGCGGTGGCAGAAAAGTTCGTTGTCACCGCGTAAGTTAAAAGAAACATTCATTTTTGTCTTTTTTTAAAATGCTTCATAGAAAAGGATTCCTTTTGTATAAAAGTAAAAGTCAAAGTGGTTTATACACCATATAAAATAAAGTTTTCTATAAAACGAAATATGCCTCAATGAAAGGAGATTGAGACGAAGTCCCTTACCTCAAGTCCGACTTGACTTGATATTTCTTTAACGTCCTGAATAAAAAACTTGAGTTAATTTCTATTTGCTTAAAAATATTTTTCAAGTTCATTATTCCTTTTATATCACTTATTGCAATGTTATAAACATTATGTAACCATTTATGTTAATAATGATTGTTTTGTCGATACTTGGTTCTTAAGTCGAAAGTGGACTTCTTACAATTACATGTTGTTCGTGTGGTCAAAGGTTCATTATATCCAAAATGACATTCCGGATTTGGATATCATATATATAATATATGTCTAGCATATACATGTATTTATAATATCACATAATCATTTAGAAGTAAGAAATGAAATGCACCGTTCATGGAGACGGTAAGCCGTACGTACGCATGAACGCTATGTTAATTTCTATGTCATATTAATGGAATTAAAACTAAATGAGAGGTATGTATATTTTAATTCCAGAATTATATTAATCATTTAGATGTAACATAAATCATATATATATACATTATATATATGGTCTTATAATAGTACATTACATTTGGGGATAAGAAATGAAATGCACCGTTCATGGAGACGGTAAGCCGTACGTACGCATGAACGCTACTTTCATTTCTATGTCATACATTAATGAAAAGAAATAATAATGATATAGAGGTATATTTCCAGTATAACATCATATATAATAATATTAAATCCATCCTTTATACGTCCCACATATGGCATTAATGAATCACATAACTTTGAGGGGGCGGTAGTCCGCACTTCCTAAAATGAAATTATCGTGTTTACCCACAATAGAAATCATAAAGGTGTACCACAAATGAAAAATAATGAAACATAAGGAAAACATAAACATAATACATATCATATATAAATATAGTTACATCTTAATGGGCACCATTAAAGGTGTTTAAAAGAAGATTGAACAATCATCATTTCGTGAGACAGAAATTCGCCAACCACAGAAACAGTATGTTCTTTAACCATTAGATGTAGATGTGTGTAAGTGTATCTCAAAAGATTTTTATAACAAAATCCTAAAATATTGAAGATACTGGAGTTGTTACAAAATAAATGAATAAAAAGAGTTTAGGGGGTTGGAGAGTGAAATAAAACAAAAGAACACAATTGAAGACATCACCTTAAAATCAGGTAACACTCTTAGATTTGAGCTCGAAGGCTTCCTTGGGAAGACTTCTGCCCAAAGTGAGGCTTCAAGGAGTAATAGAGGGATGTAGAGAGACAAAATGGGCAGAGATTGGCCGAACCAAAGGTTTGAGAGGTGTGGGTAAGGTTATAGTGGTGGGGGCCTTTTATAAGAGGAGAGGAGGGGAACTCTTGGAAAGTAAGGAAATGTTACTTTATTTTAGAATTAGTTTCGGATTTTAATGGTCCCACATTGATTTTTTTTCGAGGATAATGTGATAAGGGTTCCAAATACACCCGCAAAATAGGTTTATGACATGTGTAGGTCTTAGATTTTACATTATATTTCCATTTTATTTAAATCGTTAAATAATGAGGTAATCGCTGCATCATCATGGTGTCATAAATAATTTAATTTATTTAATGTCTAAAAATTATAAAAAAAATAATATGATTTAGGAAATCTGTTTAAATTTCCAATGAATATTTATAGTCAAAAATTTTATTTGTATATCCCCATGTAAAAATTGTTTTAGTAAAATAACTCATGTTTGTGACATTTTTATTTTAACTTTAAATAAAAAGTTATTAATGTCATTTTCCAACCAAAGTGGCTTCATGGGGTCCCCAAGTTGACCCATGGATTGTCTTGTTCGGCCATGACACATCAAATGAGGTTAGGACATGTGTCAAGTCTAGTTCATATTATTACAACATTATTTTTACCTTAAATTACACTAATTACCTCTAATCGCGATTAAAAACTTAATAAGTTACTATTCATCAAAAAATTATTTTAATCCCATTGAACCAAATTTTACTTCTTAATGACAACCATGTATGTCGGTTTTGAAATTCAAAACATAGAGGTGGTAAAATTTCATTTAAACGAAAAATCAGTTTTTTTAAGTACTACTTAGTGGTTTCACTATTCATCAAAAACTGATGTTTTTCAGAAATATACCAAAACATCACCCTAAGCTATATTTGATATTCCGAATTCAAAAATGAAGTCCATTTTAAATAATACAAAACATATAATTTGAATTAATTAATTTAATAATTAATTCCCGCTGTCAGAGCAAATAGCGTGTATTTATGAAACAATAAGTATCAAAAGATTGACACTAGTTTAAGTCCGATTTCAAAGTGAAATTAATTCCAACGACCACGATTTAATGGTAAAAATGTATTCTAATTTCAATTTAAAACCAATTCAAAAGATAATCTAAACATATAAATAAATTAGATTAAAAAGAGGTTTTCCATTAAAATACAACATTTTACACTATTCATTAAAAAAATGAACTTTATCGGAAAAATACCAAAAATTTACACAAAGTGAATTTTGAGGTCCCAGTTCTAATTAAGATTTTTATTTGGTTCAATAGAATGTATAAGAGTGAAAAAAACTATATTTAATGACGGTTCGCCATCAAAGGCGATAAGTGAAACTTTAGTGAAAACTAGGGCATATACGCCTAAAATTGAATTCTTTCCATATTTTAAGCCTTTATCTTTTATTAGATAAAAGTAAAAACATAAATAATCATATTTTAGTTATTTCTATCCATTCCCACCAATACAATGGCTATGTGTTAACTACCATTTAAAATAATATTATTTTATTACTAGTGTGCAACGTAATATTTCAAAGAAACTCTTTGTTGCGTATCGGGTACGCTATCGAACATAGCAACCCCTTTAAAGTAAAATTAATATTTAATTTGTAAATATTAATAAATATGAAAATGTTTTATTCATTATTTACCTGGGATGTTACATCCTTCTCCCCTTTTTGGGAATTTAGTCCTCGTAATTTTATTCACTTATCTAAATAAGTGGGGGTATTTATCCCTCATAGCATTTTAAGATTCCCACATTGCCTCTTCAACCATATGGTTTTTTCACAAAACCATTACCTAGTGAATTGCCTTATTTCGCAACACATTCTCTCTTCGATCAAGAAGCAGGACTGGTTGTTCTTCATAAGATAGGTTCTCTTCCAACTGAACTACCTCTGGACTCAAAACATGAGATTAATCCGGCATATACTTCCTCAACAACGAAACATGAAAAACATTGTGTACCTGAGATAAACTCGGAGGTAAAGCCTCTTGGTAAGTAACTGATCCAACTTTCTCCAGAATTTCATTTGTTTCAATGAACCTTGGAATCGACTTTCCTTTCTTACCAAATCTTATCACACTTTTCCATGGAGAAAACTTATAAAAAACATGATCACCTACCTCGAAAGATAGATCCTTCCTCCAGTTATCTGCATAACTCTTCTGCCTGCTCTGAGCTGTTCTCATGTGTTTCTGAATCAACTGAACTTTTTCCGCCATCTCTTCTACCAATTCTGGTCCCATCAGCTTCCTTTCACCTACTTCATCCCAAAATGATGGAGTTCGACACCGCTTCCCATATAATGCATCAAATGGTGCCATCTGTATACTTTAATGAAAACGGTTATTATAAGAAAACTCAACCAAAGAAAGATGTTTTTTCCAACATCCCTAATAATCCATCGAACAAGATCTAGCATATCCTCCGAGGTCTGAATTTTTCGTTCTGACTGCCCTTCTGATTGCGGATGAAAGGATGTACTAAAATTTAATTCAGTACCCAACGACTTTTGAGGGCCTTTCCAAAAGTTAGAAGTAATCTTGGGATCACGATTAGATACAATGGAGAGGGTAACTCCGTGAAACCTGACTATCTCTTTATGATACTATCGAGAAAGTTGATCTAGAGAGAATGTATCTCGAATAGGAAGGAAATGAGCAGATTTAGTCAAACGATCAACAATAACACAACTTACATTATTAACTCTATATGTCTTCGGTAATCCCACGACAAGATCCATGGATATATTTTCCCATTTCCACTCTGGCACTGGTAAAGGATGAACCATCCCTTTCGGTAACTTCCGCTCTGATTTAACCTGCTGACAAGTCAAACACATCATAGTAAAATCAACAATATCTCTTTTCATTCCATCCCACCAGTAATACTCCCGTAGATCTCTGTACATCTTAGTACTACTAGGATGAACTGAAAACGAGGAACTATGAGCCTCACATAAAAACTCATTCTTCAATCATGAATCACTAGGAAGACATAATCTCTTCCCAAATCTCAAAACACAATCATTATCAATGTTGAATTCAGGCAACTTACCCTTCTGAACCAGCTCTACCTTTTCTTGCAACTCACTATCTTGCATCTGTGCTTGCTTGATTCTGTCTGATAGGGAAGATGTCACTGATACCTGAATCAAAACAGAAGGACTTCCTACAAAAACAACTTCCATGCCAAAGTTCATCAAATCAAAAACCAAAGGATCTCGTTCCAAACATAACATTGTTAATGAAGCATTACTTTTTCGACTCAAAGAATCAGCCACTTTATTTTCTTTTCCCGGATGGTAATGAATTGTACAATCATAACCCTTGATTAATTCTAGCCATCTCCTCGGTATCATGTTCAATTATTTTTTAGTGAATATATACATTAAAATTTTTTAATCAGTATATATTTCACACTTTACTCCATAAAAATGATGCCTCCAAATATTTAAAGAAAAAACAACAACAGCTAATTTCAAGTCATGTGTAGGGTAATTTACCTCATGAGTTTTAAACTGACGTGAAGCATAAGCAATTACCTGATCATTCTGCATAAGGACACAACCAAGTCCCTTCAACGAAGCATCACTATATATAACAAACTCACCATTCCTGGAAGGAAGTGCCAAAACTGAATCATTCACCAATCTTCTTTTCAACTCCTGAAAACAATCATCACATTCTTTTGTCCAGATGAACTTAAAACCCTTCCGAGTTAGCTTAGTCATTGGGCTAGATAACCGTGAAAATTTTCAACAAATCTTCGGTAGTAACCTTCCAAACCAAGGAAACTACGAATCTTGGTTACATTTGTGGGTCTTGGCCATTATTCAACAACTTTTTTTAGTAGGATCAACACTTATGCCATTTTTTTGAAACAATGTGACAAATGAAAGAAATTTTTTGTAACCAAAACTAACACTTGCTGAATTTTCCATTTAGTTTATTTTTTTTGGTTTGCAAGATAACACATAAATGACTTTCATGATCCTATTTACTTTTAGAAGACACAAAAATATCTTAAATAAACACAACCACCATTTATCACCTGATTCAACTGATCCATCAGTGCAGTAAACTACTCAATTATGATTTTGACCATCTCTGGTTGCTGATTCGGAAAGTCATTCAACTCTGTATGCCTTCCCAGAAAAGATTCTATGTTTCCTCTATGGATAACCAATATCATCATATTAATATCTTAGGCAAAGAAACATGGAAATCTTTAAATGCTATATCATTTCAATCATACCATAAATTAACTTATAATTTTACAATTTTCTATCTCCTAAAGTTGTCTAATCCGACCTTTGATACCAACTATAAGGCCTCGACCTTAAACATTACTTAATATTGAATTAAATGAATTATTCACATTGAGGATCTTTTCAGGTTTAGAGTTTTAGCGAATTAGAACATAACTATTACTTCTTAAAAGATTACAAAGAAGAAACTTCTACTAAGATTCCATATAATAAAAAAAAACTCTTAAAAATAAACGTGTCTAGTTCCATGTTTTATATAGCATGACTTTCCCTTGATCCCATCCTTAACCCTATTCTACATTAATTACTATGAAAAACATTTCAAAAAAACTTGTGGTGAGCATAAAAGGATCAGTAAGGGATACACAATGAATGAAAACTGTTAGTTTTTCAAACATCAAGTAAACCATGTATACTTTATAAAAGTAATACCTTCACCTTCATGAAGTAGTAAAAACTCTTCACAGAATAAAATATCATTACATACCCTTTTGTAACCAAAGGATTACCGTAGGACCCATATAAAGAACACATAACATATAAAGGTAACATGGGACATAAACATACTTAAGTGGAATAACCATACGGTCGACTTCCACACATATCACTTAATGGAATAGCCATACGGCCAACTTCCATACATACTTAATGGAATAGACATACGGCCAAATTCCATACCCAATGCATTGGAACTTATAACGTAACCACTCATCCTAGTATTCACGGCACCACCCATCATATGGTTTATCACCTAACCACCCGTCAAATGTCCAAGTAGCATTATAAAATTCATAAGACATAAAACAAATATAATGGAAAGAAAACATTTCCACACTTTGATCACAATATATCACTTAAATATATTTACATAACAAATACATTATAAAAACCATTTTCAATACCAAAATACATAAAAGAGTATATGGTATTTATTTCATTTTAAAAAAAAATTACGGCTTGTTTAGGAAGCCAAAGACCAAATAATACTCGCGGTGGCAGAAAAGGTCGTTGTCACCGCGTACGTTAAAAGAAACATTCCTTTTTGTCGTTTTTTAAAACGCTTCGTAGAAAAATATTCATTTTGTATAAAAGTAAAAGTCAAAGGGGTTTATACATCGTATAAAATAAATTTGTGTATAAAACGAAATATGCCTCAATGAAAGGAGATTGAGACGAAGTCCCTTACCTCGGGTCCGACTTGACTCGATCGTTCTTTAACGTCCTGAATAATAAACATGACTTAATTTCTATTTTCTTAAGAACCTTTTTCAAGTTGATTATTCCTTTTATATCACTTATTGCCATGTTATAAACATTATGTAATCATTTAAGTTAATAATGATTGTTTTTTCGATACTTGGTACTTAAGTCGAAAGTGGACTTCTTACAATTACATGTTGTTCGTGTGGTCAAAGGTTCTTTATATCCAAAATGACATTCCTGATTTGGATATCATATATATCATATATATCTAGCATATACATGTATTTATAATATCATATAATCATTTAGAGGTAAGAAATGAAATGCACCATTCATGGAGACGGTAAGCCGTACGTACGCATGAACGCTACTTTCATTTCGATGTCATATTAATGGAATTAAAACTAAATGAGAGGTATGTATATTTTAATTCCAGAATTATATTAATCATTTAGATGTAACATAAATCATATATATCCATTATATATATGTACTTATAATAGTACATTACATTTGGGGATAAGAAATGAAATGCACCGTTAATGGAGACGGTAAGTTGTACGTACGCATGAACACTACTTTCATTTCTATCTAATACATTAATGGAAATAAATAATAATTATACAGAGGTATATTTCCAGTATAACATCATATATAATAAATTTAAATCTATCCTTTATAAGTCCCACATATGTCATTAACGAATCACATCACTTTGAGGGGGAGGTAGTCCGCACATCCTAAAATGAAATTATCGTGTTTACCCACAATGGAAACCATAAAGGTATACCACAAATGAAAAATAAATAATCATAAGGAAAACATAAACATAATATATATCATATATAAATATAGTGACATCTTAATGTCCACCATTCAAGGTGTTTAAAAGAATATTGAACAATCATCGTTTCGTGAGGCAGAAATTCGCCAACCATAGAAACTATATGTTCTTTAACCATTAGATGTAGATGTCTGTAAGTGTAGCTCAAAATCATCTTATAATGACATACTAGTATATTTAAGATATGGTAGTTGTTACAAAATAAATTAATAAAAAGATTTACTGGGTTTGATAATCAAAATAAAACAAAAGAACACAAGTGAAGACATTACCTTAAAATCGGGTAACTCTCTTAGATTTGAGCTCAAAGGCATCCTTGGGATAACTTCTTCCCAAAGTGAGGCTTCAAGGAGTAAGAGAGTGATGTGGAGAGACAAAATGGGAAGATCTTGGCCGAACCAAACGTTTTAGAGGTGTGGGTAAGGTGATAGTGGTGGGGGCCTTTTATAAGAGGAGAGGAGGGGCACTCTTGGAATGTAAGGAAATGTTACTTTATTTTAGAATGAGTTTCCGATTTTAATGGACCCACATTGATTTGTTTCTAGGATAAGGTGATTAGGTTTCCAAATCCACCCATACAATAGGTTTTTGACATGTGAAGGTCCTATATTTTACATTATCTTTCCATTTTATTTAAATCATTAAATAATGAGGTGATCGCTGCATCATCATGGTGTCATAAATAATTTAATTTATTTAATGTCTAAAAATTATAAAAAAATACTATGATGTAGGAAATCTTCTTAACATTCGAATGAATATTTATAGTAAAAAATCTGATTTTCATAACCCCATGTAAAAATTGTTTTAGCAAAACAACTCATGTTTGTGACATTTTTATTTTAACTTTAAATAAAAAGTTATTAGTGTCATTTTCCAACCAAAGTGGCTTCATGGGGTCACCAAGTTTACCCATGGATTTTCTTGGTCGTCCATGACACATCCAATGAGGTTAGGACAAGTGTCACGTTAATTTCATAGTATTACATCATTATTTTTACCTTAAATTACACTAATTACCTCTAATCGCGATTAAAAACTTAGTAAGTTACTATTCACCAAAAAATTATTTTAATCCCATTGAACAACATTTTACTTCTTAATGACAACCATGTATGTCAGATTTTTGAAATTAAAAACACAGAGGTGGTAAAACTTCATTTAAACGAAAAATCAGTTTTTTAAGTACCACTTAGTGGGTTCACTATTCATCAAATAAATGTTTTTCAGAAAAATACCAAAACATCACCCAAAGCTATATTTGATATTACAAATTCAAAAATGAATTCCATTTTAAAAAATTCAAAACATAAAAGTTTCATTAATTAATTTAATAATTAATTCCCACTGTCAGAGTAAATAGCGTGTTTTTATGAAACAATAAGTATCAAAAGATTGACACTAGTTTAAGTCCGATTTCAAAGTGAAATTAATTGCAATGACCAATATTGGATTTAATGGTAAAAATATAATCTAATTTCACTTTAAAACAAATTCAAAAGATAATATAATCATATAAATAAATTAGATTAATAAGGGGTTTTGAATTAAAATACAACATTTTACACTATTCATTAAAAAATGAACTTTATCGGAAAAATACCAAAAATTTACACAAAGTGAATTTTGATGTCCCTATTCGAATGAAGAGTTTTATTTGGTCCAATAGAATTTATAAGATTGAAAAAAACTATATTTAATGATGGTTCTCCATCAAAAGTAGATATGAGAACCTTTAGTGAAAACTAGGGAATATACGCCTAAAATTGAATTTTTTCCATATTTTAAGCCTTTATCATTTATTAGATAAAAGTAAAAACATATATAATCATATTTTAGTTATTTATATCCATTCCCGCCAATACAACGGCTATGCGTTAACTACCATTTAAAATAATATTATTTTATTACTAGTGTGCAACATATGATTTCAAAGAAACTCTTTGTTTCCTATCAGGTACGCTATCGAACATAGCAACCACTTTAACGTAAAAATAATATTTAATTTGTAAATATTAATAAATATGAAAATGTTTTATTAATTATTTACCTGGGATATTACAAGTTAAGTTTCAATTTCTGAATCCATATTTCTGGAACCTGTTTTCCAGAATCACATTCCAGATTTAAGCAAGTGCATAGAACTAGAAGTTTATATCATCATACATTGTTACAATTCTTCAATTACTGTCAGAGGTGTTTTGAATTTTCATAGTTTGACTTTGTTAAAATTAGATCTTTCACTGTCTAAGGAAAATTTTAATGTATACAATTCACCCCCTCTTGTATATTGAGCATCTACATCATTATTTCGATCCTACAATAAAAAACATTATATAAGTCATTTGGCTGAATATTATATTTTTGGGAATATTATATCATATAATAACTCTTTATTCATTTTAAAAAAACTCATTTGTGTCAATTTTCACATTATTTAGTATTTGGTTTTTGTAAAAGTCATGAAAAGATGATTCCTTCTAAAAAATACATAGAATCAAACCTAAAATTTTATATTCACCTATATAATTATTTTATGGAATCAAAAGATTAAAATTTATATTATTTTTAATATTTATAATACCAATTATTTTAATATTTTATTAATAATGAAATTACTGGATCATCATTGTTTCAAAAATAAATTTAATTATTTAATGTCTAAAAATTAAATGTAAAATACCATGACTTGGGAAAACATTTTATATTTCTAATGAATATTTATATTTGAATTTGTCTTATTTATTGGCCTATGTTATAAATGGTTTAGTTATTAAAATTTGAATTTAACACTTTTGTATCTTATTAAAAGAAAATATAATAAATGTCATAATCTAACCCAAATGATTCAATAGAGATCTTATTTTGCACCTTAGATTTTTTGAGTTGAAAAAAACACATTGAATAGAATTAGGACATGTGTTGGAGAAATATTATATTATTATAATATTATTTTTACCTTTAATTACCGTATTTACATTTAACTGTGTGAAATAAAATTCAAAATGTACTACTCCCCAAAAATTATTTTCATCCTATTGAACCATATTTAACTTCATTATGAAAATTGTGTCTATTAAATTTTTGAAATTAAATTCACATAATGGGTAATATTACGTTTTATGTAAATTTTCTAATGTTCCTAGAAGGTGGGTAAAATATGATAAAAGGTTGAATAAAATATTATATATATCTAATATTATTATAAAATTATTCCAATGAAATAAATTCAACTAATATAAGTATTATATATATATTTTTAATTCAAATTAATTTTAAATTAAAAACAAATTTTTAAATGAATATGTAGTTTTTTATGTACTATGTCAATTTTTTCACATTTCATCAAGAATTGAATATTTTCCCAAAAATACCAAAAATTCACCCTAAGATAATTTTGATATTACAAATTCAAAAATGAAGTAAATTTTACCAAGTTCAATTTTATAGAGTGTGTAAAATTAATTTTATTATTTTTCACAGAAGGACATAAAATGTAGTTCTTTTAAGAAAATAGTTTTTCTAAATATATAACTATTTTAAGAAAACATATACATATCATTATTAATAGTTTTTTTATTTGAAAAATTTATAAATAACATTGAAAATTTATTTATTACTATTCATATTACCATATATAGTTGATAAATAAATATATCGTTTAAATAATTATATTACTGATGTGTTGTTTTGCAGAAACTCAATCTTCCATATAACTCAATCCATGTCTGTGTTGCGTGTAATATTACCTATCAAATTACATTAGTAAGATAACGTACTATAATATATGATAATTGTACATGGAAAGGGGATATGATAGGATCAAGTATTACATTCCAATGCTGGTTAAAAAACAAGAAAATAAATTTTTGGAGTCCCTACCAAATGTGGAGGAAATGATAAAAGGTTTTTTAGTTTTAAGGTGGATATTTTTCAAGGATTATATGTATTTACATGGTATTTAAATATTTTGGCTTTTTTAAATCATCAAATATCTGGTTATGGAGGCTATTTAGGATTTTTTCCAAGGGGGGAGCACTCCCAAGAGCTATGTTTTCCTCAAGAGTGGTCATAATTATGAATATGTAAAATGGAAAAACTATTGTTCAATATTCCCCAATATTCATATGTAACATTTCATACAAAATAATTTAAAATATTTATAATAGGAGTCTCTAGTGTATGGTTTCATGAATTATGGCATATGAACAACATGGATTTATAAAAGGGATGATTATTTAGGGGTGGTGGGAATTACTCACGAGATTGTGGATGAACCTAATAAAAATATAATGGTATCAAATATCTTTATTAATGTAGATATGGAAAATTAATTTGATCAGATTTCATAGAGTTTTATTATTATGGTCATAAGGAAAATGCGATACAAATAATGGGTTTATGTCTTATTTTCATGGTGTTATTCCTCACAATGGCTATCTATAACTTTGCTTGGGAGAATCTTTGGTTCCATTAAAACCTCTTGTGGTCTTATAAAGGGTGACCCTCTCTGACACTTTTTTATTATTTCCAAGGAAGAAGTCACCATCAATATAAAATGATTCATGGAGGATGGGTTGATCAGGCCCTATAATAATATACTAGGATATACCCCTATCTCTCATATGAATTTCCCTAAGGACATTATTTTCATTATTATTCGAACTAAGAGGTATATCGGTGGATGGAATAAAATTATTCACATGTATTGTAATATTTGTGTGCAGAGGATCAACTTAGGTAAGAACAATGTCTATGTTTCTAGTAGGTACCCAACAAAGTGAATCAAGGTCATTTAAAGGGAGCATGGTATGGGGAAATAAAATTTCCAATTATATACCTCGGTGCCCCCATTTAGAATGTAATAATTCAAAATATATTATTCAGAAACAAGATTAATAAAATAATGGGATGTATTTATAATTAGGAAAATAAATTTATTTCATTTGAGGGGAGCATTACCCTAATCAATTCATGTTATCCACCATCCAAATACAAGTTCCCTCAGTGTTTAAAATTCTAAATGGTAAAATTGATTTTTTGCAAGAAATCATGAATAAGTTCATGTAGGTAGTAATTACATAAAAAATTATCATTGGTCATCTTGGAAGATATTTCTGAGTCCTTTTATACGGAATTGTATCAATTTTCATGACATATCTGAGGCCATGCATGAAAATTTGGCATGGAATATCAGGTAATGGAATTAACTCTATAAATTATTCATGATTTTTTGGAATGAAAAAGGATATGAGGAGTCCTTTGTGAATTTGAGAAAACCATAAATGCTCTCCCAAAATATGATTGACATTTCAGAGGTTATAAAGGATAAGGTTCTGTGTGTTGTGGTAATATGAAATATCAGGTTTTAGAAGCATACTAGTCAAGGGAGGTGATGTTCTTCCCATGTTATCCAGTACATATGATTTCTATTTAGAAGGCATCTACATTCCCAAATTTTATTAGATAGACACTAAAAAATCATAAAATGTACATATTTAAGATAATTTGTATGATATATGTCCCTAATTAATGTTTATTATCTACCTTGAGCATTGGTTTCATCAATGTGATGGAATATCATGAGATTCCCTATATTTTAAGTGGGAATGATCTTTGGGAAACTAAGATATGGTGTACATGGATTATAGGGAAGTTTAATTTCCTTATTTGTAGGATAAATGACATAGCTATTCATGAGGACTATAACAACAAGACGAAAGGTATCTCATGGGATTCTCTCTGATAGTATTTGACTCCACCAAGTCAACAGTCCACATAGAATGTGTTTTTAGAAGAAATTGAGTGCTTTTTATCTATAACACCATTATAATATTCACATTTTAATGGTGAGTGGGGAGAATAGAGATGAGTTTATTGTGTTTTGGTTCTAGGGGAGATCCGATCATAGATGAGATGTAAGAGAGACCTATGTTGTTGCCACCTACATGTTGGGTCTTATAAAAAAGGAATAAGGAAAGGAAGGGAAAAAATATTCTCACATATTCATGTGATTTAGGGATAAATACCACATGGAGGAATCTTGTTCCCTATATCCCCAAAATTACAAATTGAATTCTCAGAAGATGATGATACACATGGTGATTTATAGTGTAAGGGATAGTGTAAGTATAAATAAGGGGGTCTGGGTATGCTGAATTCCTCCCTCATGTTTTATGAAATTAAATGATGATAGATAATATGTTGTAGAGACTATGAGGAGAGATGTTATTTTCTACGATGGAGGTGGCTATGTTAAAATAGGTTTTAGTAACTTTTATGGTACTTGATACTCTTTATGGACTAAATTGAGAAACTTGAGCAGTGGTATTCTTCTATTCAGGTTATATAACCTTAATATTAAAGAGGTGGAAACACACTCTAAGATGCTGGTGTGTATTCTATGGGGGTATGTTTAACCACCCATGGGTCTTGATGTATCTTATCAATAATTCCATTATGTTTTTAGATCACGTTACAAAGGTCGTTCATTCATGGATATAAGACAACATTATATCTGATACACTGTTAGGAGAATATTTATAGAAGTGGCACTAATTTTATATTTGGAATCATGATCTCTTCTGAATGATTTTAAGCTTATCATCATGGATGATTCAATAGTTCTCCATTATTTAGTCCTCCATTATAGCTATGTCAATCGATTAAAATAAATAAAAATATAATTTTCATTCAACCAGAAGGGTGATTTTTATTGAAAAATAATAACACATGAGTTGTTATAGGAATATTCATTTCCTCGTTATATTACATTTCCTTGAGAATATCATTTACAACATTTATTATTTTTATACATTTTTTATCATTCAAAATAATTTTATTGCATTCATATCTTTATTTAAATTATTATTGTTTCAAATTCATGATCATGGGTTTGATAATTTCACCAATGAACCATTAACTACCATGATTCATAATCATTTAATATATTATTATGCATAACAACAAATCAAAGTCCTTTATATGATGCATTAATATACATCATAATTATATATCATAATTTTCATAAAATCAATATTATTATTCTATACAATCATATATTTTAACACCCCTTTATTTTTTGGTATTTTCCTTTTTAAATTTAATCTATTGAATAGTATACGTTGCATGAAACACCTAGTTTAAATGAATGTTGAAATATTATTTTAAAATTAAAAATAAATTTTATAGAATTAATAGTATTAAATAAAATTGTAAATCATATATCTGATCAATTGTTTTGAAATTCTTATAATGAATTTGATATCGATAAGATAAAAGAATTACACATCAAAAGATATATATTTTTAATGGTTGTTTTGTCCTATTTTAATACTACACTTCTTTTAAAAAAAATTACACTTAAATGAATTATACTAGAAAAAATAAACACAATTTTAAAAATATAATTTCAAAACCATCTTATTGTTAATTATTGGTATTTAATAAAAAATACTTATTTTACAATGAGTACGGGAAAACATTTTTTTTTAAATAGTATTTTTTTCATCCATTTAAAAGATAAATTTTATATTGTTTTCATAGTAAAATTACTTATTAAAATTTTAAATAGTTAAATTATTTTCATTTAAATCAATTTCATGGTTGAATTTGGCATAAAAACTATTTTATATTTAATAGGGTATTTTCTGAAAAAATATTATTCATTTATATTTATTTTCAATTTAATTTCAAGTAAATTTTTATCATTTCTATGTTTTGAATGTTGAAAAATGGATATCATATATTGATTCAGAAGGTTTAAATTTAGTAATTTTTAACCTTTGATTTTTTTCCAATATGTATAGTAACCATGGAAATTTTTGTATCAATGATAAAGGGTAAATTCGACAATTTTGGTAACAAATAAAATGATAAGGACTGAAAAATGACCCCAAAACATGTCCAAATATTATTTTCTTATTACCATTCATCTATAATCAATTAAATTTTATTTATATTACCATTTATGGCCATTTGGATAAGGTTATGATATTTCTAATATTTTAAATAAAGAAAAGTCAAGGATGTTATTTTCATATTTTTAATAACTGTAACATTTCTAATATGGTCTTATCTATCAGAGAGATTCTAATAATTATATTCCATAGAAATATAAATGAATTATATAAACCATGGTATTTTATTTATAATTTATAGTTAAGAAATAATTAACATAAAATATATTAGAATGATGATGTAATAAACGTAAATATAAAAATAAATTATATTAATTTTTTTAAAATAAATATAATTTAATATAATTGTTATCATAAAATAATTCTATAAATCACATTGACATATTATGTATGTTTTAAAAAAAATTATTGGAATTTATATTGGGTTTTTAATTTTGTTAAAGTCATTGTCGTTAATATTATCTAAAATTGAAATAATGAATATTTTATAGTAAATAAAATTTTATGAAATAAAATAAATTTACAAAGAATAATATATTCGGAAAATATAATTGGGATAATGCGGAAAA
The DNA here is from genome assembly GCA_963277665.1 of Viscum album. Lineage (NCBI taxonomy): Eukaryota > Viridiplantae > Streptophyta > Magnoliopsida > Santalales > Viscaceae > Viscum > Viscum album. The sequence goes on along the minus strand of OY728146.1, from coordinate 1,507,940,218 downwards.
TTTCATATATGATCAGTATATTTGGTTTTTTTGAATTCTTATAGTAACTATATTTTCCCTCAATGATTAAAATTTCATGTTCGCAAGGTAATAGTAAAATTGTCTAAGTAATGGTAAAAAAAATATAAGGTAAAAATCTTGACCTGAACGTGTCCAATAAACTATTGGAATAATAATATTCAAACCTTATCAATTTAAACTCATATTATAGTTATCTATTTGACACATATCTATGAAAATGAGTTATACGTTATTTTAAACCTTGATAGTTACAATATGTCTCTCTCTTTATATTTATAAACATTTATGTGTTCAAATAGAGACAAAAAATTATATGAATGAAAATAAACCTATATTTTAATTATAATGATTTTTTTCAATGTATGATTTTATTTAGAATCTATAGATGTTATATAATTACCTTAAATACTTTATAAATGCTATTACAATATTTATTTATATAAGAGAAAAATAAAATAAATGAATTTAAAAATATTAAGTTTGATATAATTTGAAATATTTATTATATGAAATAAATTTTATATATCTATATGACCTATTAATGCTTTTGAATTTATTTTATCCTAATCCATTTTTTCATTAATATATATTATTTCAAATTAAATGAATATTTTTATAACTGAAATTAATGGTAATTTAACGATATAATAATTTATTTGATTATTTATTGTTCAAAAAAATATTATATTGAGATATTTAAATTGACTATAGTAAAAAATAATTTTTTTTATCATTTTTATTATTTATTTCATATATATTATCATTATTTACTTGTTATGATTAAAATATTAGTTACATAGTTATGGTCAAAAAAATTAATGAAGTGGAAAATCAAAATGATTTGGTTTTAAATGACAACAAAACATGTATAAATTCCAATGTTTTATTGTATTAAAACCCAAGCATTTCTTATGTACTAATTGATTTAATTTTTTTGAACATGGAAATATAAATAAATTTATTATATTTAATCTTTTGTGAAATTCAAAAAATTCCCTCTAAATAAATTATAAAAGGGAACTTCCTCTATCGCTTATTCACTCAAAATTTATCAATATTTATCCACATAAACCCGATCATTTCTGTTAAGATCATAATATTATATGTTATGGTATTAATTTTAGTCCAAAAAGACCAACCGTAGATTGCATATGAATAGATCTGAAGGAAGTCCGCAAAAGAAGAGGTAACAGTTATTACAAAATAATTCAAGCTCGTTTCATCTTCTACATATTTATAATGTGTTGTTTCCAAGATAATTTAAAATATATAGTTACATTAATATGATAAAATGTAATTATTATTAAGATAAATCTATGTTACACCTTATATACATCATACAAAAAACGAAAGCAGTGCATGTGTGTATGAATGTCTTAACCTCTCCAAGTTGTGGTGTAATTGGTTTTACAAAACCATTTTTCTACGATAATTACAATGAAAAAAAATAGATATATATACAATAATAATAATAATAATAATAACATTATATTGGATAAATTAATGTACTATCTACTTCCATACCCATTCAAACATATAAAAATTATATCATTACTCATGTGTATGTACGACTTACCGTCTCCATGAAGGGATGTAGTTCATTATACTTATTAAACATTAAATAATTATTCTAAAATATATTTATTATTAAATATTAAACTAATGAAATTAATATTATGTATATTATTTATTTGTATCATATTCAAGAGAACCTTATCTTTCTAGAAAAAACCATCATTGAAAAACAAGACAATCAACACTAGAAACAACAAAACGAAGAAAATTTTACTAATAAAAGAGTGGACAATGATTTATAGGAATAATATATGATATATCAAATATGATTATAATTCTAGTATAATTTTATAATAAATTTATAACAACTATAATGGAGTTATAGACACATATTGAGGAAATTGGTCCAAAGGTAAGGGTTATTTTAGAATCTCATCATTATTCAGGATAGTTTATATTTAAGTATCTATTGGAGAATATTTATCATTAATGTATATTTTTTTAAAAAAATATTAAGAAAAATTATTTTACTATTATCTTATTAAGGTTTAAATTCATTCTCCTACCCATTTTTTACTTTTCATTTAAAACATAAAAAATAATCTTTTTTTCATTTTTCAGAAGAGGTATATTATGACTTTTTCGGAATAACAACCAAATGAATGGTTTTTTAACGTATGTGGAATGCGGCTATTTTATCTCCATAATTATTCATTATTTTTATGATGTTTCTTTTAGAATCATACAAGGTTCTTTTGAATGGTTTTTTAATAAATCCAGGATTTTTAAATAAATGATATCAAAGTATAAAAAGTCATTATCTCCAAAATAATTTTTAATGATTTAATTAGATTATTAACACATTATTAAGCACCATATTTTGAATATTATGATTAATTGATATAGGTATATTATGATATTATATATCATATTTTATTGAATAGTTTATGATGAAATTGAATGTGGATGTTCTTTTTTGATATCATTCATGTTTTATTGTGGATGTTATAATATTTTATATTCTAGGTTTTAATATTAATGCATAGGTTGATTCCCAACATTCTTATGTGGAATGAATTAGAATTGTTATGTGATAGGAAGGCCCAATATATCTCTTGATTCATCGGTAGGTATCATGAGACAAACTACTTTTTATATTAGAAAAGACCTTACACATATATGTATGCTACCATGGATGAATCCTTGATAGTATATTTATGATATCATATATTGCACATTTACTCATTGTGCGGTTAATTATTTATTTACATGAGATTATCCTATTAGTTTTATTATCCATTGACATGTTTTTGCTCGTGTTGTTATGGAATTATTTGACCCACATTCATTCCTACCATATTAAGATTAAGTTATTTGTTTAATTTAATTTCTTTTAGTTATGAAATTATCAATAAGGGTTATGTTTATTTCTAATTTATTCAGATATATAAATACCCTATAATTAAAACTTTAGATCACCCCCTTCTTGTGTTTCATTTCCCTTTAGGATTCCAAATAGCAAGTTATGACTAATTAGATGTGTAATGGTCTGGTAATAATGGTGTTTTCAATGGATTTACCATGTTTTATTTTATATTTCACTCATAATTTAACATTCGATTATTTCTCTAGTTTTCAAAAAAATATTGAACCATTTTTTCCATTAATATTTGATTATTTTAACTAGTGCCAATGTAATGATGTAACAATCAACTATGAGTTACTAGGGTTGGGTCTCTATATTTGGTAAAAATATTAATTTAGTATAACCCTTTGATACTATATTTAGGAACAACATAGAATAGACAATATAACCATATGATATGTATTGAGGTTATGTATAACAGAACATCATAAAAAAGTGATTTTTATAACTATTATATTTCATACACATAGATTTTTTAATTTTTTTGATGTATCTATCTAAGATTACACAATGTATTCCATAATTATATGAGTAAATAGAGTGTATGATATCAATTAAAAATGGATCATAGTATAAGGAATAAAAAACTCACTGCTGCACATGATCCAACAAGTAAGAAGGATCACAAATTATATGGTCTTAAACTAGTCTTTCAAAGGGAACTAGTCTCTAAAACAATCTCATAATATGGGGACATTGTATCCAGTTAAATCGAGAAATAGAAAGAATTTTATATATGTATGGTCATTGGAGGGATGTATTAGAACCAATGTACAACTAAGAAAACGATAGATAAATTAATGAATGTAATTAACTATTTTCCCACATGTGATAATTTTTTAAGGAAACTGCATGTACTTATTTTAAATGAATGGGAGTTTTTTATATGTGATCTGAGAAAGGCCACAATGCATTGATTGAAAGGTCTAGAATTAATATCCCAAAGTAAAATGATTTAAATTGAAGGAGATGTTGAACAATGTAAATAAATACCACTTTTATTAAAGGAATATATCCCAAAAGAAGTTAATAGTTCCTGGTAATGTTTATTATACTACCATAGACGAAGAGAACTATTTAATATAAATTTTTTAGACTCTAGAATTGAGTTATTTGAGTATTTTATTTATAATGATATGATTATATGAATAATTAGATATATAAAAATTGTACTATAATTAATATTCTTTATAGATTTGAAATTACTTTCTGAATATTACCATTGACTCTGAGATGTGATTCTATTGTATGATTAAATTTTGGAAAACGTGTGATTTGTGGAAGATAACCTTAAATATGATCCCAATTTTGAGATAATAATGATAAAGCATTGTTTGTGGATGTTATTGGTGATCATGAAATTGGATATTTGGGGGTTGATGTAATCTTTTTTAGCTTTAGTACATGTTTTTATTTATGGAATATATTCCACAAATTCATATTTTAGTTTTGGAAGCATGAATGTTTTGATTAAGGTTTTTAGATAATCTAGGTATTCATATATTTGTTATGTTATAATAACAGCTTCATTTTTCTGTTTTAGAATAAAAAGTTATAATTATTATGAAAATTTAAGGACCATGCCTTTAAATTTTGGGTCATAGAATTTGGAAAGAGTTATTTTGAATTAGTCTTAAGGTAACTACTTATGGAATAGATTAATTTGAAATTTGTATTTTTATAAGTTAATGTATGGTTTACCATATTGGGTAACCAATGCTAAAAATTTTTGTTATTGATAAATATTTAGATGATGATGCAATTACTATAGGATCTTATGATTTGATACGAAAAATTAATCTTAAATATCCATCACTTGGTGTGATAAAGAAGATGAAATAGAATGAAGAACAATCAATGGATGAGATTAATCTTATAAAATTTATTGAAATCCTGAATATTTATTTATTCAAAGATTTATATAAATCGAAAAGTAATTCATCAACATTCTCAAAAGAATATTCAAATCAATATTTTCCCCTAATACATTTACATCTGATGAATGTGATGTTATTTTTAATCATCAATGATTTATAGATTTTAAGAATTTTCTCTTTTCATTGATAATATACATTATTATGATAAATAACCACTATCTTTCATTGTAATTATTTTTCTACGTCATTCGTTTCCATGAAGGTTATCCAATTCAAAATCTTAATTTCTTGGTGAACATCACATTTCACATTCCTAATTATCAAGAGGGTATTTTATTAACCCTATTTATGATGTGGGTTTCCCAAAAAAATAATTTTCATGTATCAATCATTGATTTTCAAATTGAAATTTAAAATTTAGGGAAATCAATTTATTGAAGGAGGGGAGAGGTAACACACCATGATTTTGTGGTATGACTATGGTAAAATTTAATATCATCAACTGTTTTTGTTGCACGCAATACAAAACATAAACAAAAATAAAAAATTATTATATCCTAGCTATTAAATTTTAATTAACAAATATTATTCACAATATATATATATATATTATTTTTATTCATTTTTTAAATTAATCCAATAATCCAGATAGGCATTTGATTAGAATAAATCAAATTTTACACATAGAAAATTTATATTTTTCTTAAGGCAGTTCCATTCTAATTTAATGGAGAACAAATTTTAATAACAAATCATAACCATTAATAAAATATATTAGAAAAAACAAAAAACTTTTTCAAATTTGGAATTTCAAAATTATCCTAGGTTTATTTTTTTTTATTTTTCAAAAAATTCATATATTTATATGAATATTGAAAACCATGATTTTTATTGGAAAAATTATTTTTTAAAACCACATAAAAGTAAAATTTTAGACTTGTTTCATAGTAAAATTAGTTTTATGTTATTATTAATAACCCAATTATGTTCCTCGTAATAAATTTACGTATTGAATATATTTAAAAATCATTTTTATATTTTATACGACATTTTCCTGAAAAACTATTTTCAGTGTAATTTTTCCAGATTAATTTTAAATTCAATGCATCCAGTTATGTGTTTTGACTTATAGAAAATACTATTATATTTGTATTTATAAGGTAAAAATTTATTAAATATCATCCTTTTATTTTTTATAAGAATGTAAAGTGACGTTGGTATTTTTTGTTACCATAGTAATGGGAAAATTGGGTAATTTAGGACAAAACTAAAATGATTTGGAGTAGGAAATCACCATAAACACATGAAAAAAATTTATTGGATAATTAAATGTTTTCAATAATCAATTATTTTTTTTTTTTAAATTCTCATTTATGGCCAATAGGTTGAGATAGTGGTATTTATACTATGTTATTTAATGAAAATCCCATGATTTTATATTAATAAATTTAATAACTATATAATTTCTAATATAATTTCCTGAATGAAATTATCTTGAACTATAAAAATTATTTTGAAATATAAATTATGTATCATTATCATGGTATTTTATTATTAAATTTTAGGGATGGTATAATTATGTTAAATTATATAAAAAAATGATACAATAATTATTTTATTATTGGAAACTACAAAGAAAAAATATTTAAAATAGTAAAATAAATACTTATTTATATATATACTTTCATCCACGTATTTACATAATGTATTTGAAATATAATGGAATTTTTAAAATAATTATTTAGATGTTATCATCCATTATTAATTTTAGTAATGTCAATGTCCTTATTAGTTCTTAAAATAAATATTATGAATATTTTATAGTAAATGTATATAATTAAATGATATGAAAAGTCAAATAAAAATATATTGGATGAAATAATATTTATAATTATTAACATGTCATTATTGATTCATTTATGTGTTGTTTTCTATTATATATATATATATATATATAAATTTAATGTGAAAAAATGCTTGTTTTTAGGGTAATATTTACACTGGTTAAATATGGTTTAAAAATGGAAAACATTCTAATAACTACCTAAACCTGTCCAAAAAATTATTGGATTACTAATATTTGGCCCTTATCACTACATGATTAAATTTGAGTTATTTAATGGATATGTATCTGTAAAATGAATTATACATTATTTAAATCAAGGATATTTACAAAATGTCAACCTCTTTATGTTTAATATCTTTTTTGTATTCACATATGTGAAAAATCATGAGATGAATGGAATTAAATTTTCATTATGATATTAAATAAATTTGTCTAATTATTTTTTGTATTTTTAATAATTTATATATTTACATTAAATACTTGATAAATCCAAATAAAATATTTATTTAATTAACATTATTATTTTTTTAAATATTATACATGTAATATTTAGAAAGATTTAATATTTTATTCTTATTTAATTAATACATTTGAAATATTAAAATGTTTTTAAAGAATTATATTCGAAATCAAAATTATATTGATGTAATTGAAGAAAAATTAAATAAATAGTGGCAAAATTGACATTAATGAAAATTTATCCAAATTATAATTTATTTCATTATTTTAAATTCATAAAAACATTATCATAGACCATGTGAATGGAAAATAGTTAATCAAATCAATAATATTCCATTTAATATTAATTTTTCCATTTATAGTAACATTATTAACACATTATGATTGAAATACGGGTCACCATGGTTATGGTTGAAAATAATTAACCATAGGATAAATGAAAATGATAACATTTAAAATGGAATACCGAAATGAATAAACAATATTAGTTTATATGATTACAACCACATCCTATATTATTATCGAATTAATTTCCATTTGCAGTTATTTTGAATGATAAATTATTTTGTTATAATTAACCGTTTTGGAACTTCCCAAAAGTTCCCCTCATTAAAATTGTAAATTGTAACCTCCTCCCCCACTTCTAAAAACCATATTAAGCCCTCTATCTTGACCAAAAACTAAATATTTCTCGTTCTAAAAACTATTTCAATGTTCTGGAGGTACTGGTATTCCTAAAATACCAGCGCTAGATCTCATTTCAAGAGATCTAAGGGATATCTTCCAAATAAGAGGTAACCATTTTTACCACGACATTCAAGTTAATTTTTTTTTATACATACTCTTCACATTTTTGCTGAAAAACTAATAACTACAGTATAATCTGTAGGATGATTTGTTATTATGAATATTATACAAACATATTTCATCTTTTTTCCATCCTACCAAAAAATAAAAGTATCGTACGTGCATATGTATGAATTACCATCTCCACACTACAATATAATTTTTTTTTAATCACCATTTGACATGGAATGTAATAATATAGTAAATAATTGATATATATGAAAATTATATCATGATATTGATTTTCGAATATTGTTACACCCTCCACTTCTTTAACATTTTATCTATATAGAAAAGGTATCATCGCTCATGTGTATGTATGACTTATCATCTCTACAAATTGAATTGATTAATTATATATGTTCATCATTAAATAATATTTATAAAAAATATTTATTCATTTAATTTTATATCTATAAAATAAATATTTTGGAGACGATGTATATGAATCATATTCAAGATAACATGGACTTTCAAGAGAAAATAATCATGAAAAATATAGGGTAATTAACACCTGAAACAACAAAATGAGGAAAATTCTATTAACAAACAAGTGACTAAATATTAAAAGGGGTCATATAAGTTATCATAAATATTGATAAAATGAAATTTTATGTCAAAAATATTTTTATAACAAATATATATGAGGTTCTTTCCCATACAATAGAAACCAGACCTATGGTAAAGGTTATATCACAATCTCATCATTATTATTTATTGTTTCAATTTAAGACTCTACTAGGGTATATTTTAATTCAATATGCATGATTCCTAATTTTTTTCAAATATTCTCTTTTTATTTGTGTTAATTATTTTTCTTACCCATGTTTGAAATTATATAAAACAACTTTCAAGGAACCTTTTTTTCATTCTCCAAATGGGGAACATTATATCTTTTCTAGAAAAAATATAGAAGGAATGATTTTTAACCTATAAACCCTAGAATAGTTTACCTCAATCATGAAACAATAATATTTTGAATCATACTTCATACTTTCACAAGTTTTTTTCCAAATAAAATATTTTCTTTCGTAATTGTGTGATTTTCTTAATAAATGATTTCAATGTAAAAAAGTATTTCTCTGAAAAAAATTATTAATGGTTTTATTAGATTCTTTTCATATATTTCAGCAAAGGTTTTGAATATTATTTATAATTATATTCTATATCTTATAAAGTCATATAATATATTTATTTGAATGGATTATTATCAGCTTGATTGTGTGTGTTCTATTTCGATACAATTCATGGGTTATGGTTGAAGTGGTCAAATTTTGTATGCTTATTTTTAATAAAAATTCTTATATTTTTTCACTCCTTTAATATGAATAATTCATTTTACATAGTAAGTTGTGGGTGGGGCATAATATAGGCCCTCATTGTATAGATATTTATCATAAGGAAACCCAGTTTGGGTATTGGGTAAAGCCTTATCCATTTCTATATGGTGTCATATATGAAGCCTTGACGGTATGTTTATGATGTTTTGTATTCATAACGCCCTCATGATGAGGTAATTTATTAATTCCCATATGATTATATAATTTTCTAAGAATCCATCGATATTTTGTAGCTCATGTTTTTTTGGGAATTATTTTAATAACATTAAATCATTCAATTTTATGATTATGTTATTTGTATAATGGAATGTATTTAAATTATGTACTTTTAAATAATTATTTATATTTATTTATGATAGAATCCAATATATTAATACCCTTACTATGCACTTTATCTCACCCCTTTCATATGATTCACTTTTCCTATGATTCAATAAAATATTTTTTGAATGATATGAAGGATAAATATAGGAGACTAATGGTGTTTTAAATAAGGTTAATATGTTTAGTTTTATATTATAGTCATAATTTTGTATTCAATTATGTATCTAGTTTTACAATAATACTAAACTAGTTGGTCATTTGGTATGCGATCAGTTGCACCTAGTGTCAATGTAATAATGAAACATCCAAATCATGGCTACTAGGGTCAAGGTATTGAAACCTACATGATTCTATAAAACATTAAATACATTCTTCTGTAAATTTGGTCTTCCAAATATGACATTATTAATATTTTATTGGGATCTATATTCATGATTAATTTTAACAAATAAACCACAATGACCTGCTAATCTAAGGAAACTATTTACCATTGATGTTGCTATTATTAATAGAAATTCATGATATCACTTTTTTATTGATGGATCCACTGAGATTACTTAAATATTGAACTTATGTAAATAAAATGATGCATACATAGTATATAATTGATTTTATTTATTTTTGATATATCTCATTTTATCAATGAGAATTTTTTGTGACTCCAAAATAAATCTTATGCTCATTATATATTTTGGAGTATACCAGGATATCTTCCTAAAATAAAACAATGAAATTTTTTATATTATCATTGACTAAAAGGCTCAATATATCCATAAATATAGAGGTATATTTATCCAATCCAAACCAAATTACTATAAATTCATATTGTCAATAGTAGTTTTGAAATGAAATTTTTCTAATATCTTACTTTTGTAATAAAATATGATGATAACATGAAGGATGATTATTCATTAAAAATATAAATCTCATTATTATTTATAAATTAATTCATCAGTTTTGAGAATACGATAAATATTTTATAATAATTTAAAATTTCCCCTATAATATTTTAGAAAAACATAGAAACATTATTTTCTCCTAATAAAAAAATGTGGGATATCTGTCAAAAAACATTGTTGAATAAAAATCCCATATCATATAACACATATAACTTTTCAGTAGTTAAAATAACTCTACATCATCTATCATATAAAGAGACATAAATATTGATTTTAAATTAGGAGTGATATTAATAGAGAACCCACATTAATTCTTAGGTGGATTTCTTGATAGTTTTAAAAAAATCAATTTCTTATTGTTTAATAGGTTAATCGCCTATTATAAAGAAACTATTATCAATCATATGATAAATATCCACTTATTTTAAAGGGATTTAATTTAGGATAACTATTGGAGTTAAACCTAGAAATGATTTAGATTATGTATTCACTTCATTGACTAAAGGGAATTCCATGTATCTATTGAAAATCCTAATTTTTTTTGCAATAACATTATGAATTATAATTTCAATGAAAGTCAATAAAATGAAATAAATACATTAAAATATTTGTTTATATATCATTTTTACAAATATGAGACGTATCTATGTCAAAATTATAACTGAGTGAAAGATTCTTACTATAATAATGTTTCTTATACATATCCTTATTGGAATCTCCCATTATAAGGTGTTTGTGAAATATATAATTTTTATGAAAACATAGATGAAGAAAAAATATTTTAAGATCATCCTTCAGATAAATAAATTTATATTTTTTTTAAAAACATTACTTCTACTACATAATTAGGAACTCAATATTTAGTTGTTGTAATTTCATAATATAGGCATTATCCCCCTAACATCTTCTATGGGAGGATCCCTTTTCACATGGGACATTTGTGTGAATAATTACATATATCATTACAGCTGATGAACTAAATATCAATTTTTATTACTTTCTCATTACTTCATTAGACCTATGACCACTTTATCTGAACATAAAGTACACTCATTTTCATATTAGGAATGTACATCAGTATTTCAATCAATAATTATAACATTATTGAAATCTTGAATTCCATCCATTTTTCTTTAACACATTTCATTATTTTTCTCCAACATTCCATATCATTTCATTATTTCCCTTGAATATATTTGATCAAGTTAATTATTTATCTTTTTTGATTGAACACAATATGATATGTTTATATTATGATTTTTTTGATAAATAATTTCAATTTGTAGACACATAATGAACATATTAATGAAATAATAAGTCTAGCATTCTGGAGTTCGCATTTCATACTTGTTATTCCTCTATATTTTTTTATACATTGCCTAAAATTTGCAACACATTAACCTTATTTAAAATTTGTAGTACATAATTACGTATAAATTTCATCTCACGTCTCTCATTTAATTCATTTCCTAGATATTATTAACTTAAATGTATTTTCTTACAAATATTATAATTCAATATCCTATTTTATTTTGGGATAAATGAACACCATTATTCAAGACCCCCCCTTCAAAATATATAATTGAATAATAACTTATTCGAGTTTTTTATTCCCCTAGGCCAACTATATGACCTTGAGATACTTAATCTATTTTCCAATTACTATTGGATTAATAGTTCAATTGAAATATGAAAGATTTTATCCGATAAGGAGATCCTATATTGTTCAATTTTTTTGTGGGGAAAATTGTTTCTCCAAATGAGTATGTTTAATCATTATAACTAGAGTGAGCTACCAAAATATGGTCATGAATCCTTCAACACCAATACCAAATCCATTTGAATAATCATAAGTGAAATCCTAACAATATCTATGGGTATTGATTCCCTCAAATGTACTTGGTGCCATCTATAAACAGTGGAAAACACTGAGTTATGACATTATCAATATGTATATTGATACATAAAATGAAATTACCTATGATTGTAAAATATATCATTCATTATAAAGTTCTATCATAATTATAATGTTAGCAAAGTTGAATTAAAAAGTAATTCATGTGGTTCATTCAAATTATAATTTGATACCCACTTTTGACCATGAATCGAAACACTATAAGTTAGCGAGTACATTATTACATATAATATATATTCAAGGTGTCACACCATATAGAATAAATATGTTTTGAAGTCTAGAAAAACTAAAAACATACATAATTCGTGTTTTTAATTGGAAATATTAAAACATATCATAATAATTATTATTTATCATTGAAATCAATTATGATTTCCAACATCATTTACTAAGGTAATTAATGAATAATGTTTTAGTTAATATTATATTTCATCATTATATAAAATAGAATAAATCATTAATAAATATGGAATAATTAATATGGAAGAGTGTATATTAAAAACACATCCATTAAATCAACAGCATGAGTCCATAGTACATATATGAAAAAAATAATCATAAAAAATCACCTAGATGAGGGAAAATTATTTCTCTATAAAAAAATTAATAAATCTAAATATTCAAAATCCTACTAAATTCCTCAACAATGATATAACGAGTCTTATCATAATGGTTAGAGAAATAGAATCCAAATAAATTAATACTTATAAACTCAATTCTCATATAATGTGTACTTCCATTTTTTTGTTTTAGGACCTATTGATATAATAAAGGGGATATCTAATACCATTCCCACTCACCACATTAATGTGATATTTATTTCACATATTTTGAATGGTCAAAACAATTGATCCTCGAAATAGTTAATAAATCAATATTTTCCTATATTAAATATGGAATGTAGAATATTTACCCAATCAATTATATAACATTGTAAATAAACATCCTTCTACAGATATAAAAAATTGAAATTCTATAGAGGTGAGACAACATCAATTTAATATAAATCATATCGTCTAAATCCATTATATATTAAATGTTGAAATAAAAGATAAAACAATGTCTAATGAAAAGAATTATATGTATAGAGAATTAAATCATTTGATAGTTAATGAAAGAATTATGTTTCATGAAACAATGAAAGAAGAACACAGATTCTTCATAAAATAATGGCATTTTATTGAATCAAATCATTCTGGAGGTATAAACAGAAGAAGAATGCAAATATTTAAAATATTAAACTTTTATCATTTTCTATAAAATTATGAAAAAATTAACATTATAACTATTTTCATTCCATCAAAAAAATAATATTAATTTATTTTAAAAATAATAATAATTCAAAATTATTATTATAGAGAAAAAGATAATTTATTTGAAAATAACAATGGAAAAATTTAAAGGAATAATCATAATTAATAATTCATTTAATTTTGGTAAAGGGAAATCAAGCAGTATATGTTAAAAAAATATGTTTTCCCTATTATAAAAAATCTAAAATAAATTATATCGAAAATATTAAAATGATTATTTTTTATCCATTGTCAAAAAAATATTAAAAGTAATTCAATTAGACCATTATCAAAGTTTGAATCATATTTTAGAATATTCTTGAAACATTTATTAGAATATCATTGATGAAGACAAATAGATGGAAATAAAACATTTAAAATGATATATACTATTTAGTGCCACCCTTATCGATTCTATGTAAAAAACGAGATTAAAGGAAATTTTGAACATGTATAAATGAAATAGAATAATGTATAATAAAATATGTGATGTTTTATGATATTAAAATCATATATTTTATCTTAATCAAATCTAAATGTAAATTGTATCAACCTAAAATTTCATTATAAACAAATTCTTTAAAATTTAGTCACCATATAGTCATACATTTAATATAATCATTTATAAATAACATAAATTTATCAAATTATTTTTTAAAATCTAATATATATGTATATATATATATATATTTCATTTATTAATTTACATTTCTAATAATTTTAGATTAACACATTGAAATGTTCATTCTAACCTCAACCACTTGTGGAATTAAGAAATCATTCTATAAAATTAAAATGATATATTTCTCAAGGATAAAGGTGTGATTAATGGGTTCCATAATTTCAATAGTCTTAATAATTTCATTTATACAATTATTATTCATTATATAAAATTTTATATTCATCCATTCATTTTTGTAATATAATGATGAATAAAATCCCATTGTTGATGTGGTAATCTAAACATACACATGATTGACATAATTATTTTACAATGAATTTAAGTGTAAAAAGTTATATTATATATTATATTTCAATAACCATAATTATATTTTTTAATATATATATATATATATATTTAATTTTTGTAACATTCTATGTAATCTTGTGATGAAAAATTAAATAGCTTGCTATGTTTAGATAGTATGTCATAAGCATGAATGAGAAATGTTATAGTTTTCCCAAAAAATGGAAATAAATACAAATTTAATGATTAATTAATATGAAAAATTGTATTAGTGTTAACACTCATATTAAATTATGCTAATAAGAATGTGGAAATGTTTTTGGAGCATGATAAATAATGAAACCTAAAAAAACTCGATAAAAATATATACCTCTTCATTTGGAAAACAATATTAAAATACACATTTATCCTTATTAAATAGTCTTTTGGATATTCCCATACCACTAAGAAGTGTGGATGAATGTTTTTGTGGTATTTTCTTAGGGAATGGTTGTGATAGGAGGAACATGTATTATCACGACCCGAACCAAGATGGGGTAGGAGACAAAACTACCCCAAGACCATTTCCATAGGCCAGGGGTGGAAACTAGAACCGAAATCATATCAAGTATAGGTAGGTCATTGAATTAATACCTATATAAACACACAAATCCATCTCACCTAATAAGTTCATAGTGAAAATATAAAAGATGCAACATAGATAAAAAATAACCCAAGCATCCAAAACCTCTATGGTGCACAATAGTATGATAATGAAAACTGAAATATAATGGGGGAAAATACACAACCGAATAGAAATATGTCCCAAACTAAAAAAAATAGGACAATTAAATTGTTGAGAGATTCCATCTATGGAATCCAAAGCTGTACCCATTGTCTGCGGTCCAATGTACTAGGTATCCCTAAACTCCCATGAATCCACTACCAGCTTGATTATCATCTGTATAAGATAAAACATATCTGGGGAATTTAAAAGCATTGTTGAGTATTAACATATCCAATATGACTCCCAAAAATATTATGTGGGTTATGTAAGAGATAAAAAATAAATGGATACATAGTAAATGAAAGATACAACTAGATAAAGATGATAACCTGAACAAATAGTGAAATTAAATTCATCCATGATTATGGTTATTGACATTGTGAGTAGATTAACTACCTGTAAATTATTCTCTACCAACACTCTTAGATTATAATCATCCAACTAGAAGAATCTAAGACTGAAAAGCATGATTAATACCCTATGCATCTCACCTCTCATTGAAATATAGTAACAAAATCCTATGGCATGAATACAGAATAATATTTATGCTCTTCCAAAAGAATCAAAATGGAGAGAGTAAGGGGATAGAAATATCACATATTAGCTGAAGAAGAAGAGTATTAAATAGTTAAAAATGTATACAGTTTATTCATAGCATCTCATGTGTCTTCCAAGAATTAACCATGCAAGACCAACCAAGAAAAATTTCTGAATTGAACAATCAAGGGGGAACAAACATGGTGTAGAAGAATCACTCCATTGTAGGTGAAGGGGTTCCACTCTATAAATATCCATAGAGGACCCAATACCATGCTGATGGGGGGGGGGGGGTGGGGTTCCACTATTCTTAATAAGGACTCATAACCAATGACGATAGGGGGTTCCACTCGGTAGGTAGAGGAGCTGTTCCCATGCTGGTGGGGGTTCCACCCTATTTGTTAAGGACCCTCACCCTGGTATGATAATGGGTTACAATATGGTCATCAAGTAACCACAACCTATCTGATAGGGGGTCCCACTCATAATTCTGGGAAATGTGGCCTGGTACCACTAGGGGTTCCACTCTTGTTATTGAGAACACACAGCCTAGTGTATCAATAGAGGATTTAGATATGTTGAAGAAGGTATTAGAGTGGTTACATGATTCTTGTTTAAGAAAAAAAACAATCTCCCACTGTATACGTAGTCCCAGAAAGACCTTGGGGAAGACATATACATAATAATCCACAAATGCAGGGAGCCATAGGTCTGAAGATCATGCTTTACCAAAGACTATAATCAAGAACATATGGGTTACAACATACATACTCTTCCTTGTAGAACCCCCATTCCCAGCCCTGAGATCTCTCTCACCATAATATGAGAGACTTATCCAATTATTGCATATAAAAATGACTTATCTAGGGTGATAGTAAATATTGGGTCGAACTATTGAAAACCAATACATACCCAATATAATGTAATATGGATATGTCTTTTCGACCAAAAGGTCCCAAGATAATATCTACCCACCATGCGATATCTCACACTGTCAGTAAAGTAAAGATATAGAAGAATTTTTCCATATATTAACCTCACGAAAAGATGTTGTGTTAGTGCCTCTTCTTGGATCCCCAGCTCTTACATCATGATTATATATATGAAATAATTATGGTCACCCTCTTATAATAATACTGTACCAAGAGTGGAAATCACAATGATCGTACCAATGATCATCTCATGTGCTAAAGAATCACAAACATCGAAAGAATTCCCCTGTCTGTGACCCGATCCGCTAGCTCCTTAAGGCTAGAGTGGGCCTCCTGGTGGAGGATATGGTGCTGGTTACGTGAAAATATCATAAGGGAATCAACCACCCATTTCCCCCTATTCCATTTCGACCTCTCCCTCCCTAGGGACTACACTATCCCCTCCTGGGTGATCCGTGATCACAACACTACCTCTATCATGGAGGTCCTTCAGCAATATCACTATGCTAATTGAAATATCTTGTTGGGATGTCTTGCGATATGTGACCCCACCCATCACAAGGAATGCATCTCCCCTCTCTAGGATTCCATATTCCTCTACGCTTCCCCCTACCACTTTTCTGAGGCTGATCATGTGGAGGTCTTCTACATTGAGATCTTAGCACTTGACATATTCTAACTGTAGTAGAAAAATATGTTAGGTGGCCCTGACATATATCTCCATCTATGTAGAATACATTGAATAGAAATATCATTGTCACTAGTTCCCACATCAGCACCATGGAATAGGTGGGGATACACAAGGGAACAACACTTTCATATATCTCATATAGGAGTCAGTTCTAAAACAATTATTCTCAGAAGTAACCATCGCTTTTCATGTCAAGGGAGTATCATGTATGGTTTGTGAACCTCATTATATACATAGCCACCATCATTATTTTCTAATATATCTCCAGAAATTCTTCAATCTGAAATGAGGAAAATAATATGGATGCAGTACTCCTCATAGATCATCTACTGAAATTCATACCATGAGAGTATCAACACATCATTAATCTATGTTACAATGATCCTCCACTTCCCTATTTCTCCATATAATTGTAAAGCTTCCATTTCAACCAACTTATCTATTGTGGTCAATTGATCCTGAAGATATGAACCACCGACTCTAGTCGATCATCTGCTAGTAGAAGATCTGGATCACCATAGAACCTCCGCAACCTATGGAATTGGAACTCACAGAATGTGCTGAGCCTGTGTGCATGCACAAACTTCTCTTATGGAATGATCTACTACTCAACTGGTGGAGGCACATCTACCTACCCAAATAGAGTAAGGTGTCATGTGGTAGACCATAAATTGATGCCTCGTCACACATGAAATCATCATCATAATCCCAAATAGGTATCCTATCTGGCTGTCATCATGGAGGCATCTTGATATTTAACAAGATTTATTGTAGTTAGATGATCATGTATATATATATATATAAATTGGGATCTGGTTCAAAAAGTATAGCAAAATTCTCAATCCTATATAATTAATGTACCAAATAACTCTGCATCCATTATATAAGTATATCAGGCTGATAAAATGGTGGTTAAGATCTTGGGGAAGGATACATCATCTTCCCACACTATCAATAGATTATCTAGCCTGAGAATAGCACTTAAGACACTTTGACCTTGATGAACTAAACCCAACAAAAATACTCATAAGAGGTATAGTCTAAACAATCTCCCAAGGACTGAAGATTCATAGATACTAATATATCATGACCTGACCCATGCCTAGACTCATGCCCTAGCTACCCCAATCCCACATCCAAATACCAGGTGGCTGTGACCAGTGTCGAAGGAATACAAAAAAATGGGGAGAAATATTCCTATGTACATGTATGCATGAACACACATCCATATAGACTCATAAGTGCAGAAGGGAAAAGTATAAAATGAAACATTGCTAGAAAATGAATCAAAAATGCATAACCGCTAGGGTGTATAAGAGTATGATAGTGAAAACATTAAAGAAAATAGGAAAAATACATTCCCAACAATAAATATGACCCAACCTAACAACACATGAAATGTAATCTACTTAGAGAATCATCCTCTAGAATACCAATATGAAAACACAGTATGCCATCCAATGTTTCATCAATCCCTAAGCTCCTCATAAGTCACTTCCGACATATTCGTCATCTTCTTAAGGAATGACACATGAGGAAAAATTCCATGAATGGGTGAGTATATACATATCCAGTGGGACACCAAAAAAAACTAAAGTGGAAAAACTAAGAGATTCCATAATAATAGATGATAGTAGATATAATATACATCAAATACAATAGCTCAACCCAAACCAAGAGTGAATCTAACCTCAACAAAAGACAATGGGATTGACACAGTGAGTATATGAACAACAAGTTGAGATTTGGAAATCAGAATAAAGATAGGAGACTCATACAAACATGATATGATAAACATGTAATGGATGTGGCATACCCTGCACATCTTCACCACTATGGGAAAAAGAGTAAAAAAATAAATGGTATGGATAGAGAAGAATATATATATGTTCAGTCAAAAGAAACCTAAATGAGAGTGAAATGGTATCTTCAAATCATAGATCATCCCATTATTAATATCAGTAGAAACATTATAATGTACATCAATGATGTCCAACATCACACACATCTACCCCATGTGTATCCTTGAAAGTGAAACCATGTCTTGTCATTGTGCCACATAGACAAGGGGCACAAACTTGAAGTAGAGGACCAATGCCATTATACGTTATGCATTTGAACTTTGTAAATACATATAGTTTTCCTATTCTATAGTTGATGGGGGGGGGGGGGGGTCCACTCTATTTTCATGTGGACCCACAACCTATGCTAATCTAGGTTCCACTCAGTAGGTAGAGGAGCCACACCCATTATGATGGGGATTGCACTCTATAGGTCGAAGACTCACACCCTGTTAAGATAGGGGGTTCCACTTCGTTCATAAAATACCCACACCGTATAATTTGAGGGTTCCTCTTTAAAGGTAGGGACCCATGACCTGGTACCATAGGAGTGTTCCACTATAGTCATCTATGGTCCACTCCATAGTGCAATACGGGGGTTCTATAACATTGGTAGATATAGAGGTCCCACACCCAATATAATGTCTTATCTTACTCAATAGGTTGAGTAGCCATTCCTTGGTGTTCCAAGGGAATTCCACCCTAAACATTTAGGACTACCTCATATATTATATGGATTCAACTCAGAATAAGTTTATAGAGGACATGCTAGATCACTGCCAATATCTAGAATCGTCTATTCATGAATGGTTACTGTAATAGTTCACATAGTATCTAGAAATACACTACAAAGGGAACCATATTTTAATACATAAAAACACTCTATATTGGTTACATTCAGGCCAAAATAAATGTTCAAATGAAGTAGATATGGATGAATAATGACTCCTAAAATGGAACAAATGGATACACAGTGTGTGAGGGGACCCACAAGGCTAGTGTTTCCAATTAACCACCTCATTGTGTCCTAAGAGGTATATTACTACCAAACCATATTGTAGTACAAGTCAATTTGGTTTACTACACAATGTTTCCTAGCTATCTAGGATCAGGTCATGTCCTTGAGCCCATGCCTGTGCACTTGATGTTGTGTCCATGTACATCAGTACATGATGTGTTTCTCAGCGTGGGGTTCCAACTGTGCGTTCTGTACGTGCCCGTGTACTCTAGTACACAACTGTGTTTCGTTCCATGTACTCCCACACGAAATCTTACTCATGTGGTTCATCACACGACTCACCATCCTAGTGATGAGGTACACTGTGTGTTGGAGGGATACACCATGTACTACAAAATTACCCTTTAAAATAAAGGACATTTCTCAATGCTAGAAATATTTGATGGGATAGTCCATCTTGGTCACTGATAATATAGACACTGATATTATGTACCCTTTATGAAGACATTTTTTTTTCACTGATAGAAGTTCACCTTAATCATAAATTTATTTTAGCACTGATAAACATTATCCTATATATTCACTTAATTTTTAGCATTGATAAAAGTAAGCCTTTATGAGCGCTTACAATGATGCACTCATAAATGTTAACCTATATCATCACATTATTAGAACAAATAAACATTCAAAAAATAAAAGTTTATTTTTTTATTAATATCATTAATTAAATATTTATTTATTAAAATGAATAAATATATATATAAATTTTACAATTTAAGAAATAGTATATATTAAACATATAGATGTGTTTAATTAATAAAATAAAATAATTAAAAAAATAAAAATTTAAAATGAGTAATTTATTAAAAATATTAAACATTTTATTAATTAAATATCTATTGATAAAATTGAATATATATATATATATTATAAATTTTGATAAATTCTATATATTAAATGTAGATATACAAATGAATATATAACTAATAAAAAACATTAAAAATGAATAAATTACCAAACTATTTAAAAATTTATTAATTGATGAATTATTGACAAAAAATAACAATAATACTATATATATATTTTAAATATAAATAAACAGTTTATATTACATATAAATATATATAAAATGAATAAAATGTTAACTACAAACATATTAATCTCTTAATAATTTTTAATGTCTATTTTATTTTTTATTTTAACATATATCAAATTTCATTTGTTAGAATAATTTCATGTATATATATATATAATTGTAATTAATGTTTTCTATATAAAAAATCAGACAAAAATATTTTTACACGTTATATAGAAACACATACACCAAATATTTATGTAATTTATTCAAATTTTAGTATTTTATTGAATTTAATTAATAACCTGAATCATTTAATATATTATGTTTTTATCAATAAATTTTATTTATTTATTTTTAATAATATTATAGGTAGGAAATTCATTCATAATATTTTAATATTTTTTATCTTATTTTTGAAAATGGTCAATTTATATTAATTATTTATATTTATTTATTTATTAGTTTGTAGTTTTTCAATATGTATTCATATTTAATTTAATATATATATATATATGCAGGTTTTTTAGTAAATTATATTTAATTAATAAAACATATCAAATTTTTCCATATTTTTAAGGAGCAACAATTTTAAATTATTTAATATCATTCAATTTTTAAATTCATGTATTTAGGATTATATATCTCTTAAGAATGTAAAAAATATATATTTTAAATTCATATTTATAAAAAAATTATTTCCAAATAAATATATTTATAAATATATACTTTCTATAGATATAAATTAATAAAATTATAATTTTTTTAAATAAATAATTAGGATTTTTTAAATAAGTATTTATTTAATTATAAATAAATATTTTAAAATATTTAATGATTATAAATTTATAATAAATTTATTCAAATAAATCATTTATCAACACTAAAAATTCATTGGAAAAAATAATTTCTATCAGTGCTGAAATATTAATACTGGTAAAGATGTTTTTATCATCGCTTTCGGAGCGCTTATAAATCTCGACATTTATTAGTTATTTTTTAGCTCTCATAATGATCCCTTTTATTAGCGCTTATCAATTTAACCCTAATAAAAGTGATCATTATCGGTGCTTTTCTAAAATCACAATTAAAATTGTTCTCGGTCTGTTTAAAAGAACCCTTACTGGTACTCACTCATCATGATTTTGAAGCTCTCGTGGAAGTCCTCTTATACCGGTGCAACTACACTATGATCCATTGGACTATTCAGGGATAGAATACGATGTATGTTATTTTCATCTTTTCCTATATAATGGTTTTCTCTTTTAGGTTATGCATTTTATGATTTTTCACCATTCATAACATTGATGAAACCTACATATCATATCATTTCCGCTATTTGTGTGACTCCTCTGTGAATTATAATTTCATATTGACAAGGGGAATATTTGTGGTTTAACTTCATGTTATACAGATGAGATAATCTAATCAATTTAACCTCATACTTCCATGATGAATTATTGATGTTTATTGTAATTAAACCCAGATGAGATATGCTATAATGTTTAAAGTATTTATTCTATAATGAATTTTTGAAGATTAACGTCTTATAAAAAGGTTGAAATATTGTTTGCAGTTTTACACCGTGTTTCTAGAATGAATTTGTACAGTTTAATATTATTAAAATTGGATGGGAGACCATATGTAGTTTAACGTCTTTATTCTATGATGAATTTGTGTAGTTTAACATTATATAATCATGTTGTGAGGTGACGTGTACCAACTATTCAATGTATTTCATGAGAAATATGGTATTATTAGGGGTTTTGACTTATTCCTCATCCATTATTTCCAATGTTCATGCTTTGTTTTGTGGATCATCATGGATTCGTTTTCCAATGTGGTTTCTAGAAAGGGGAAAATATGATCGAAAATTGGATTTTTATTAAAAATGTGGGTTATTATGTTGTCAAAAGTGGCCTTAGAAGAATGTGGATTGAAATTAAATATTACAAAGTTGTTTTTGAAGAGAGAATTCTTTCTTTGTTATAAATTTGTCTTCTGTGCCAATTTTTTTTCCCAAAATGGTTCTTTTAGTTGTGTTTCAAATTCATTTTGAACATAGTTTTATAGTTTTTGTGTTATTCAGAATATGAATCCTTGAAAGGTATACAATGTTCCTCTTATGTATCACCCTATTTGTGGTTCTCCATTGTTCCTTACAATCATCCTTGGAAATTGAGGTTTGTTAGAGGTTGTGAAGTGGCTTGGGTAAATTTAGAATGTCTTAAGAGTTTTTAGAACTTCCAGAGGTGTTAGAGTTCATGTTGTTCTGGGTTTTTTGGGGGGTCCAGCTTTGGAATAATGGAGTTGTTTTCCACACCAATGATGCATGTTGGGATGACATGGGAAGATTTTATGTCCCTCGTTGATTAAGGGTTTATTACTAAGGAGGTGAAGATGATGAGAATGGAATATCTCATGAGTTTGCATCATGGTTATAGGATGGTGAAGTCTTCTGATGAACACTTCAAATATCTGATTTCATTTTTTATAAATGGGGTGTCACATAATATATTATAAGATTGCCTATTTTTGGCTAGTCCTAATCCTAAGATCATGGAGTGAATCCTCTTCTCCTAGGATCTACATTTTGAGAAGATTGTAGAGGAATCCTTTTTGGAAGAGTTTTTGTGAAATAAGTAGAAACACATTGGCCTAATTGTTGTCTCCCATGTTAGTTTGAAGACATTTAGAGTTTGCTTGTTGTTGTTATGTGGCAGTATTATATTCATATTTAATTATCTATTTTTGAGGGAATTATATTTTAGTTGTTCAAAGGGTTTTGTTTTTATGAATAAAAAACATTAAATGGATAGCCTTGAATGAATTAGTTCCCGTATTTCTATAATGATTATTTGGAGATGTATATTTTTATGGAAGTTTCTCTTTGTGCTTTGTGTGTGGGTTCATTTATATTATTAATTTTGATCATTTCAACTGTTTTTTATATTTATGTATTATTATGGAAAAATATTGATGTTTATTTGGATCCATTGATCAATGAATCCAAAAATGGATTAATTGTGCATAACTCAAAAAATTTATAAAAAACCTAAGATTATCCAGGCAATTCACTACTATTGGTCAACTACTTCTTAGCATAGAATCTAATATGAAATTACTTCCCAATGTCTTTATGATTCTCTCATCTCACACATTCTATCAAGAATATGTATCATATCACCATTCACCATTCACTTTTCCTTATCTTCCTGCTACCATTTTCTATATGCAAGGAGCTACCCATAACATGCATCAATAAAAGTAGTAAATGGGTGAAAGAAGAGACGGAAAATGGAATGCTGAATGGTGATATGTTAGAGATGGTGATGAGTGTGTGTGTGATGAGAGAATTATAGGGATTCTAGGTAGGATGTTCAGGTCAGATTCTATTTTATGCGGTAGTTAACCAATAGTAGTGAAGTGCATAGAGATTCCTTATTTTTGTTATTAGCTTATATATGGAAAAAAGAAACCTTATGGAAATATGTAATGGTGATTTTATAATATAATTTATATAATTTATGAAAAAATTTTATAATAAAACATTTATTTAATTTTCATTATTTCATATAGATTTCCTTTATTTTATATGATTTTTATCCATGTGTGTTGATTTTGCAGGAAGAGAAACGATGTTGTCTCTACTCAATCATAGAGGTAATCTTGATGTTTTCAGAGTAAAATTAGTGTCCATAGATTTAATTAATTTTTTCATATTTATGATTGACGCACGCCTGTCGTAGGGCATGGCAAAACAATTTTTTTCCTATGTTAAAATGTATTAATGTTGTTAACCTAGGTTGTCTCTCGAAGAGGAGTGCACACAAAATGGGTTGTCACTTTAAAACAAGGGTAAAAATGTTATGAACGGAAATTTGAAATTCAAATGATTGAAAAACAATGAAATTTAAAAGGGTGATTAGGTCGGGGTCGGTTTCCTAATTATAATTCTATCCTTGTTCAATTTAATTCAAACCTCTTCTTCTTAGTTGATTAAAGTGAGTTTCCACAATCGTTTCCTCTCACTTCCTTGGTGAAATTATTATTGTGAGAGAAAACCTTACCAAGATCGTGGTTTGGTAAACTCTCCTTCCATGTGTAAAATAGTTGTATTGAATATCCATAATTGAAATGGGAAATTCCCAATCGGGTTTTTTTTATCCCAAACAATCAAGAACATTCACTATACCTTTTACAAGTACTGACGATCGTCGAGTACTTCACCACTAATTCCTGGTTTATTCCATCGTATATAAACCAGAAATTAGTGGAGGGAGATATTGATTATTTTACAAAGGATAAAATAAATAACAGAATTAATATTCAAGAACGATCGAACTTGATAATAAAAACCGCTATAATAAATTGAATACAACTTTGAAGAAGAAAGAAATTTATTCAATTGCGTCCAAGAACTCAAACATTACAATGTAGAAAACCAACCCTTCCCCAATCACTCCAAAAGTTTACCCCATCATGGTAAGGGTAATCAAGATTAATGGGGAAGAATAAGGCATTAAAAAACAATGAAAAAGAAAATAAATAAAAGGGAAAGCTGAAAAGTTCTCCTTCTTGGTGTCCCAGAATGAATGGGATGGAGAATTGATGCTTTGAGAGGGTGGAGCTCTCCTCCTTTTATAGCCATAATGTTTCCCCCGAATGTCAACGCGTTTTATCTCCATTAAAGGACATCTTCACGTGTTGAGATATTCTTTAATGTTGTTCATAATTCCCTTGGCCGTGTCCCCTAAAAATCTGAGTGGATTTGGACATGAATTCCGAGAGTTATGGCTGTTTTACTATGAGCATTTATTCTGTTCAGTCAGACTCTCCAAAACGCAATCCTCCGGATTAGGGTGATTTAATGACCCAATAAACGGCCAATTCACTCGGTTATGCCTTCATAAAAGATGATCCAAAACTCCTTTCACGTCCACCCACCGAATTTCACAATATTTGGGCCCACAGTGGATGATTTATGGATCCCACATCAAAACTAGGCAGAACTGAAAACAGTTTTATTGAGCCAACTTGTATGCTTTTTTTGAGCTTCCATATGGACGATTAAGATTTTGGTCCAAATATATTAAATGAAGCCCTGGATGTGTAGAATCTGGAAAAGAAAGAATTCTGCAATTTGGATCAGTGTAGATAATGTTATGGCCAAACGACCAAAATAATATAAAACTGTTAAAAATCCAAAATGGCCAATTTTTACTATTCAGCTCAAAATAACACCATTATCATAAAAATGAAACAATTAATCTTAGAGGAACAATATTTTGGGTTTAAAACAATGATATTAAATGTAAATTAATTGAAAATATTTGCTCTATCAATTCCCCCACACATAGCACTTGGACTCCTGGACAAGTAAAAATCAAATAAAATCAAATCCAAAACAGATATCAATGAGATCAATCAAATCAATTTCAAGAAACAAAAAAGATATCATGCCTCATCAAAAACTGTTATTTCAAGTTCTCCATTTAAGATTTTAATATATTTCCACTTCATTTCTTATCCCATTCACACAAAACACCTACCTCACATGAATTTTTTCTCATCTCACAAATGTAAAGGATAAACAAGGCTTTTCTTATCCAAGCTCACACAAGAGTCACCATAGGTTTGATAAATTCCTAATTCTCCACCCGATGTGAGTAAAAGACATGTGTTTCTCATGAGGACTTTTCAGGGTTGTTTTGTGGCTTCCGGTTGGTAGGATTTAGATGTTAAAAGTTCTGAGGCCGAAAAAGGAAGGCTTGGCTCTTATTGAAGCAAAATTCAAGATTCTAGTTTTCACTCAAATATGGTCTCATTAACTTCCCCTTTGTTGAAAATAGGCTCCATCATCATTCAATCAGCTCAGCAGCAAAAATTTCAATCTTTTCAAATATAATATTTTTTAAATCTCCAGATAGGCACATCTTTCTTTTTACATTGGAAGCTCCAGAAAGGCACAACTTCTCTTGTCATAAAAGCTCCAGAAAAGGAACAGCTTTCAACAGAATAATTTTTCAGCATCACACACATCTCTTCCACAATTTAATTTCCACCCAAAGTATAACCAAATGAGGTAGTACACCACAAGACATCTTCCCCCACACTTATGTTCAACTAGATCATGCAATTTTACTTCAAGAGTAGGTATGATAGGGAAAATTGGCTTGTAATGTTGCTAACCTAATAGGAAATTCATGGATACTAGGGGCTACAATGAAGGATAAATGTAAAGGTGGGACATAATGAAAAGGATTATTTTGAAAAGGGGGATTCAAACAAAATAAATTCCTCAATCATTTAAAACACACGTACCCCAACCCTCATGTTTTGAAAGGAATAAATCAAATTCTGGTTAAAGCAAGCATGGTATGGTTCTCTCAAGAAATGAGGTGAATGAAAATAATATGACAAAAATGGTTCATAAGCCTCACAGGAAAGTTATTTCAAATATACAGACAGTGAAATATGGCATGAGATTCAAAAATCAGTGTACTTTTCATGAAATTCCAAAAAAATTGAACTTGAAACAAATCCATTTCAGTATTCATTTAAGCTCAGTCTCATGAAATATATTGGTTCACTTATTGACATGGTTTTAGAAAATGGTATTTATAATATTTTCAGCTCAAAAGTTTCAGAAACACACCAAAAATTGAAAAATAAACACATAAAAATTTGAAAACACGCAATTTTTATTTTTTTTAAACAAACATCAAATAAAAATCATACACTACAAAGGCTCCCTCCCCCACACTTAAATGATGCAGTGTCCTCAATGAATTCAAGTGGATTTGACATTTAAGGAAATTTTCAAATTAATCACAACATCAAGAATGTGTGAAAGAGAGGTACAACCTGATTTATTCATAGTGCAACATTGAGTTAAGCTTCCAAGTGTTGCACTCTGAAAACCTACAAAAACGTAAATACATAACATAAGAAATTTATTAAAAGAAATGAAAATAGAAATTGAATAAGAAAAAAAGATAAATCTTGGTATAATCCCCCAAGTGGGCCCTTGGTTTTGACTACCTCCAGAAGGGCAGTACCAGCTTTTATCCATAATCTGTTGGTGGATGAAACATCTTTGATTTAAACCACCGCATGTTGCTCTTCCCAACTTGATGTTCTTTGTTCTTGTTGAGGAGGACTCCATAGACAGAGTATACCAGATCCACCCCCTTCTCAATTTGGTACATCTTGCATGGAACGGGTAGGATGAAGTACGGAACCTCCACCTCTATTGTTGCCACTTGTGCAACCATCTTGTCTTACAGTGCTAGCTTCATGGGGGCTTCGACCTCCTGTATTATTTCCTCAACCCTAGCAACTTGGATCTCTTTATGATTGGGCTCCTCCAGTAGATATTCCATGACTTCCGGGAGCTCCAGGTGTTCCTCAACAAGTGCATCTTCTTTTGTCTCTTCATCCTCTAGGGCATAATAGGAGTCATCTGATTCTGAACATTCAAAACAATTGGGAGTTAAACTCAAATTAGTTTCAACAAAATTAAAAGAATTTGAGTTCAAAAATGTATCGTCTCCCTGAGTTGGTTCAGCTTGAATCTCTTCTTGATTTGAAAGTGCCTCTTGGAGTTGATTATCAATGGATGTAGGTAGTTAGTCATGCTCCTCCACCTCGAGTTTGGATTCCACTTCATGGATGTCTTTAGTGAAATCTGGGAAGATCAATGGCACTTCTTTTTTGGCGTTGAATCTTTTTAAGTCATCTTCGAGTTCATTGACCATGGCCATCAAATATTCCGGTGTGATCCATGTTGTTATG
The DNA here is from genome assembly GCA_963277665.1 of Viscum album. Classification (NCBI taxonomy): domain Eukaryota; kingdom Viridiplantae; phylum Streptophyta; class Magnoliopsida; order Santalales; family Viscaceae; genus Viscum; species Viscum album. The sequence continues at coordinate 1,507,910,894 of OY728146.1, read as the reverse complement.
CCTCTTTCCACCTGCTTGAACATTATCATCAGTGCATCAGCTCTTCGTTGGAGGGCCTCCTCAATGTAGACTTATTATTTCACCTGTGAGTAATTTTCATTCCATGTAGAATAATAATAATTTGAATTCATTATGGTAAGATTTTATTTGTTTTTTTTTATGAAAAAAATGTCAAACATTTACAAAAATATTGCGGCACTACCTCCCCGGAAACGACGCCAAGTTTAACGCACGCCTGTCGTAGGGCATGGCAAAACAATTTTTTTTCTAAGTTAAAATGTAGTAATGTGGTTGACCTAGGATGTCTCTCGAAGAGGAGTGCATACAAAATGGGTTTTCACTTTAAAATAGTGGTAGAAATGTTGTGAACGGAAATTTGAAATTCAAATGATTGAAAATCAATGAAATTTAAAAGGGTGATTAGGTCGTGGTCAGTTTCCTAATTATAATGATATCCTTGTTCAATTTAATTCAAACCTCTTCTTCTTAGTTGATTAAATAGAGTTTCCACAATCGTTTCCTCTCACTTCCTTGGTGAAATTATTATTGTGAGAGAAAACCTTACCAAGATCTTCGTTTGGTCAACTCTCCTTCCATGTATAAAATAGTTGTATTGAATATCCTTAATTGAAATGGGCAATTCCTGATCGGGTTTTTCTTATCCCAAAAAATCAAGAACATTCACTATACCTTTTACACGTACTGACGATCGTCGAGTACTTCACCACTAATTCCGGGTTTATTCCATCGTATATAAACCTGAAATTAGTGGAGGGAGATATTGATTATTTTACAAAGGAAAAAATAAATAACGGAATTAATATTCAAGAAAGACCGAACATGAAAATAAAATCCGCTATAATAAATTGAAAACAACTTTGAATAAGAATGAAATTTATTCAATTGCGTCTAAGAACTCAAACATTACAGTGTAGAAAACCAACCCTTCCCCAATCACTCCAAAAGTTTACCCCACCATGGTAAGGGTAATCGAGTTGAATGGGGAAGAAGAAGGCATTAAAAAACAATGAAAAAGAAAATAAATAAAAGGGAAAGCTGAAAAGTCCTCCTTCTTGGTGTCCCAGAAGGAATGGGATGGAGAATTGATGCTTTGAGAGGGTGGAGCTCTCCTCCTTTTATAGCCAGAATGTCCCCCCCGAATGTCGACACGTTTTATCCCCATTAAATGACACCTTCACTCGTTGAGTTCTTCTTTAATGTTGTTCATAATTCCCTTGGCCGTGTCCCCTAAAAATCTCACAGGCTTTGGACATGAATTCCGAGAGTTATGTCTGTTTTACTATGAGAATTTATTTTGTCCAGTAAGACGCTCCAAAACGCAATTCTCCGGATTAGGGTGATTTAATGACCCAATAAACTGCCAATTAACTCGGTTCTTCCATCATAAAAGATGCTCCAAAACTCCTTTCGCGTCCACCCACCGAATTTCACAAGCTTTGGGCCCACAACGGATGAGTTATGGATCCCACATCAAAACTAGGCAGAACTGAAAACAGTTTTCTTGAGCCAACTTGTGAGCTTCTTTTGAGCTTCAATATAAACGATTCAGATTTTGGTCCAAATATATTAAATGAATCCCTAGATGTGTATAATCTGGAAAATAAATACTTTTTCAATTTGTATTAGTGAAGATAATCTTATGTCCAAACTACCAAAATAATGTAAAACTGTTAAAAATCCAAAATGGCCAATTTTTACTATTCATCTCAAAATAACACCATTATCATAAAAATGAAACAATTCATCTTAGGGGAACAATTTTGTGGGTTTAAAACAATGATATTAAATGTCAATTAATTGAAATTATTTTCTCTATCAATGATTAACTTATTTATTTTTATTATTACTCAACTAATAATTGTTTTCATATACAAGTGGATTTTTTTCTCTAGTTCGAGCGCTCGATCCAACATTCTTGCTTCTTAGCCATTAGAACCTTTTAACCCCTAAAACGTTGAAATTATTATTTTATTTCTAGTTATCTCCATTTCCTTCATAATAATAAAAATTACACATCCTCTATTCAATTATTACGGTAATCCTGATATTTTTATAGTAAAATTATTTTCCATGGAAATAATTTATTATTCTATATTAATGTATAATTTATTTTTTTAGTATTAATCATGGAATTTTTTTTCTAATTCATCTGGATTCTTATACATGAGTTGATGTGGTTGGTTTGAGCTACTCATGTAGTTTTGGTAGTTCAACAAATAAATTCAATAAGAATCATGGTAATAATGACTTTTTGAATTTTATACTATATGTAATAATTTGAATTTATATAATAGTATAAGGTAATGTTTGAAATTTTTATAATATAGTGTTTTTTTGGTATTTCTGTTCTAAATTTCAATTCAATTAAACTCCGTATTGGGACTTGTTTTGGGTGCTATCGGGTGTGTTTCTTGTGTGTTTAATGTGTTTTATCTATTGTGGAGTTCTGTTACAACACTCTTTAGTATGGACCATTATCATCACTTATAAAAGAGGTGATAATGGTGTACTTTATCAGAGCTTCTACATCGCTGAAAAAAGACCATTATCAGTGCTCATCAATGTGCTGATAAAGATTACGTTAGTAGCGCTAAATAAAAATGATGATTAACGAGACCTTTATCATTTCTTTTCAAAGTGATGATAAATGTCCCATTTATCAGTGCTTTTTTAGTGTTGATAAATATTCCCTTAATCAATTATTTTTTAGTGACGATAAAATTCCTAGGTTTTTAACATCACTGATGTTGTCACCACATTTCAAGCATTGATAAAAGACATTTCTAGCACTGTTAAATTCTAGTTTTGTAGCAGTGTTTCCAAGTCATCCATAAGTTTTCTTAAAACACTATCCACCTTAATTAATGGGATAAACGTCATGTGTTCAGACATGTACAATATGTGTAGTATCATTTTCCACAAATTTTCAAATTTGTGATCTATTCATTTAATATGGCCTTGTTGCAATAATTCTGGCCCTATCTATGCCCAAAAACATCAGCTCTGCATGTTGTTCATGATTTCTTGCAGTCATTCACTGAAAATAGGATTCTAGCATTCCTAAAGGGTTTTTTTCAGGAATGAATAAGTTCCATTATCCAATTTCTATTGATTAATTAGGCTCTAGTTATCAAAATTATCATCCTTGTCACACAATGATCTATGACCTATTCTCATTTTGTCGATCAGTCCCTCTCATGTGGTTACCTCATGATTTTAGGGGTCTAATGAGGCTTAATAATGTCTGTAAAGTTTGAACTAGCACTTTTGGGTCCATCGAGTGGATAATATGGATAAACTTATGGTGAAATTCACCAAAACTAAATTTTAATGATCGATTCCAAGAATTACTAACCAACTGATCAAGAACTGTGAAATCAACATTACTAAACCATTTAAATAATCAAATTATAATGTATATAGAAGCATGATTGGGCCACCATTAGAGAATATCGATTAAAGTAATTTTTTATCTCAATACATATAATCAAAAGGGTATAAAACACACTTTTACGAGTACTACATAGAGACTGGATCAGTCGTTTTTGAAGAATGAACTCCGCAACAATTGAAAAAAATCATGGAATTCACTATGCTATGATATGATCCAATATGGTGTTTCATCATCATACAATATGATTCGCCAATAAATGTGGAAACGTGCCTAGAAATCCTCAAGGGGGTTATGTAGCTAACCCTATAGAATTACCAATGGTAATATTCTTTAATAAAATAATTATATAAAAATGGATTAATTAAATAATTAAATAGCTAATTCGTCCACTGAATATACTTCCAATGAGTTAGGTTCTAGAACGCCCCACGATGACTTATTTTAAGTCACAACTATGGAAAACAACATGTTACACACTCAACCATGGTCTGGAATTTCTGATACATGATTTTGTTTCAGAGTTATCCAATAGTCTTTAAGAATATCCACACATGCAATATGAAATATATCTAATATATTTATGAAAATTAATTTCGGCACAAAAGACCTCAGAATTGCTTTCCACCTCAATACCTAGTTTTGAAAATATATTTATAAATTATTCTAAGATATAAAATGAAATAATGGGGTCTTTAAATGTATGGTGGAGACTATAGGATTGGGGGTTCCCTTTTATTAGTGATATGGGAGATAAAATAAAATGCATTAAGAATTATTAAATATTATATATCTTACTCATTTCATATGGATGAAAGTTAGTGTACATACAATGATGAAAACTAAAATGAACTAAAACATCCAAACTCACTTAGCCTATAGTATGATGAGTGTGAAAACCCTAAGTCCACCTCAAAAAGGAAAGGGGATGGAAACCATCACTGAGTTGATTGTCTTAGAAGGATAGGTACATAAAACTAAAAACAAGGGACTAAATAAAAAACATCTTTATTTAGTCTTCGTAAGGATCTAATAACATCTATTTTTCTAAAATATCCTCATAGTATAACCTACGGATAACATGATCAAGGGGAAAATCTAAAATCATAGTAAGGGAAAATCATTATAATAACGCATTATCACATGGGTCAGAAGGCATGGAATAATGATATAAAAAGTCATGTAACATGTGAAATCATAACATATATACATGGGAATATATAAAAATTTATTCATAATAATGGGGAAGCTACATTAAACATTACTTTATAATGAGTTACAGATCATTTCATACAAAGAGGAACATGTTAAGGTTAACCACGATAACCATCGCACATGATAGAACGAGTCAATGATAACCTCCAAGACCATTGCAAATAACACTCAAGAGGCTTTCCATAACCCATTGAATTGGAGATATCACAAAGAAAACCAAAATTAAAATGTCCATGAATATTATTTCCACAAAGAAAAATTATTAATAATTTGTCGTGCAAAAACAAAAGGGAACCCACAAAAAGAAATTGCTGTCATAATCATGTGATAAAGTATAATGATTAGGCATATCATACAAGTTTCAATTTAAAAACAATAGGATCAAGAATATAAATTAATAAAGTATAATTGGAATATATCATTATAAGTGATTCCAAATTAAAGTGATTGCATGTAGCAGTGTTTTCAATAAAAATTAAAATTAAAACATTTCAGTGCCCTTTAATGAAAATATCAAAGATCATTTAAAAAAGAAAAGGGAATTATACATTATATAAAACTAGAAGTGAACCAATAATTTTTTCATGATAAAAATTTTATTTTTATAAATATAATGGTTTTATAAAAAAATATTTTATATAGTACTTGAAATTGGATAAGAAATCAGGAAGTTTCTTTAAAACAAGTTTGCTTATCGAGATGTATTGAGGAGTGAATAACTAAAAATAATATATATCCCAACAAGATAATTATTAAAGGATATTGATTCATGAGTTTGTAAATATAACTATCAAATAGAATATGTATATCAATAGAATATGTTATTTCATTGGGGTAAAAAGAGAGTAATAATAACCCGAAGAAATAATGGAGGTTCGGGTAGAATCTCTTACCTTAAGAATGATGGTGTTATCCACTTGATATTAAGGACCTTAATAATAAAATTAGGTTAACCAATTAATTTTTATACAACCACTATTACACTTAATTGATTTAGTATAACAATTTTAGGTTCCGTCATGGCCTTTTTGATCATTTATGATATTCAATTTCATAGTTCGGGTCTATTTGTTACATGATTTGTTTACTTTTATACACGAAAGTATAATCATGTAAAATGAAGATGGTTTTCCAGAATCTGATTTATATTTTATTGAAGAACATATAGAAGGTTAAAAGTCTATAAATTTAATTTGATTACTTGGAGTGATTTTGAATCAGTATATAAAACATCAGTGATAATAATTTGGGTTAATTGATGATTTTTGACCACAACAAACACATTTTGTTTGAAAAATAAAAAAATTGTTTACAAGATGATTCAAAAACCATATATCTGACATTATAAATATATTATTCTCTGTTTGAACAATAAAAATGGTTTCATGAGCAGAATTGAAGATGGTAATTGAAATTGAAAACTCGTCATCCTTGAATGTGATTAATTAAAACGTCTCAGATTCTGTATTCATTTTTAGTATAATAGAAGGTTAAAGGAGAAAATATAATTAATATATAAATTATAATAAAAAAATTCTAGTAAATATATGGTACTGGAGATTTCATAACATTTTTTTTGGAAGAGTTAAGGATAGAAATGAAAACAAAGGTACATGAAATGAAAGTAGAAGATTGAAAAATACGAATTTACATCATGAATTAATCATTCTTGAGTGCCTCTTAACGGGAGAGGAATTGGTTTTTTGAAGATACCAAGGGATGATGGATGTGGGAGACAAGTTTGTGGATATATATGAGTAGAATATATCCATGGAACAAGGCTTGAGAGGAGTTAAAGGAAGAGGGAAGTGTGGGTCATTTTTATAGTGTAGGGGAGAATGGTTTTCTTAATATTTTATTGATTAGTTTATTATTTTTCCATAACAAAAGAAATATTGATGATTAAAAGACCCAAAATAGTATTAAGTTCATGTGATTTCGAACCAATGGTTCTTACATCATCATAATATCACCCATATCTCAGTAATTAATGTATTTAGCTTATTTTGTATATTATTGTATTACATTTTTCATAAAAAATCATGTTTTTTAGAAAAATCCAAAAAATTCACCATAACCATTTTTGACATGTAGAATCCAAAATAGTAATACAATTTTTAATAATAAATTCCTAAATATGATTAATTTAATTTTTAAATTAAATAAATATTTACTCAAAAAATATAAATTTTAAAACTATTATTGATTTTATAATACTTACAAAAATTACAAATGGTCTTTTAAAATTATCATAAAACTTGAAGAAATTTTTTTTAAAATTTTTGAACAACTTTTATGAAAATATTTTTTCCTTTTAAATTATTTAATTAATTATAAATAATTATTTGTGTCATACAAAAAATTCTAATACATTTACTATGGTCATATTATCACTTATAAGATGCCTAAATTATATTTTTACATTCATGGGTGAGGTTACAATTCTTTTGGTTGATTTACTATTCTTAAGTGTTATATTACTATTCCAAAGGGTAGGTTACTATTTAAAAGGTTAGGTTAATATTCACCAAGAATTATGTTTGTTTCATTGGACTCTAAACATCTTATAGATCGTAACTGTGTGTGTCATATTTTCAAAATTCATATCATAAAAGTGGCATTATTATGATTAAAGGTCACATTGTACTTTGTAGATCAATGAGTTTTGATATCATGTGTTCATATGACATAATTATAAATATTTAAATTTCCAATGAAAAGTCATTGGGTCATTAGATTCTTTTCCCCTTATTAAATTTCCCCCTCAAAATTTCATTTTTAAATTCTAATACATACACAGGTGGATGTACTTTTCCTTTATTGCCTCCTCCAGTTCCAACATTTCCTCATCATACTTATGGTTCCACCATAGTACTATTACCAGGTGAGTAGTCTTGTTATATAGAAATTTATCTTTATGATTCAATATCTTCCATGGATACTCCTTATAAGAATGACCATTCTCCAACTGTACCACCTCTGAAGAGAGTACATGTGAAGGATATTGTATGTACTTCCATAAGATGGATACTTGAAAGACATTATGTACTTGTGACATGGTAGGTTGATGTTTCTATCGATAGGCCACAACTCCATGATGATCAAGGACATAGAAGGGGAAAATGTACTTGGGACATAGATTTCCATTTTAACCAAACCACACGACCTTCTTCAATGGAGATATGTGTAGAAATACCATGTCTCCAACTTTGAAATCAAGGTCTCGTCGACGATTTAACACATAACACTTCTATATAATTTGGGAAACCATTATGTGTTGCTGAAAGGTTTTCACCTTCTCCACTATTTCGTTGACCATTTAATGTCTTATAAGCTTACACTCATCGACTTCATCCAAACACACCAGTGTTCTTCCCATTTTCTAAAAAAAGTATTTGTGTTGTGCTATTCATATGCTCTAGTAGAAACAATTGTTATATGATAATTAGACCAATGGAAGATGTTGGTCCCATCCTCCTTTTTAGTCCATAGTATATTCTCTCAACACATCCTCTAGTTTTTTTAATAGTTTTCCTAGATTGGCCATTAGTTTTTGGATGTTAGGTCATATTGAAGTTCAATTCTGTTCATAGATAATGTTAGAGACTTTTGCCAAACCATGAGGCGAATATCTAATCTATATCAAATTCAATAGATAGTGGGAATCCATGCAGCCTTACCACCACTTTGATATATATCCGTGAATTTTTATCTAATGAAAATACATCTCGAATTATGATATTACAAGCTAACATTGTAAGACAATCTACAATGAACAATATCACATTGTTTCCTCTGTATTTCATTGCAATTACAGTGAAAATGACTAGGGTTATGTTCTCACACTTCCATTTTGGTATGGGTAGTGGTTGTATCATCCATTTAGAAATTTTACTTTTAGTCTTCATTATATGATATACTAGGAACATTAACATATACTCAGAAATCTTCTTCTTCATATTTTCCTACAAAATGTTCTCTTGAATATCTCAATAAACCATTGTGATCCTTAGGTGAATACAGAATCTTGAGTTATGTGCATCATTCAAAATCTCTTTAATTATCTATGGATTTTATGGTACACATAATCGTGACACAAATAGTAAAACTCCTTCTGCATAAACATTTAACTAAGAGGATTTCCCATTTCTTATAGCTTCCACCGTTTTCAGAATTTACACATCTTTTTTTAGAATAATTTATTTTATCTATGATTGATGGTTGAGAAATCATTTTAGAATGGTTTTATGAAGTTCCCCCCAATATGATTCACATTTCCATACTCTAAAAATAAAGATGTTTGGATCCTTTTCAATTCTCCTCATTGAAAACAATGTCGGATCATTTATATAGAGATCATCTTCCAATTTACTTTCCATACCAAATGGTAGTGGATTGAGTAGTCATAATATTTGATGATCATTAACCATATTTTCTGGAACATATTAAGATTTTTTTTTCATGAATATATATTTGAGACTCCTATGGTCATTATATATCTAACACTTCTCCCCATAAAGATAATGCCGCCATATTTTTTAATTCAATGATCATTGCTGCCAACTCAAGATCATGCATTGGATAGTTTTTCTCATTGATTTCAACTATCATGGGGAATATTTTATCAATTTACCATTTTTAATAAGTACATATCCTAATCCTTTCATTGGAGAATCAATGTACACCACAAAGAGTTATCCACTCATTAGGAGTGTGAGTATTTGGGCAGTGAAAAGCCTCTTGTTCAACTCCTTAAAGTAGTCTTTACATTCCTGAATCCAGATGATATTATATCCCTTCTATCTCTACATGGTCATTAGGTTTTAATATCATTATATTTTCTTCATAAATTGTCTATAATACCCATCTATACCCATAAATTTTCAGATATCCATTATAGATGTTGGCCTAGGCCACTCTCCAATTTCCTTTGTCTTAAAATGATCCAAAGATATCTCTATGTTGGTGAAAATATTTCCCAAGAATGATACTTCCTCCATCCAGAACTAACATTTACTATACATTACATAATGTTTCTCCCTTCATTAAGACTTTATCAAAGTATTCAAATGAACCTCATGTTCATCATTGCTGTTGGAGTAAGTCACAATATCATCAATAAAGACTACCACAAATTTTCAAGGTAATATATAAAGGCTCTATTCATTATATCCATTAAAATTGTTGGAGAATTAGTTATTTCTAAGAGAATCGATATGAATTCATAGTATACATACCTAATTCCAAAGATTGTTTTTGGAATATCTACCTTCCTCACCCTAAATTGGCGATATCCCGACCAATGATCCACATAGAGAATTTAATAACCCCCTGAAGCTGATCAAACAATTCACATATTCCTATAAGGGGATACTTCTTCTTTATAAAGATTTTATTATGCTCATGATAATCATTGCAGAGGATCATTGATCCATCCTTCTTCTTGACAAAGGGGATTATCTCACCCCATGGTCAATCACTCAGGCGTATAAATCCCTTATCTTGATTCTTCTATAGATTCTTCTTCAAATCATCTAGTTATACAGTGGAAATTATATAATTTTTCTTTAATATTGTCATAGATCCATGAATAAGTTCAATTGAGAAGACAACCTTACGATCAAGAAGAGGATCATGCAATCTATAGGGAATACATCAGTGTAATCCCTCACGATGGGCATACCTTTGAGAAGTATCATCTCATTTTCCTCAATCATTTCATCTAGACATTCTTTCTCTTAAGGAACTAATATCCACATTTGATACAATGATTCCAAAAGAGATTCATCTTCCTCCTTACACTTGTTACAATTTTGAGGATTCTTCTGGATGTGAAGATTGATCTCCCATTCCTAACAATTGATGTTGGTTTTTTATAATGATAGCCAATCAATTCCCAATATATCATTGAACACCAGTAAAGGAAATAAAAAATTATTTTCTAGGAGGTTCAGTCATCAAAAATATACTGGTGGGAGTTATGTAGCTTGGACAAAATAATTTCCCCATTCTCTGTTCTCTTAGATAACTAATCCTCTAAATTTTTAGGTGGTGTTTGAATAGAACCACTAAACATTAATGATATAAAATAATGCTTATAACCTGAATCAAATAGTACAATTTCCATTATTTAGTGATAAATAGCTTACCTGCCCCCACATCATTATCCAAATCCACCTTATTAGTAGTGATAGAATAAACCCTTATTTCGTTTAATGTTGTTGTTGATTTCCTTTGACAACCCCTATCTTAGGAATTTTTTTTACATTATCCACATTGTCCTTATAATTGTAACACTAAACTATTGGATTATCATTGATCTAAACCCTCCTTTATTATTATTCCTTAGTGGGATTATTCACATGCCTTCAGAAATTCTTTGAAAGATGTCCCATATTTCAAAATATAACACAATTTCTGAATGACTTTAGATATTTCTCAGGATACTTCTTCCCAGTATTTTGACATGTGGGATGTTCGATCTTCTTTCCATCATGGGTTTTATTTTCTAAACCACCCCTATTAGATTCCATATTCCACCTTTTGTCACTTGGACCATGAGACCACTGAGATACTTCAATATCCATTTCTGACTTGAGGCCACAAAAGAAAATCTATTCATAACTGTTGAAGTCACGAATCTCCCACTATTTTCAAAGACTCAGATTTTATACGCTAAAAAAGTGATCCACCTTGCTTTTGGTGTTTATTATAGTGATATAGGCCTATCTTGAAATCCTTGTGAAGTTTGATTCATACACCCCAATGGACTCATCTTCCTTCTTCTCGAGTCCAAGGAACTCTCTTTCTATCTTAAGGTGGGGGTTCAGGGAAAATATTTATTGAAAAAAACAATTGGAATTCCGACCAATCCATGGAATAAATATATTCTTGGGGCATCATATTCATGAGAAATTTCCACTACTGTTCAGCTTCCCCATAAAAACCATATCCCACAAGTAAGAATTTTTCATCTTATGAGCACTGGAGGATAGAGAATAACATTTAAATGGAGTTAGTCCACTATTTTGTGAGTAGGGGATCATAAGATCCACTAAACATGGTAGGCCTCTTCTGTATGAAATGTTATATGGAAATATACTCTTTCCTTGGAGGTGTAGGGTTTTCGACATGATTCAAGTTATTATTCGTAACTTGATAAAGTTGAACAAGTACTTTCATGAAGTTCTGAGAACCCATTCCCCTCATATATTTCATATAAACAGGGAAATATTCACATACCCTATCACATTGATTATTGATATGTGTTCCTCTATTTCACTCAATTAACTAAAAAATATAACAAACAATTAGAGTTCTTTAATACTTATCTATTCATCATAAAAAAGAATCATTAAACATTAAAGGATAAACATGTAAAGGAGAAGTATATCCATACATAGGATTCCCTAAGCATAAATCTAGGTCATCATTGATGTATTTCATAACTTTTATTCTTATGGGATATTTTTTTATTCCCTTAATAATTTTCTATACTATGCTCATGAATTTACCAAATAATATCTTTCGAGAATCTCAAACCAAGAGTGTAACAATTCCCATTATCGTTCCCCAGTTCCTGTTTGAGTTTATCACAAAGTGGTGTTTTAGGGTTTACCCCTATATACATCAATTCTAGAGACACATCTACAAATTTGTATCTATATATCGGTATATATTTTCTTGATAAAACACTTACTATATACTTACTAATATTTAGGGATAATTTTTTTATACTTAGTCTCATACTAAATGTTCTTACTAAAGTGATATATTCATAATCATAAAAAATAACTAGACGATCCTCATATACCAACTATAGCGACCCTATACTTTTATGCATTTTAGTACATTGTTTTTATGCATAATGAATCATCATATTAAAAATCCAAGGATCATGAATTCTAGTGTCTTGGATGAAAAGGTACATTAAACTAAAAACATGGGACTAAATAAAACATTTCTTTATTAAATCATCATAAGGAGCGCCAAATTTAATTTCACTCATAAATTATCGTAGGATAATCTTTGGATAGCATAAAATATGGGATTCGATAAAATCCCATTAATGGAAAACACAGATTAGTAATGCTTTAGCACATGGATTGGATGACATGACATAATGATATAAAAAGGCATAGAAATTGTGAAATCATAACATATAAACATGGTATCATATAAATATAGAGACATAATATTGTTGAAAAAAATAAACATGACTTTAGCACGATTCAAGTCTCGTTTCACATTGAGGGGCATAAGTAAATGTAAACCACCAAGACCCTTGTACATGATAGCAAGAGTCAAGGCAAACCGCCAAGACCGTTGCACATAACGTCTCACATGAGTGAACATTAACAAATTCATTGGAGTGATATTTGGGTGAACCAATATTTTCATTAATATTCCTTCCACATAAATAATAATATTTAATCAATAATTCAAAAATATAAGGGTACCAACGTAAGGAAATGAGTATCACAATCATGTCATAAAGCATAATGAATGGGAATATCATACAATTGTCTTTAAAAAATAATTATATAATGAATGGACATTAATAAGGTATAATAAGAACATATCATAATAATTGATTCCAAATCGAAGTGATAACATGTAAAAGTTTTTTAGTAAATATTAAAATTAAGACATTTTAGCGTGGTTTAATGGAAATACAAAAAGATCCTTTAAAAGAGAAAAGGGAATAATATTTTATATCAAACCAGACTTGAAACACATATTTTTCCATGATAATTTTTTTATAAATATAAAGGTTTATTAAAAATAAATATTATAGTGTACATAAAATTGGATATGAAATCTGGAAGTTCCTTTAAAATGGGTCTACGTATCGAGAAATATTGAGGAATAACTCACTTAAAAGCTTGTATATCCCTAGTAGAGAATGATTACTGGATCATGATACTTGTGTGTGAAAATATAAATAGTAATTAGAATATGTAGATAAATAGAATATATGATTTCATTTGGGTAAAAAGAGAGTAAAAATGCCACAAGGGAATAATGGAGGTTCTGGTAGAATCCATCACCTTAAGTACAATTGTGTTGTCCACTTGATATTAATTACCAGAATAATCAAATTAGGTCCATTAATTAATATGAAACTAACTTATTTTAGATGTATTTGATTTATTATAACCTTTCTATGTTCATTCATGGCCTTTTTATTTGTTATTAGGTTCCATTTCATTGTTCAGGTCTGTTAGTTTCATGATCGGTTTACTTATATATATGAATGGATAATCATGAAAAATGAGAATGGTTTTCTAGAATTGGAGTTATATTTTATTATTTAACATAAATAAGGTTATATGGTTTTAAATTTAATTTTGTTATTGGGAGTGAAGATTAATCTTTATATAAAAATTTATTGATAACCTTTTGTATTAATTGGTGGTTTTGACCACAACAAACACATTTTGTTTTATAAATCAAATCCATGAGTAAAAAAAAGAATAAAGTCACATATATGATACATTATAAATATATTATATTATGGTTCATCCATTAAATTGGTATCATGACCAGAATTGAAGATGGAAAAAGAATGTGAAAACTTGTCGTCCTTGAATGTGATGAATTAATACATCTCATATGGTGTTTTAATATCTATAATGAAAGAAGGGCGAAAGAGAGATGATAATAACATCTTCCATTGTCATAAAATATTATTGTACATATATGGTACTGGATATGTCATAACATTTTGATGGGGAGGGTTAAGGATAGATAAAAATGAAGGAACATGAAAGGAAAGTAGATGAATTGAAAAGAGGAATTTACCTCTTGAATTAATCCTCATTGAGGGCCTCATAAAGGAATAATATTTGTACTATTGAATAGACCAAGGGCTTTTGGACGTATGATAGGATTTTAGGGAGATATTTTTGTAGAATTTAGGTATGGTTCAAGGTTTTAGAGGAGTGACAAGAAGAGGGGAGTTTGTGTGGTTCATATAGTGTAGGGGAGGAGTGTTTTCTTAATATATTAATAATTAGTTAATTATTTTAACATAAAATAATAAATTGTGTTGATTAAATGAAAAAATAAGGTAATAAATGAAGAGAGTTTTAATGAAAGGTGCTTACATCATAAGAACATCACCCATGTCCCAATAATTAGTGTTTTTAGATTATTTTGTAAATTATCATATTTCACTATTCATAACTAATTAATGTATTTCAGAAAAATACAAAAATTCATCCTAACAATTTTTTCATGTGTTGAATCCAATAATGAAATCCATTTTTCAATAATAATTTTCTAAATATGAATAATTTACTTTTTAATTAAAATTATAATTTTCTTGAAAAATATATATTTTAAATGTATAATAGAACTTATAGTGCTTTCTACAATTACATAATGTCTTATAAAATTATCATAATACCAGAAGACATAAAATTGTTAATTTATAAAAACCTTTTATGAAAATAAATTTTCTTTCAAATCAATTAATTAATTGTAATTATTTATTTATGGCTTACAAAAAATACCAATACTTTTACTATATTCATATTATCACTTAGAAGATGCCTAAATATTATCCATACATTCATGGGTGAGGTAACTATTCTTTTGGATAATTTACTATTCATAAGGTTAATATTACAATTCATTAGTGTGTGTTACTATTCATTATGTTTGGTTACTATTCAAAAAAAATTATGTTTTTTCCCTCGAACTCCAAACCTCTTACTGATTGCAACCGTGTATGTTAGATTTTCAAAATTCAAATCATAGAAGTTGAAATATTAGGTTTAAAGGTTACATGGTAGTTAGTAGTTCATTGAGTTGTGATTTCATGTGATTATATAACATAATTATAAGAAGGGAATTTATGTTGATAAAACATTGGGTCATTACATGTACACACACACACAACTTTAAGCTACTACATCATAAAAATGTAAAATTATAAAACATATACCATTGGATGAATAATATATTTCCCATAATCTGAGTATGAAAATATGTACTGAAAGGGATAATTTGTTTTAATACAAGAAAAAAAATGTAAATGATTCCATCATGTTGAGTATGAAGATAATACTCTCAAATGTAAAACCCAGCAAACAACTTAGTATGTCATTCCCAATCTATGATTCTTCTACTCCTGGTCCACCAAGAACCCCATCAAAAATAAATGTAGTTTTTATAAAACATGAAATTTGTGGATAATCCCCATGTAGCTGAGAATATACTAATAACCATTAGAAAATTCCTATTCCACAAATAATGAAGAATCATGATTATTGTAATCTCATCAGAGAAATGTGTCAATCATTACATGATCCATCAAAAAAGATAACATATACTCCTAGTAGACTGTAAGTCACAATGATTTTTCATAACAACATTACCATCCAAATATTATAAATGAGAGTTCATAGTGACATTCACTTTGAGAACTCACACTACACATATGATGGAACAAATGTTGTATATAAGAGATGTTGTGCTCCTTAGATCTCTCTATAAAGAAGTACACACTAGAGGCCAGAAGATATGGATACATAGAAGAAGGATTACACCCAAGGGCAATGGGAATAGTAACTAGTAGATCTAGAATATCACACTATATAGGGGATATATTCTAATGTATATTAGTCACAACAATTCCCAAAACCCCACATAGGGTATAAGATAATAGAGGATCCCACCCGGAGCATAACAGAGGGATTTTGATTACTCTATCTGAGACTTATTCTTCATAGGGAATCCAAATAAACTATTTGGGATGTAATTTCACACTATACCCTCTATGGATTGACCTTTAGAACACATCCATGAAAACCAATCCATGCTAAAAATAACAATTTAATCAATACTCACATTGTAAAGTACATGACATGTAATAGTGGTGAATGGAGTGTCTTTCTTTACCGAGGTCCGCTCGTGTGCTGAATCCCATTCCCATTAACTCCAAGTTGTTCCCATGTACACCTGATCATGAATATGTACCGCTGGGATTTCTCTAGTGCAAGTTTTTATTTGATTATCAGGTTGTTTCTATATTCTCAACCCAATCCCATGTTACGTGCTATATCAATGCATGCACATCCTCTAAGAGACATTATGATCTTCCTATTAATGGTAAAACATTGATTGATATATAATTTTTATACAAAACCCTTGTGATGCATCTAGGTGTCCTACAGATCTTGTATCTCTATATTACATTCTTTGTAATGTGGGATATTCAAGAACCCAAAATTAAATATTGTGTGTGATGTTTCTACCTTCACCACAAAATTCACCACCAGAAAAAATTAAGGTATTATGATCTCTTCTAACCAAGAATTTTCATCACCAGATTGATGTTTATTATATTCCCAACAACATAGAGAAACCATCTTAAATAATTTATCCATCACATCATGTCAAAACATGAGAATATGAACATACCATCCAATCCCATCTAACTCTATTCATCTTATGAAATCATCACACCATGATCAAACACTTGATCATTAACTAATCCAATTTTATTTATCCCTTTCACCGAAGACCCGTATTGCAATGAATTTATACCAATTATTCATCAATCTATGGGCGAATGAAATTCCTCGTAATAAATGTGTGATAGAAATGGAAGATAAAATCACAATCCTCAAAATGAGTGATGAAACTCAACAAAGTTAATGATGGCCTTGACTCATTTATTTTATAATGATTATGGAAGAAAGAATAAATAAAAAATTACACTAACTCAACTGTAGAGGTAATAATCAATTATTTTTATTGGAATTGATCCATGTTTGAGATGTGTAATAGGATGGGTTGAATCTATAAAATATGAACATCCTAACACAAGATTTTATAGATCACTGATTTGTAATGATTCTATTTTATAGTGGATTTTGAGATCAATGAACCCATTCAGTATACACTATCATTGTAGTATAAAACTAATTGAATGATTTTTCCCATCTAACAATGATATCCTACAATTACATATCACAATTCATATGGTTATGTGACTAATAATTATAATTATAATTAAAATGGTTTATATATATATATATTTCATTTTTTTATCATGAATTAATTAATTAATTAAATAATATATTTATTTATTATACACTGATGATGGTTCCCAGGATGGAAATATGGTACACACAATGATTATGTTATTCTTAGTGTGATACCCACACTCAAAACTAAATTGGGGAGTAAGATTTCTAATATATTCCACTTTTCTATATTTAATAATATTTTTCAAGAAAAAAACATGTGCATGATATTAATATATTATATATTTTTAAAATGTAAAGAAAGGAACACTGGGATATTAATGTCACACCTCCTTGGCTCACATTTCCAAAAAAAATCTAGATATATTTGAAAGAATTAAGTAGATAATAATAAATGAAAAATACAACCATAAATTTGTATTTTCATCCATAAAATTTAAAAAAACCACACAAAAATTTGTTCTTTCTAAGCTCACATCTGGTTATAACACTCCCATATATTCTTTTAAAAATTACTATAATATCATAGGACACAGAAAAGGTTAATAACAATATAATGAAGGATCATATATTTTAAATCCTAAATATCCAATTGGAAAATATAAAAGGTAGGTCCATCCAAGATGTACAATATTACCCTGTATATGAAATTTTATAGGTCATGAATTTACAAACATTACTGCCACATGTGGATGATGTCGTGTACCCTTTTTGTAGCACCCTTGTTTGAGGTATGTGTACTTTTTTTATACCATTGTATTTATATGAAGTTTTTGGGTAATATTCGGGAGAGTTTGGAAACATATTGGAATGTTTTGGAGGCCTTTTTATGGATGCATGGTTTGAGTATGGTTAGGTGAAACCGTGAAAGAATCCCTAGTAACCATGCGATATGCCACTTTTTGGATAGTATCATCAGCACGGTTAGTGCACGGTTTTTCCAACTGTGTGTGCTAACCATGCAGTCCATTGAATTTTATTTTAAACGTGCTTAGTTGGGAATTTCCCTAACTCTATCTATTCTCCTCCTATAAAAAACCTATGATTGATTCTGTGATCCGAAGGGCTTGATGGGCTATCCCACCCATTTTGGGAGAAAATCGAAGGGGTTTCTTGGAGGGTTGAAGGCACTTCATCTCGAGTAAGTCTTCCCTTTAGTTTTCATGTGGTTCTCTCTAGATTTACTCATCAGTTTCTCCTAGTTTTCTTGATCTACATAATCTTCAAGTAAATATAGGGTTTTTCTTCCTAAATTTAAGATATCATGGATTTTTGATGATATGGAAGGTGATCTACAGTGTATTTGGTTGAGTGGTTTCCTGGATTAGTGGTGCAGTTTCTTGGGGGTCAATTTTTCAGAAAACCTAAAGTTATATGGCTTCTCTCTCAACTCCACATTGTTAGAACTAGAATTCTTGATCCAATTAATTGGGTTTTTCAAAATTAATTGGTTATATTGATGTGTTAAATTAATGAGAAATCCTTTTGGTAATGTTTTATGGAAAAAGGGGTTTTGCGGTTAAATATTCAAGTAGTTGGATTTTGAAATATTGATTTTAAAATTTTTAATAAGGGTTTTTAGGTAAATAGTTTTATAAAATTGAATTCAATAAATTGTGGATGCTTTATTGAAATATTATTTGGAATGGATGATTATTAAAGGGAATTTTTTATAGTGATATGGTTTTGGGAATGTTGTTGTGGATATGGTGGGTTATCTTCTTGGTTATTGTCTTTTGCATGTTATGCTTCTGATTGGATTGATGTGAAGTGGGAGGGGACTGGCACTATAAAATAGTGTTTATAGAGTGGTTGTAAGGGCCATCATCAAGGATATGTGGGTGGGAAGTACCACTTGATTGGGAAAGTAGTAAATGGGTTTAGACTATAAGTTACACCATGTTTGTTCCCTTATTATGATTTTCAATGAAAGGAGATCATTTTTCTTCTAATTTGAAATGATGAAATTGATGTTGGAATAGTTGTTTTGATTTCCCTTGGTTTGAATGGTTTGGGTAAAGGTGGAATTATAAGAGTGTGTTTTTATTATCATAAATTGTTGGACTATTTGATGTTTCATATATACTATTTTATATAAACACACTAAATGATATTTCTTAGTGGATTGTGTATGAAATTCATTTGGGGAAATCCAAATGAGTATTATTACTCACCCATGATTTGTCAATTTGGTAGTTTTTAAGGTGATGTATTTCAGGACACATGAAAGAGTAAAGCATTTAATTTTTCTAGAGTTTCATCATGATAATTCATTAATGTTATGGTTCTTGGAGCATGGAAAGTGGTGTCGAGCTATAGATGGTTCCATAGTTCATTGGGGTCTTCTTGTTTAGTCATTAACTTGATACCATGATATTGGTTTGGTATAGTTTCGTTGTTTTTGTTTTTGGGAAATTTTATTGATTATATGGGTGGTATTTTGTTAATATATTACCGCAATTACTTTGTTACATGCAACATATAGTTTTCATGGTAAATTGTTTATTTTTTTGGTAGGTTTATCTAACATGAAAATCATTCCCAAATTTATTCTTTATACCCTTGGAATTTATATCGAGCCACGGGTTCCTTGGGAATGTCGCTTAAGTCCAAGTTACACCTCACCACCATCTCAATCCAATGAAGAAGGGGTGGGGAATTACAAGTTGTATCAATTTTTTCATTCTAGATACTAGTCTGGGATGAATATTCATTCCAAAATTTATGAGTCCCAAAGCCTCTTGAAAAATTATAAAAAATCATGATGTGGTGTGAGTATTATATCATGATATTCCTTCTATGGAATATTATGGAGCTATACTATATACTTCACATAATGGGATACAAATATCTCTATCGAACCATACTCTCGAAAAGCCAGGATGTGGGGTTCAAGGTTAGTCTTTCTACAATAACCCAAATGGAATGATGTCCTCAAGATGTTTGTGGAAGCCCTATTCTAAATTCTAGAGACATTCCCTACCACATCCATTCTATAACCTCTTGGGGTTGAACTATTCCAACAAGAACTAGGATAATAACATCAAATTACTAAAAAGTGAAGCATCCAAAGAAAAACTTTTCTACACCCTTCTTCATTAATAGACACCAAAATAGGAATTGGAGTTCCTATTATACATTTTAAAAATATGGATGACCTACCATTGGTGATTTTTTATATGAACACATCCCATGTTCCCACCATTTTACTGGTAATATGACATGTCCTTTGAAAATAATGACTTCCTCCACACCATTAGAAAATCCATAAGGAGAATTTACACTGTATATATATATATATGTGTGTGTGTGTGTGTGATGTTTCATAGTTGAAATCTCCAAAGTGATCCTCCATAGCATGATATAAAAGTGGTTAAGTAATAATCATCTACTCTGTATACTCTAGACTATCAATATCTATAATGAAAAACTGTATTGATTCTTACTAGAATGAATCCTATGTTAACCACTAAGATATTGATCACATATGTTGTCTATCTACAACATTGATTCCCTTTCCGATAGTATAGACTATATTAAAGTGATACTTATTTGTAAATTATAGATATCATCAATGTATCATGTTAATATCATTTTGTGATAAGAAGTACCTTAGACACATGTGGTAAGAGTATATGATAAACCACTAACCAATAATGTTGTGTTTCCATTTAGTGAAGGTGACAACCACTATTCCCAATTCTTGATCATGTGTTACATCATTCTTAACATGATGTTTGAACTTACTATACCAATAGGAAATTATTAATAACCACTAGATTAGAAAGAAACCATGTATGGTCATAGAGGCATCATTGGACATTGTATACTTAACACCTTCATCTGAAAATATCAATATAGTGGGATCTTTTCAATCTGTTCTGTTTCTCCATAAAATACGATCAACACCAATCCATTCAATTGAACAGATAACTCTTCTATGTCAAATAATATTAATTTTATAATATCCTAAAATAGTTATATGTGAATATAGTATTGTAGAATTCCATCTAAGGAAGAAACTTAACTCTATCAATCTCATAGATGGCTTCAAAATAAACACTACCTCAACTATTTCCAGTTTCACTAGTAAACCATCTTAAGAGTATATTTTATATAATTTATTCCTTCTAAATCCCAAATTGACACCTTTTTATAATCAATTAGTGTTAGTTCCACCAAAGTGTGTCCATGACCATCCATAAGATTCATGGGTGCTAGTCCTCAAATGCCGAAAACAATATGATTTCATCAATGAAGACGACCAAAAAATGGTCTAAGATGCCACGAAATATCTAGTTCATGAGTCCCACTAACACTTATATAGTGTCAGAATTCTTGAAATGAATCAATAGATACTCATAGTGACATTAGTGATTTTTGAAATTCAAACTAAATATATCTTCATTCCATACTTCCTTATAGTGATATCATGATCCATGATTTATCTTCTAGAATCAACACCCCCTCTCAACTGATCCATGAGTTCACTTATACTCAGTAGTGGATAATTATTCTTCATGGTCACCTATTTTAGATGTCGATAACCAGTTAAAAAACTGAGTTTCACATATAACTTATTGGAAAATGACTATAGGGTGGCCCATGGGAAGCTCTACGTCTAACAAATCACTTCCTCTTCACGTCCAATAACTGCACCTTCAACATCTATTGATCTATATGGGTATAAGATATGCAATAATATATATAAAGATCATACCTATGTGTAATTTAGTGTATAATTCTATTTCCCTATGGGGAGGTAACCCTGTCACGTCCTATGGAATGGGATCAACATACTTTACCACCACCTTAGGAAACTAATACCTCATGGAATCCAATTCTATGTGGGTAATATAATATGATTCTAGAGTAATCAACTATATCATCTTATATATTATTCCATCCTTTTATAAATATATTTTATCCTACCTTATTATTGAAAAAAATTAATCTAAATCTACAAATACACAAAATACCCATCTTAATATGGTCAATATTTGCATGAGATGTGGATGGCCATCCAATACAAAAGAAGAAATCATAATGCCTTATTGACACTACAAAAATATCCTATATGTTTCTCTATAATACAAGTACAAGATGAAACTATAAATAAAAGTGGGTGATTTTTACATCACCTTATGTAGGTGACTTTAGGTAGAATGGTCATGCCAAAAGATCAACCCGAATCTCAAGGTCTTGTTCTAGTGATGTAACAAGAAAATTGTGTCTCAAGAACATATCTATAAAACTGCTTATATATTAGAATCGACACATAATGTAACTATAATCATCACTATATCATTTATGGAATAGGTCCTAACTAACTGTACATACCAATAACCCTTTACACCACCTACCTATGTCTGGCAGGGACAGCCTGTGGGTGGTGGTGGAAGTAAGTCAAACCATCTTCCACCTCTAGCTGCTCTCCCAAATCCTCTTCCATGGAAATACCATGAAATAATACCTACTCATTCCTCTTTATAATATAGTATGATCCATACAATATCTCCCTAACAGCTATTGATGGGTCCAAAATCTCATACATGATTCCATCATCCGTCTCAATAGAAGAATTGTATATCCCACATCTGACAAGAGAAACCCTAATAGACATAGACCACCTATCCCCATTCATGTGATTGTATCATGAAGTGTCTTGAATTCCCAAATACCTATAACTAAATTATTCTACCAACTAATAACATCTTAACTTTTTCATTCCCACTACTAGCACCTATTTTTGACACATTCTCTTTCATGTGATCTTCACTACAAAGGCACACTCAAAGTCTACATCATCGGTTGGGAGTCATTGATATATCACTCAATCTATGATATTTTAGAATATGAATAGCTTGAAGGCTCGTGTCCTGAAATATTGAACATGAACCATATCTATTAAGTATTAGGATAGGTATTTCGATAGTCATGAATTCCCTACCATAGTTTTACTTCCTTGAAAATGTTATAGAGGGTTCAAGATGCACACAAACTAAAACATTGGAGTAAAAACTTAATCTTAAAAAAATCAATCTTTATCAATGAATGTGTAAACTAATTGTACGATAGTACCACTAATCTCAACCTACTGCCTAAGGATCCATGAATGAAGCTACATATTAAGACCTCCATTTGGTATTCATGTGTCCTGATGAGGAGAGTGACTCACATAATAACTTAAAGATAATCCTCATCTTCCAGGTGTTCTAGATCACCATGGATCTTTTGGGTTTTTCACCATTGAAACTATTGTTCTGTACTCATTATATTTTCTCTATCCCTTGGTACTAATTGTACTATATTATTCTCGATGGGTGGCGATATAACATGTAAACCATCACACGACACAAATTCCAGAATAGGTCCTCATATAGAAGCATAATTACTAATGGGATCATCCATATGATAATAATATTGTATACTATCTATAAATATTATTGAAGGAATCCTTATGTGGAGATGATATAAATCCCTTAATGACAATTCATTTGTAGCATACTCAAGAAGGAAAAAGGACACCATAATATTGAGTTCCATTCATGAATGCCAAAACAAATACTCATTGCGATATTAACCTAAAGGTCAAACCAATCACGCTGTAAGAGAAAACACCAAACCATGGTCTTATGATGTTAAACCGCCTCGGACAACACGTTGTCATGATGGACCCACAAAGGCATATCTTATCAGTGGTTGCCCAATTGTGGATACTCTAACCCAACCCTAATATTATAGGGTCAAGCGACCAATACTATGAAATCATATCATAGACATGAGAGGAATTATCCTATTGTACCTATACACACCCAATCATATCAAATACCATAATGTTATGAAATTTAAAATTAAAATTTTCTGATTCAATTGAATGAAAAAATTCTATCCCACTATTATTTTATAATAAAATATATATAATGTGATAAAGGGAAAAAATGAAGGTCCAATCATAACATAAAAAGAGTGTTACCTACATAGATGGAAGGATCTACTACCAAATGTGACACCTAGTAAACACTTTGGTCTCTCATTACCACTCTTTACTCGCTCTTATTGTATTCAACAAAGAACCCCTTAATTTAGACATTCGTCATCATAAGAAATGATATGTTTAGAAGGGCCCTAATTAGGGGTCATTATAATGATAACCCATTGGACACCCCAAAATCACCTACTATAATGTATCAAGATAATAGTAAACATATTCAATGTATATGAAAATTATAACATCGTAAAACATCAAAGAATCCATATATACTAATTTTATGCATGAAGTATCATGGAATATTCACAACCACATAGCCATCAAAATATTTTGATTGAGGGTTCATAAAATAACTTCATTAAGATAACCCACTTTATAAGACTAATAGTACTGATAGTTTTCATTGGATCTGTCATGATAATTATATATCAACTAAAATAGGTATATTATGTTGGTTAGAAGATATTGATAAACATACGGGTGTCACACCAAAGGAAAAGGGGTATACCGTTAACCCAATATGGAATAAACTGCTAGGTAGGGGATCAACGCCACTGTGTGATGGTCCCAATGAGTAATAGAACCCCATATATAGTAAAAAAAGGTTTTTTTTCGGATCATGGTTCTATCTAAGGGATTATAGAAGCTCTATCCATGATTAAACCATTAAAAGGGATAAAAACCCTCTACTAAACATAATATTCCCCACAATACACTTAGGGGAAGGATTGAAGAAACATGCCCTAAGGAAACATGATCATGGTAAAGGAAAAAAGTACCTCATTCCTCACAAGAGAAAGTATATATAATTTAATCACAATATATTACATATATTTACTTCCCCAAGTCTTCATATGTTCCATATCCCAGGCATATTTACTCTAGTACTATCTTCTGTACACCTAGCTATGCTCTTGTACCACTAGACATGCCCATGTAATTATTCTAGTTTGAGTAGAAAGCCAAAACCCTATACTCTACCCATACCCTTGTATCTAGTCATGTATGATTTAATGTAACCAATTATATTCACTATGATCCTATATAGAAGATAAACACTAAATCTGAGAGTTGTCACATACTGTCAAATATTTAATTTTCACAAAAAAACCTAACATTGTAGCCAATGGTCCCACACATCATGTATCTCTGGATGGAACACCTTGTATCACATTATTTATAAGAATCCCAGTTTCCTTCATGCATATGATCTGGCCACTATCATCTCCATATTTGTTTCCATTCTTGTTTTGATATTTTGGATCTCGTCTGAATGCTTCTTTTCGTCACCGATGATCTGATTCCAACCACCGAAAACACTTGGGAAATTTTTTTTGTCACCCATTCCATCTCCACACATTGAAATGGGAAAAAACCACAATAAATTTTAATCCACATCATTTCATATTATTATATATTATAAAAATGATATAAAAATTTATTGTGAATGGATCTCGCGATATTTATACTTTGTGATGAAGAAAAGTTTCAAAAAAATCGGTTTTCAATTATTCATCGAATTGAGTGAAATATAAATATACCATGATCAATGTGAAATGAAAGTAGCTGATAGTATAACCAACCATTAAATAAGGAATAAACATCAACCATGATTATTTTTTGGTTGATACAATTTCATTAGATCGATGAAGGAAGAACCCTGAAATAATCCAAATAAATCAACCATAAATCAACCGTCAATGTTAGAATAAAATATTGTTAGTATAATTGATATGTGTTAAAGAAATTATAATGAAATTGGATGAATAAGAAAAATAAAAATTCCATACATTGATATTGGATAAATCAGTGATGTAGAATATTTTTTCATTGTATTCATTGGTGAGATCCATGAACTCTTTTTTCAATGATGATCCCTTCAGTATTATACTGATCTAATGATCTATTTTCATCCTCTAATGATATCCTCCATCTATCTCTCTATATTCTCTCGATAATTTAAAAATACATATGATTTTTCCATAATATTTTATTTATCGAATATTTTAAGGATTTTTTATTTTATAAATAAGTAATTTAAAGAATTTTTTTGATTACTTTTTTGTCTTCCCAAGAGGCCGACCAAGAAAATCACTTGATAAATGTAAGTATTACTCTTCTCCTAGGTTAAAACACCCTGTAATGTTAACAAAAACCTTAGATATTAATTCCCAGACTACATTATTGACATATCACACGTTTTTAGGAAATTAATGTTTGTGATATTGAAATATTGAATTATTTTAAAAAATCATTACAGGGATCATTAAGCCATAGAATATCATGAATTCATAGAATATATCTCTAGTAATATTTCTATATATATTTCAACGACTTACATGAAAGAAATTCCTTAAAAAGAGAAAAATGATGAAATCTAACCATAAAATGATGTCTAAATATGTGTTTTGGGTTATCTTGAATCATTTTCTATTTATTTTCAATCCTTTGAATAATTTTACCCTTAACTAATGTGGTATCTATTTTCTAGTGCTAATATTAATTAAGGCCAACAATTACGTTTACCATATCAAATAATAATAATTTTTCAAATACCAAATATCTAATAAATTTTACAAGATTCAATTTCATTTTGTTATATTAAATATTTTTAATAAATATTAACAAAATTCAATGAATATCATTTTTAGAGCACTATTTTTTTAATCATTAATTTTTTTTTACCATTGAATCTGGTACAATAATGGTTTCACATGAATTAAATTGGATTATGGGTAAGAAATACAGCTATATTTATTAAATATAAAACCAAAATCAAATAGAACATTCAAAATACATGATTAAGAAAAATGATCTAAATTATTTATCTGAAACAAAAAATAAATTAGATTTTAAAAATGTGATGAATATAATTATATACTAAAAATTATATTTTTATATGAATTGTAATAAAAAAGATATATATTTGGTTCTTAATGAATTATTTAAACATTTATGTTATTTTTATACCCTTATATTGATAAAAAATGACTATTTTTATAAAATAGTTACTATCTAATATTCAACCACTAAAAAAATATTTAATATAATAAAAAATTTCCCCATGTTTTTGACCTGAATAATTCAATAATTAAATTCATATCTTGTAAATAAAATTTCAAAATATTATAGATTATGTTTTAATCACATTAATGAATTAATCATTGTGCACTATCATTTTC
Source organism: Viscum album (assembly GCA_963277665.1). NCBI lineage: Eukaryota > Viridiplantae > Streptophyta > Magnoliopsida > Santalales > Viscaceae > Viscum > Viscum album. Next base: position 1,507,883,096 of record OY728146.1, on the reverse strand, counting down.
TATCTATTGAAAGGAAAAAAATACTTACATCAATAGAAGCTAGAGTGTTACCAAAACGTTTACACAATGAAGTATAAAATCCTATTAATTATTTATTAATACCTTTGAATATAACTAATTTACTAAAATGTTAAAATGTAATTTAAAAAAATGAATAATTGGAAGCATAATGATCATATAATATAAAACCAATTGGAGTTTGTAATATATTAGGGAGAACATTGACGGGATGTAATTAAATGGATATGGAGGTATAATCCAATTATATGAGATATTATTTATTAACACAATTACATTTTAGGAAACAATAGTTTTACCATGGAGGATGGAAAAGAGTGTAGAAACATTATTATACATAATGAGGGTGGAAATATGACTACCCAATAAATAGTGTGGAAGTATTTCATAATATCATCATAATCGTAGTAAATTGATCTCTAATGGTTATTGTCATATATGAGTGATTATGGGCCAAAGAAAAAGATTTGAATTATGAAACACCTTACCATTTTTTTATCTTATTTAAATGTTCTCTAAACATCTGTACAAAAAACACAACATTCATAATATTATACTTAAACTTATTATTAAAATATTTACTTTAAAATTCTCTATTTGAAATTATTTATATTAATATATTAGTTAGTCATTGAATTATTTAACCTCAAGTGTTAGAATATTTGTTTTTCATACATGAATTATTATTTCAATTATAATAACCATATATTAATTACCAATTTACAATTCCTCTAACATATAAGGTATTGGGGTATATAGAATATAATTATTTCTAAATATCAAATATCATTCATATAAGTCCCCAACCTTAAAACATTAAGTAACCATGAGAAAAATCTATAATTAACATTGAGGATGTTTTTAGGTTTATAGTTGTAGAGAAGTAGGCTGTAAATATTAAATTATATCTCAAATATTACAATGTAGACAATTATACTCTATAAAAATAATTCAAAAAAAATAATACTCATAAAATAAGAAATGAATTGTATTTTTGATATAAATATTTTTGAATTATTACTTTCTCTTACCCTTCCATATACCCTATGAAAAAAATTCAAAAACATGGGATTAAGATAAAAACCTCAATAAGGGATATAAAATAATGAAATAAAACATTATCCCATCAATACTTTCAAAACATATTATCTTTAACTTAACTCATGAAATCATAAGATTTATGAATAACACATAGAAATCAAAAATCATATTGGTAACTTGTGGCATCTAGAACATTATTGTGTTGTATGTTTTAAAGCTAATTAGGGAGTTATACTTGGAATACCCATCACAAAATATTCCCTAAATCTCATAGGAGAAACATTAACTTTTACCTATGTGATGCTACCAAAGTAATTGAAGGGAAATCTTGGGCTCAACAAGCCTAGGTTTTTCACAGAACCACCTGTATTTATAATTAATTCCCATTAACCATAACGTAATCATAACACATGAACAAGCAAAAATGTAAGAAATCATTTCCACATTGAAATCACAAAATAAAATTTAAATATATTGACATAATTAATCCATTATAAGAATCATTTTTAATAAAAAAATATGTAAATAGATTATATGCTTTTTATTTTACATTTAAAAACAATTCGGCTTGTTAAGGAAACCAAATATAAAATAATGCATGCGGTAGTAAAAATGTCATTGTCAACGCATAAGTAAAAAAGAAACATCCCTTTTGTCATTTAGTAAAACGCTATGTAGAAAAGATATTTTCATTTAATGAAATTAAAATTCAAAGGGTTTTATACATAGTATGAATGAAAGTCAGGTATAAATCAAAATATTCCTCATTAAAAAAAGATTTAGAAGAAGTACGTTATGAAAATTCGGCAGCCAAACGACGCCACATTGAAATTCAGAAAACGAGTTGATGAGAGAGAAAAGGGTATCTCATGACATGTAAATAAAATGTACAAAAATAAGGATAGATAATAACATATCCAAAAATAGAAAATTTGAAATTAATGGACAAAACCTAAAATACGTCTTTTAATAATGATGATGGTGAAAGGTTCCTTTATAAGGATTGTATCATTACATTAAGGATAAACCTATGAAATAATTACTTGTGAAAAATTTACAAACACCCAATATATGTATATATTAAGTGTAAAAAATCACAGTTCATTCACAGATATTCATAGAACGATATAATCAAGAAGTTAAAGTTTAACCCAAATAATGGAAATTTGGTTAAGAAGTTCACTTACCGATTTGGTAACTTACGAAACATAAACCCCATGAAAGACTGATCATAAAATGAATATTTAAATACCCATAAATTAAATTATATTACACAATTAATACAATCCTATGTAGTACATACACCACAAAAAAGGAAATAGTGGCAATGTTAGCATGAATCTCACAAGAATAAAAAGTTAGATGAAAACCCCTTACCTCAAGTCTGACATGTATTATGTGTTCCTTGTTATTATAGAATAATAAAATTACGTAAAATAATAATTTAATAATAAATGATTTCATTTTTATTATTCCTTTTATATCACTTATTACCTTTCTATAACAATTTGTTAATTATTTGAGTTTATATCGGACATATTGTCTATGTTCGGAAATTGAGTAAAAATGAACTTATTATAATTACAAATTGCCCCGGTAATCCAAAGTCTGTTATGTCCAATATTATATTCATGATTTAGATATAATATATATCATACATATTCAATATATATGTATTTATAATAGTTCATAAAATTTTTATATATGAAAATGAAATGCACCGATCACGGAGATAATAAGTCGTACGTACGCATAAACAATAATTTCATTTCATTTTTTTCATTTTAATGGAATGAAAACCAAATAATACAAAGGTATATTATTATTCAAGTATAATATAATATTGTTTATATGTTAAATAATTTCATTAACACCATCCTTTATATGTTCCATGAATGATATGAAAGAGTCATATCACTTATAGGGGGTGGTAGTCCGCACTTCCTCAACTAAAATCATCGTATTTATACAATATGAAAATAATTAAGGTATGCTATAAATTAGAATTATTGAAGAATAGATATAAAATAAATAACATAAATATTATATATAATTTTATTTCAATCATAATGGTCACCATGAGTGGTGGTATGAGAAAAATAGAACAATCATTATTTCTAGAGGCAGGAGTTCGTTGTACATAGAAACAGTATGTTAGTATCCATTAGATGGAGTTTTGTGTAAATTTAGTTATAATAAATATCACAAAAATAAAATATTATATTGAGGATAATATTTTTGTTAAATAAACAATGAATAATAAGTGTATAGGGAGTGTAGATGGAAAAATTATAAAAGAAACATGAGAGAAGATGTTAACTCAAATCGGGTGTCTTCTTTTGATTTGAGCACAAGGGATCTCTTGAATTGCCTTCTGCCTAGGGAAAGACTTCTAAGAGGAATAGAGGGATGCTGGGAGGTTATTTGGGTAATGTTTGTATGAGATAAGGTTATTTAGATGAGTGAGTAATGGGTTAGAGGTGGTGTCATTTTATTAGAGGGTGGAGGGTCTCTTTATGAATGTTTGAAAGTATTATTTTATTATAAAATGATTTTTTGATTCAAGAGTTCCACAACTCATTAAATTAGAAAATAAGATTATTATATGTCTAAATAAAATCATCCAATTATAATTTTATAGTTTTGGGATAAATTTTTATTCCTTATCTTTTTTATTTAACACTTTGTTAACTTATTTAACCTTTACCATGTCTTCATTTATATTCATACTATAAGGTTAATATATTTTATATAAAATGATAAGTTACCCAAATTGGAAAATTAATTAAAATTTAAACATCCTATATGTAATTTTGATGAATATTGTATTTTTATGATAATTGAATCATTTAATAAAATATTAATTGATTTAAAAACTCATTTGTGACAATTTTTATACTATTCATATCATGACTTTATTAAAAATCCATAACAACTTGATCAATTTGAACAAGCTTCATTAATTTAAATATAAAAAGTCAAAATAATTTTTAAAATTCGTGGTTTGAATAAAAAGTTTCAAAATAAATTCATTTTAATATTTATAAACTCATTTATTTAAAACATTCATTATGGAGGTAAATATTACATCATCATTGTGTCATAAATAAATTTATTAAATTGATTTATAAAAATTATAAAAAAAAAATCAATGATGTAGGAAAGATTTTAATATTTATAATTAATATTAATAGTCAACGATATCAGTTATATAACCCCACATTAATTTTTTTTAGAAAAACAATACATGTTTATGATATTTTGATTTTCACTTAAAATAAAATGTTTTTTATGTAATTGTTTTACCAAAGTGGAGTTAAAGAACCAAAAGATCTACCCATAGATTTTATTGGTCATCCATGACTCATCTAATACTGTTAGGAAAAGTTTTAAGGTAATTTAATATTATTATAATATTTTTTATATCGTGAATTACTCTATTTACCTTTAACTGTGGTAAATAAAAATCCAAAGTTACTATTGACCAAAAATTATTTTTATCCTATTAAACCACATGTTACTCACTAATGAGAACCATGTATGTCAGATGTTTTTAAATCAATTCATAGAGTGGTAAAATTTCATTTAAATGAAAAAGTCTAGTTTTAATCCACTTTGAAGTGTTTTTCACTGTTCAAAAAAATTGAATGTTTTTAGAAAAATACCAAAAATCTACCCGAAGAAATTTATGATATTCTAAATTAAAAAATTACATCCATTTTACTAAATTAAATGGAAATAAGTTTCATTATATAATTTAAAATTAATTTCTATTGTCAAAACATGATAGCGTGTTTTTAGGAAGTAAAAACTACTAAAAGATTAACATGTGTTCATGCCCAATTTCAAAGTGAAATTACATTCAATTTACAATAATGGACTAAATGGTAAAAATATAATCCAATTAAAATTTATAACCATTTATAAAGATACTCTATCTATATAAATAAATCAGATGAAATGACAGTTTTGAATTAAAATGTAGTATTTTTCAATATTCATTAAAAATGAACATTAGTATAAAAATAAAAAAAATTTACCAAACATAAGTTTTGATATCCAACTTCTAAATAAGAAGTTTATATTGTCAAATGAAACATAAAAAATATACCAAAAATTATATTTAAAAGAGGTTCACCATCAAAGGGTGGTAAACTAACTTTTATAAATATTAGAGTACTTATGATTAAAATTTGATTCATTCCCATTTTAAGCCACTAAATTTTATTGGATAAATGTAAAAAAAATAACAAACATGTTCAATAATAATATGGTTAGTTCGGTTCATTCCAACAAATAAAACTGTTAGGCATTAACTTCCATTTAAAATAATTATATTATTATTGTTTTTGTATGACTCAACATTTTGTGAAACATAAGACTTCGGAGAAACCCATTTTCTTGTGTCGGGTACACCATATATCATAGAATCCCTGTTAAATTAAAATTAATATTTAATTCACAAATATTAAAAAATATAACAATTTCATATTCTTTATTTACATAATATGTTAAAATTATATATTTGGATTAGATATTTTTCATGAAAATTGAATCATTTCCATATTTTTTTGGTTATTTCAGTCATCGAGGATGATATTTTAAAAATAAATACTATAAATAATAGAATATTTCAAGAACCATAAAAAATCATGATTTCATAATTATCATATAATTATATTAGCATTTATGTCCTCATAGTATTCAATAATAGAGTTTTACAATGCCATTCATATATATTGTTAAACCAACCCAAACAAGAAGATCCTTTAATTAGATGGTTGATTATTTTTAATAAAATTGTTTTTCATGATTTAATATAATTTGAAAATATTAATAATGATATTATTTAGTTATTTAAAATTTTTTAATAAGTTTTATTGAGATATGGATATATAATGAAAATTTAGAAGAAAATTGTTAAGTCGTGGAGGTTTTACTCCCTACGACACACACGTAACAATATATTTTATCAATGAATGATAGGGGTTAAATTTAGATTTTTTTGTTAATACTAATCACTATATTTTATATGTCACATTCATTATTGAATTTCATCCTTATTATTAGTGATGATAGGATGCGCAGAGAAACATAATATATTGTTTCAGGGTGATGTTAGTCCAAACAAGTGCACAAATGATAATATTTTTTTTTGTATGGTAAGGAATAAAGAGTTATTTTTACATTTATATAAGAACACTGCGATATGATAATGATAATTAATTCTATATATTTTTATAGTTATGATATTTTGGGATGGGAATAATTAATATGAAAAGGTTATGTACAAATTAACACTCATTGTGGGACCTGGAAATTTACCTTGAATGTCTTCTTCGATATTAAGGTAATTTGATATACTATATTAAAGAAATTCATTAAGACCTTCATGTCAAATCTAAGACAGTTTTATTGGGTAGATATTAAGAAAATTTGAGGGGAATGTGGACTATTGAAATGGTTTATATGATTCCTAGGTGTAGGTTAATAGATATAAAAGTTTTTCATTATCCATTACTTTTTAATGATTTGTAGACTCTACATTTTTCAACATCCCAAAAATTTATAAATAATGGAGTTTCTGGTGATATTGGGCCACAATATCCTTATCTGGGATTTTTCAAAAATGTTTTAAATGAATTTATAATTGATTAATATCATTTTTTATTGAATATTATTTTTTAGATTTATAATTTTAAAATTTAATATGTTAGTTATTTTCCCATAAAATTCCTGTAATGTATAATGATATTTAGGAGAAATAATTTGGTAGGATTTAGTTTATTACAATACCGCCACATTCTAGAATAAATTAGGTCTTAGTAATTTTAACAACTACTATCTACTTAAGTAATTGATATGTATTTTCATGCATATATTTTTTAGTGATTTAATGCACCAATTAATATAATTTAATGATATTCTTTAAAATATTAGTTTTTTAGTGGTTTTAATGTTTCACGAAATTATAAATTTAATGTATGGAAATGGAATGAAGAGATTAAAAATGAAGATCTATCAGAACTTTGAAGTAGGAATCAAGCATCATAAAGAGTGGAAGTAGACCAAAGAACTTGGAATGAGACAATTACACATCAATAAACCTATTCAATCATTTAGTTTCATACATGGAATCACACAATCATCCATGAAATTGAGATTTAAGGATGAAGTCATTATAAGATGAAATTTCTTTCATGTCATGAGATTTTCAGTAGATAAAATATTTTAGAATCCACTGTCACCTCATATTACATATTGTGTAATTGATACACGACATGAGTTCATTAGTGGATGCATATTTTTTGACGATTCCACTATCACTATATACATGATATGAAACAAGATTGAATCATAAACATTCAATATATATTATTTTTTTGGTTTGCACTGATGAATTTTTTTTAAAATCCAATATATTTAATCCTTAGGCCACACACATTCATGATATATCAGAAGGGAGACACAGATGACAATTAGAAATGGGTTCACGACTGTAGTTCCATCGTTCTACTATTTTTTACTTCTTTTATTCATTGATTATACGTGTTACCCATTCTCATAACATCTATCATGATCGATTAGTTATTGATATGTCACGTGATGTTTTTTAGGAGGATGTGTTTCATAGGGATAATTTCTATCATAATATAATGTTTTGGATTGTATAAAATCCATTTCACAATTAAAATTACTCATAATTTTTTGTTGCATGAAAATTGTTTGAAATATATGGATGTTTATTGTACTTCATCTATTAAATACCCTGGGTTATGCATGAGTAATACAAAATCTATGGAGGTTATGTTTAATTCTTTTTGGGACACATTGTTCTATGATTAAACAAATTTGATGACAATTACAGATATTTAATTACATGATTAGTGTGGGTTCTCAAACCAAGGATCTCTAAATACACATTGATAACAAAAAATATAAATATTTAATTATTTAATTGTATCCATGCCATACATACCTAAAAATAACTGACCCTGGAATGCCTCATCTATTAATTTCAAACATGGATTTTACTCCATGTTTTCTATTTATCGAAACAAAAAGTCAAAAATAATTTCAATTAAAATAATTAATTTTGGGAATATGGATAATCCTTGTGGTTTCAAAATATGGCCTTACTAATCACTACCATTTTAATAATTTTTTCTAAGTTATATAATTTATTATGTTTTTTTGCCTCATAGGAATTCAATAATTACTTAGAGGATGTAAATAGTAAAGGATATGATAATGATATTCATGAATGAGGTTTTAATTTCAATGTTATAGAAACAATAATAATATAGGTTGGACTAGGAATAAATTCTATAGAATTATCATAATATGGGGTTACTTCATATAAATTTAAGTGAAGTACTCCTCATGAGTGAGGTTGAGGCCTATATAATGGAGTCAATTTTCATGGAGAGTTATTATTGAGACTTCCATAATTAATGGTGAGTATTTGATTATTAATAAAAAATATGTTGTCTCCATTACATAACTATGTATAATATGTCAACATACATAATAAATTTCCAACATCAATGAAAATTCTTCTAAGAGAATGATAATATTATTTTCATAAGTAATGTTCCAAAAAAAAATTAACAATGTGATAATATCATCATAAAACATGAATCCTTTATTATAAATTCAACAATAAGACATATAGGGGTGATATAATGTTTTTATTATGAAACTATCAAAAACTGAGTGGGATGAACATGATATAAATACAATACTCACAACTCTCTAGAGTATGATCAGTGTTCCTTATTCCACTTCATTTTAATAACTCTCAATTGAAGTAATGTTTTTATAGGATTTCCTTTATAAACATGGTCTAGCTGGTCAGTGATGGATATTATAATCCATAGTCCATGGTGTTGGAATATATTAGAATATGTATCAAAATACGTACATTGTATGCATTGATGAGTACATGTTATACTATTTATGAATTTTATACAATCCATTGTGTTAGTAGATCACTTTATATACAATTTTAAATCATGATACTAATTTCCAATAATTCCATACATGAAAAGTTTTCTAATTTCCTTGAGACAATCCCTATAATCCTATTTCTCATTTTTTATGTTATTGAAATTAAATCACCATTATTTCATAATCCTTATCTCTTAATAATTCATTAGAATTGATACTTTTCATATTTTATGTGTTTGTAAAGTCACCTATTGAAACGCACGGCTGATTTTCGGCTATCGACCGGACAAAGTTCTGGTGCTCTGCTAATGTGTATAGCAGCAATCGGGTCGAATCCTCGGGGATGATACTTTGTAATAGTCGTTTGTTTTTAGTTAATTGTATTCTGATTGGTGGGTTTTGATTGTAGAGCTTAATTGAAATGACTAATTGATTATGATTGATTTAATAAATTGATAATGATTGGGGTGAGTTCATTATTAGGGAGTTAAGCTTGTGAAAGCCTTGAGCTTTGCTTTATATTGTATTTAAATTAACACCAACTTCAGAAGTTGATGTCGATTATAATTCCTAAGTGTCAAAGCTTTAATCCAAGCCTTAACTTAACTATGATTCTAAAATCAATCAGTACTTGTTTATGGTAGTGTATTTATGGTTCCAATAATCCATGAAAACCACATACTAAACAAAAGATGTCATTAATCCATGACATATTAAATCCAATATACACAATGTTAAATTAATGAATACTCGTCGAGCAAATACTCTCAATCACTTAACATCCCTAAATTTTGAATCACCCCAAAGATATATTTACTCAGCCATTTGGGTGTTTAATATTCTGGTTATAATAATTATGATGATAAATTAGGAATAGAAGAAAAATAAAGGGATTAGAAAAGAGTGGTACATCGAATGCACACACACGAACAATGATGATAATTAAAAACAGATTTTTGATTGAATGAGGAAGCAAAATAAGGGGAGGAGATTTAACTAAATTTAAACTATTTTAATAAAATTAATATTAAAATACAGAAGGTGGAGGAGAATAAGAGATATTGAAGAAGAAACTTGCATTAAAACAAAATGACAAAAGAAAAGACTTACAATATTACAAAAATGAAGAACACAAAAGTAAGTGAAAATAAAGAGAGGAGGAAAGGTCTCTCAAGTGAAAACATGAGTATGGAAGATCCTCCCAAGAATTTGGCAAGTCTTTTTTCATTCCAATATGTTCTCCTCTCTTCTTAAATTCCAACCCATCTCAAGAAGTGAAGGCGAGAGTATTTATAGTCCAAGGAGTGGACTGTTTGCATTCCCAATATGTACATCCACTTGAATCGCCAATTTTGATATACAGACAGCCGAATCACCAAATATCTCCTTCTTCAATGTTGTATATAATAAAGTTTTCCGACTACTGTAAAAATTTGGAGGTATTTGGACATGTGGTGCCAAAGTAATGGTGGTTTTATTAAACAATGGTAAACTGTCCATTTCTATGCATGCTTTTTCGATGGCCAAAATGTGAATGGATATTGGAATAGGAATATGCCTTCAAATCTGAATTAATTCTTCAAAAACATAGGCCACCTATATCTCCTATTTTTCACTGAAAATTATCATATCGTTTTGATGCTTACAGCATGAGATATGTCATGCATACTATACTGATTTTAATTCTCGGTCAGAATGGTGGGATGGAATTCAATGCATCAGTTGGGCCCATTTTATTTGTGATTGGGTTCTGAAATTTTTATCATGGACTCCATTAAATGTCCTCAGAACTTGGGAGGAGAATTAAGGTATTTGGAATTCTGGATTGAGCCCAGTAATTCGATGTTCAAGGCTGGTCCAGTTTGTTCACAGATTCCTTGGTCTTGTTTGTGAGGACCATATGACCATACAAATGGCGGAATTGGATCATGGTACCTTCTAATGAAATGTTTTATATTGAATGGAAAATCCTAGAAAACAATAACCACACAATTTGGATCTGTATAGTGACAGTTATTATTAAAACATTAAACTGACTCAATTAAACTATTTCTAAAAATGCTCAAAAATTATACTTAACATTAAAACATTAATATTTCACACAAATTATGAACATTTAATATAAAATAAGTAAAGGGGGAATATAATAAGTCATGAAAATATTAATAACATCAACTCCCTCTCGCTTTGTTTTGTGCATGTCCTCATGTGCAACAAATATAAAAACATGACAAAATCATTTTTACTCACCAACAGATTTTAAAATTTTGTTTTCTCCAATCAGGGGAGGTTTATACTGTTTTACTCATCCATTTTGAATTCCACCAAAAGTTGTTAAAGAAACAATGTTCCAAAATTAATTCATTTTTTTCATGCTCAAATTTATAAATGGAAAATATGGACACTCAAAACTCACACCTCTCAAGATGATAAAATTCATTTGTGGAGGTTCACTCTTTCACCAACCAAAAGTGAAAATCTTAGAGTTTGAAAAGAGATCTCAGCTTCTAATCCCTATCCAAAGTGTACAATAATCAATAGGTCTTTTTAAGGGGTTTTTCTGTTGCTATGGGATGGTATGAATATAATGTCCAAGAGAGAGAAGAAGAGGGTTAAAATACCAACATAGAAAAATCAATGTACATTTTTTTGAAATGAAACATGGAAGAAAATGAAAACACATATTTTCAAGGGAATGATTGTGTGAAGAAAGACACAATAGAGGAAGAAAATATGAAGTTAATGAGATGATGAAATATTTAAAAAACAAAAAACTTCTCCCAATAATAATATAATGCAAGTGTTCTTTTTTTCTTTTACTTTTTTTCTTTGTTTTTTCGAAAGTTGACCTTGAAACAGATCTCACACTCATATCCCAACCCATGTTTGATCTCCTCATGACACTAATTGTAATAGTTATTACAAGATCAAAGTTTGAGGAATAGTTATTTTTGACCTACCCAAGACACAACCCATTTTTTCATTTTTTTGATTTTTTTATTTTGAATTTTATTTTTTGATTTTTTTAAACACTTTTCAATATTATTTGTACAATAAATTCCCAAATCCCACTGAATGACAACCTCCCCCCCACAATAAAATGGATTCTTGCCCTCAAACATATGATAACAAACCAGAAAGTAAGGAAATGATACCCAAAAATGAAATCCATTCCCCCCCCCCCCACACTTAAATTTCATAAACTTATGCAATGTAAATCCATGTTGATATTGGGTGGGATAAGGTATTGGGATTTTAATGTGGATATCAAAGAAAAGGTTTTCATATGCTGAAAGGGGCTTTCAAAAGGAGGATTAATATAAGGGAAATGAGAGGCTATTTGGCTATTGTGATTTTCATGTGGTTCAGAAAATGCCTCTATCATATTAATACACACTAAGGTAGGAAATTCAACTCGAAGGTCCACAAACTCAAGACTCAAAAATGGGGGTGAAAACACAAATTTTGAAAAGATGGTCATAGGTGTCCCTGGTATGAAAGCAATTGTTTGTTCTCACGGTTTGGGAAAAGCATTTTCCAAATAAAAAATAGAGCATTCAAAATTTGTTGGTTTTGACACAAGATTCTTTATCCAATTTTATGATGAAAATACAAAATTTTTGAGATTAAAACTTGTTTGTTAACTCCCCAAAATGGTTGGACAAAATTTCAAAACTCGATGGTGAGTAAGCATGACTCTTTTGGTTTGTGTTTTTACATTTTATTTTATTTTGTTTAGTTTTTTTTTGTTCTTTAAAATACACATCCACACAAAAGAAAAAGAGAAAAAAAAGGCTTGGAAAAAAGTGGTAAAAAAATGATAGAGAGAAGAAGAAGAAGAAATAGGTAGAGAGATGAAGAGATAGAGAGAGAGTTAAAGGCAAAGAGGTGACCCATGGTTTGGATTTAGTGGGTTTCCATCTCCAACCAGTGGTAGCTCAGATAGATAATTTGGGGGATCGGTAGAAGTTGAGGTTGATCCAAGATTGTGGGATGTTACCTGAAAAAGAAAAATCATTATTCATATAATGAAAAACTAAAAAGAAATTGATATTTCACAAAATTAAAAGAAAACATGGGTTGCCTCTCAAGAAGCACTGCATTTATTTGTCAACAGATGGACAATTGTAGTGGACTACCCATAGTCTGATGGTGGCCATTGTATTTTCTCAACTCCAGTGTGCTTCCAGAAAAAAATTTTCTTTGAGAGGCCTGATTAATCATTGGATAATTTCATCCCATCCTTGTAGGTGTGCTTTCAATTCAATGGGGTTGGAAAGAGAATATTTCTATCCTCACATTGGTCTTCAACCTAAGGAATGATTTTATCCACAAAGTGATGGTTTTATATTCTTGGAAATTCAGGAATATGGCTCAATTATGATGGTTCATTTATTTATGGATCAGATAACACAAAAGCAGATCATGAGATCCCAATTGTTTTTGACTCATTTATTTCATTACTTATCGATGTAGAGTTATGAGGATCAGTGGAGTCATATGACTGAATAAAATTTTCAATATCCTTTATTTCAATGTTGTTTGCCAAAGAATGGTCAATTTCAACCTCACCAGTGATAACTTTATTAATTAGGTTACAAATATCACAAACATCACTACCATCGGGACAATATAAACACATTGGTTCAAGGTTCCCTTCATATATAACAGAATTTTCTGAATCATGGATAGGAAAGGATGAATGTGTGATAATCTGATCTAAAAAAACAAATGAGCATTCTAGTTCATTTTCCTCATTACCATCCATGTTGGAGCATTGGAGGTCAGAGGTGAGATGAGATTCTATAGAGTTTTCAAGATCCTTTAGATCAATGGAGTTTGCATTTGTAATGTCAAAATCAATTTCACCATTAATCACTTGGTTAATTAGGGTGTAATATTCAAAAACTCCTATATTAGTAGAACATGAAGAACATGATGGATTATGATTCAACACACTCTCAGAGGGAGTTTCAGAAACATGGATAGAGAATACAGATTGATTCTCTAATGGGTATCGCATGGATTGAAAAATATTTAACTTGACCATTTGGTCACCAAATTCCACGGAGATGATGCCAACATGGAAATCAATTTTGGTTTTAGATATCATAAGGAATGGTCTTCCTAGAATCAGAGGAGATTTGCAAGAAGTTGTCTCACCTTCCATGTCAAGGACATAGATGTCAGCTGGGAAGATAAGGTCATTTACTTGAACAATGACATCCTCAATTATTCCCTCAGGACTGGCTGTGCTTCGATTGGCTAACTGAATGACAACAACCATTGGGTTCAAGGGACCTAGACCAAGGTTGGAGAATATGGATTTGGTCATGACATTAATTGAGGCTCCTAGGTCTATGAGTGCATCATCAAAGTTGGAACTTCCAATTTGGCAGGGAACTGTAAAGTTCCCTGGATCTTTGCACTTTATGGGAATAGACTGCTGGGAGGAAACATTTTCAAAGGTCATAAGTTGGAACTTGTGGGTACAGAACTCCTTGAGAAACTTGACATACTTAAGAATTTTTTATGGCATCTAAGAGGGTAATGTTGACTTCAACACGTTTAAACATGTCGAGCATTTCAGGATCAGGTTCAAATGAATTATTTGGTTTAGAGACAGCTTGAAGAAAAGGAATTGGGTTCCTAAGTGGAATGGAATGAGGTGATATATAGGATTCATGTTCCTTTTCAATTTTATTTTTTCTGTTCATTTTCTAGGTCAACATTCAAAGGAGGGTTTGAGGATTTATCTTGAGGCATATCAAGTTTCTTTCCTAATCTAAGTGAAATTGCACTTACATTACCCTTGGGGTTGGGTAATGGTTGAGCTGGGAGTTGGGAAGAATTTGATTATTGTAGCTGGCTCAGGTGGGATGCATGTTGACCTATTTGAGTTTCAATGTTTTTAAGTCTAGAACGGGTGAAGGAGGAAAGATCTTCCACTGCACTATCCCATGGTTTCTTGGAAGAAGAGGCTTGTCCCGGATTGGGATTACCGTGATTTTGGTTCTTCGGAAAGCAATTGTATTGGGTAGGGAATTGGGAAGGATCATTCGGATAGTGGAATCTTGGAGGAGGATTGTTCCATTGATGTTGAGGAACAAAAGGATAAGGTTGATGGAAGTTACCAACACCTTGACTATATTGAAACTGGTTTGGGTTTTGAGGAGGGAATTGAGGGGGATGAGATACAGGATTACAATACCTCAATCCTTGGTTAAATTTAGAGAAGAATGGCTCAAAGTGAGGTTGGTTAAAGTTTCTAACAAACTAACATGATAGTTGAGGATTTGTGTTCCGCTAAGCATATGTTGTAGTAAGATCCATTGGTCCAGATGAATCGGATTGATCCTCTTGAATTTTTGGACAAGTGTCAGTTGGATGAGATGGTGAGTTGTAGATTCCACAGTTTTTGATTGGTCCAGGAAACATTGATTGCGGAGAAGACGGGGTTGGGGAGTTGGTAGCTACAACTAGTTGTCGCACAAGGCATGTAAGTTCACTCATCCACTCGGTCATTTTGTTCAGCTCAATTGATTGATTATCTTGGTCTTGTTTAACTTGATCATGTGCTCAAGTATGTAATTTTTTGTGTTTTTGCAGCCATGTTACTTATGATATCTCTTGCTGTTGCAGGAGTTTCACCAACAAGAGCACCGCCACTTGCGGCATCTATGAGAGTTCGCTCTATAGCCAATAACCCCTCATTGAATTATAGGATCAAGAGTGGGTCAGGGATTTGGTGGTGTGGGCAGGTTTCCATAAGCTTTTTGAACCTCTCCCAGTACTCATGGAGTGATTCATTTGGGAATTGATGGATACCACTTATTTCCTTTCGGATGGAAGTGGTACGAGAAGCAGGAAAGAATTTTTCTAGAAAGAGACGCTTCATGTCATTCCATGTAGTTATGGAACCAGGAGGGAGGTAGTAGATCCATGACTTGGCAGAGTCGGATAAGGAGAAAGGGAATTCTCGGAGTTTGATTTGTTCTTCAGAAACCCCTTGAGGCTTCATGGTAGAGCACACCACCTGGAACTCTTTGAGATGTAGATGTGAATCCTCACCGGTTAGCCCATGGAAATGATGTAGAAGATGAATCAAACCTGATTTGAGTTCGAAGTCAGACTCTATGTTTAGATATTGAATACCAAGGGGATAGTAATTCATATCAGGTGCAATAGGTTCTTTCAAGGTTTGTTCCCTAGGATTTGCCATATCGAATTCAACTGGTATGGCAATGATTAGTTCTTGAGTGATTTGGTTATCCCTAATGGTCCTCCTAAGTCGATAAAGAGTTCTATCAATTTAAGGGTCAAAAAAATCTAAGGGATTTTTTGGGAGGCTACGGGGCATTCAGAGAGATTTATAAAGGATGAGGAAGGTGAGTTTTTCTCGGGGTTTTTTTTTCAGATTTATGATTTTTATGAGAAGACAGGTTTTTCTTTGTGTTTTTTTTCAATTTCTTTATTAAAATTTTGTTTTTTGGGTTTTTTATTACAATAACCAGAAACTAATTACTACTTAAAGCACCATCCTCTACAACGACGCCATTTGAAACGCATGGCCGATTGTCGCCTATCGACCGATCAAAGTTTCAGTGCTCTGCTAATGTGTATAGCAGCACTCGGGTCAAATCCTCGGCGATGGTACTTTGTAATGGTCGTTTGTTTTTAGTTAATTGTATTCTAATTGGGGGGTTTTGATTGCAGATCTTAATTGAAATTACTAATTGATTATGATTGATTTAAGAAATTGATAATGATTGAGGTGAGTTCATTATTAGGGAGTTAAGCTTGTGAAATCCTTGAGCTTTTCTTTATATTACATTTAAATTAACACCCACTTCACAAGTTGACATCGATTAGAATTCCTAAGTGTTAAAGATTTAATCCAAGCCTTAACTTAACTGGGATTCTAAAATCAATCACTACTTGTTTATGGTAGTGTATTTAAGGTTCAAATAATCCAAGGAAACCACATTCTAAAAAAAAGATGTCATTAATCCATGACATATTAAGTCCAACATACACAATGTTAAATTAATGAATACTTATCGAGAAAATACTCTCAATCACTTAACATCCCTAAATTTTGACTCACCCCAATGAGGTCTTTACTCATAAATTTGGGTGTTTATTATTCTGGTTATAATAATTATGATGATAAATTAATAATAGAAGAAAAATAAAGGGATTAGAAAAGAGTGGTACGTCGAACACACACACACACACGAACAATGATGATAATTAATATCAGATTTTTGATTGAATGAGGAAGCAAAATAAGGGAAGGAGATTTAATTGAATTTAAACTATTTTAAGAACATTAATATTAAAATACAGAAGGTGGAGGATAATAAGACGTATTGAATAATAAACATGCATTAAAACAGAATTACAAAAGAAAGGACTTACAAAATTACAAAAAAGAAGAACACAAAAGTAATTGAAAACAAAGAGAGGATGAAAGGTCTCTCAAGTGAATAAATGAGTATGTAAGGTCTTCCCAAGCCTTTGTCAAGGCTTTGGTCGTTCCAATATGTTCTCCTCTCTTCTGAAATTCCAACCCCTCTCAAGGAGAGAAAGGGAGAGTATTTATAGCCCAAGGAGTTGACGGTTTGCATTCCCAATATGTCCCTCCACTTGCATCGCCAATTTGGCTACTCAGACAGCTGAATATCTGAATATATCCTTCTGAAAATTTGTATATAATAATGTTTTCCGACTACTGTCAACATTTGGAGGCATTTGGAAAAGTGGATCCATAGTTATGGTGGTTTTATTAAACAAATGTAAACTGTCCATTTCTATGCATGATTTTTCGATGTCCAAAATGTAAATGGATTTTGGAATAGGAATATGCCTTAAAATCCGAATGACGTATTCAACAAAGTCTTCCTCCTATATCTCCTCTTTCACACTGCAAAATATCAAATCTTTTTTATGGTTACATCATGAGATATGTCATGCATACTATACAGATTTTAATTCTCCTCCAGAATGGTGGTCTAAATTCAATGCATCCGTTGGTCCCCTTGTATTTGTGATTGGGTTCTGAAATTTTTATCATGGAATCATTTAAATGTCTTCAGAACTTGGGAGGTGTATTAAGGTATTTGGACTTCTAGATTGAGCCCAGTAATTCGATCTTCAAGGCTGGTCCATTTTGTTCACAGATTCTTTGGTCTTGTTTGTGAGGATGATATGACCATACAAATGATAGAATTGGCTCATGGAACCTTCTAATGAAATGTTGTATATTGAGATGAGAATCCTACAAAATACGAACCACAAAATTTGGATCTGTATAGTGACAGTTATTTTTAAAACATTAAACTGACTCAATTGAACTACTTCTAAAAATGCTCAAAAATTATACTTAATATTAAAATATTAATATTTCACACAAATTATGAACATTTCATATAAAATAAGTAAAGGGGGAATATACTAAATCATGAAAATATTAATTACATCAACTCCCCTACAATTAGTTTTGTGCATGTCCTCATGTGCAACAAATATAAAAAATGAAAAAATCATTTTTACTCACCAACAGATTTTTAAATTTTCTTTTCTCCAATCATGGGAGGTTTAGACTATTTCACTCATCCATTTTGAATTCCACCACATGTTGTTACAGATAAAATGTTCCAAAACTAATTCATTTTTTCATGCTCAAATTTAGAAATGGAAAAAGTGAACACTCCAAACTCACACCTCTCAAGATGCTAAAATTCATTTATGGAGGTCCACTCTTTGACCCAACAAAAGTGAAAATCATAGAGTTTGAAAAGATCTCTCAGCTTCTAATCCCTATACGAAGTGAACAAGAATCAAGAGGTTTTTTTAGTGGGGGTTTTCTGTGGCTATGGGATGGTAGGAATATAATGTACAAGAGAGAGAAGAAGAGGGTTAAAATACCAACATAGAAAAAGCAATGCACATATTTTTGAAATGAAACATGGAAGAAAATGAAAACACATATTTACAAGGGAATGATTGTGTTAAGAAAGACACAATAGAGGAAAAAAATATGAAGGTAATTTGATGATGGAATATTTAAAAAACAAAAAACTTCTCCCAATAAGAATATAATGCAAGTGTTCTTTTTTTTATTTTCATTTTTTTCATTGTTTTTTCGAAAGTTGACCTTGAAACAGATCTCACAATCATATCCCAACCCATGTTTGATATCCTCACGACACTAATTGTATTAGTTATAACAAGATCAAAGGTTGAGGAAGAGTGATTTTTGACCTACCCAAGACACAACCCATTTTTTTCATTTTTTTTTATTTTTTTTTGATTTGTTTTTGATTTATTTTGAACACTTTTCAATATTATTTGTACAATACATTCCCAAATACCACTGAATGACAACCTCCCCCCCCCCCACACATAAATGGATGATTTCCCTCAAGCATATGATAACACACCAGAAAGTAAGGAAATGATACCCAAAAATGAAATCCATCCCCCCCACACATAAATTTTAAAAAATTTATGAAATGAAAATCCATGTTGATATTGGGTGGGATATGGTATTGGGCGTGTAATGTGGCTATCAAAGAAAAGGTTTTCATAGGATCAAAGAGGCTTTCAAAAGGAGGATTAATGTAAGGGAAATGAGAGGCTATTTGGCTATTGTGATTTTCATGTGGTTCATAAAATGCCTCTATCATATTAATACATACTAATGTATGAAATGCAACTCGAAGGTCCACAAACTCAAGACTCACAAATGGGGGTGAAAACACACATTTTGAAAATATGGTCATAGGTGGCCTTGGAATGAAAGAAATTGTTTGTTCTCAATGTTTGGGAAAAGCATTTTCCAAATAAAAAATAGAGCATTAAAAATTTTTTGGTCTTGAAACAAGATTCTATATCCAATTTTATGATGAAAATACAAAATTTTTGAGATGAAAACATGTCGGTTAACTCCCCCAAATGGTTGGACAAAATTTCAAAACATGACGGTGAGTAAGAATGACTCTTTTGGTTTGTGTTTTTACATTTTATTTTATTTTTTTAGTTTTTTTTGTTCTTTAAAATACACATCCACACAAAAGAGAAAGAGAAAAAAATGGTTGGAAAAAAGTGGTAAAAATGAAGGAGAGAATAAGAAGAAGAAAGAGGTCGAGAGATAAAGAGATAGAGAGAGTTAAAAGTAATGAGGTACCCCTTGGTTTGGATTTAATGGGTTTCCATCTCCATCTAGTGGTAGGACGGCTAGATAATTTGGGGATTCGGTGGAAGTCGAGGTTGATCCAAGATTGTGGGATGTTACCTGAAAAAGAAAAATCATTATTCATATAATGAAAAACTAAAAAGAAATTGAAATTTCAGAAAAGTAAAAGAAAGCATGGGTTGCCTCCCAAGAAGCGCTGCATTTATTTTTCTACAGTTGGAAAATTGCAGTGGACTACCCATAGTCTGACGGTGGCCATCGTATATTCTCAACTCTAGTGTGCATCCAGAAAAACTTTTTCTTTGGGAGGACTGATGATTCATTGGATAATTTCTTCCCATCCTTGTTGGTGTACTATCAATTCAATGGGATTGGAAAGAGAATATTTCTATCCTCACTTTGGTCTTCAACCTGAGGAATGATTTTATCCACAAAGTGATGGTTTTCTATTCTTGGAAATTCAGGAAGATGGCTCAATTCTGATGGTTCATTTATGTAAGGATCAGATAACACAAAAGTAGAGTATGATATCCCAATTGTTTTTGAGTCATTTATTTCATCACTTACCGATGTAGAGTAATGAGGATCAGTGGAGTCATATGACTGAATAAAATATTCAATATCCTTTATTTCAATGTTGTTTGCCAAAGAATGGTAAATTTCAACCTCACCAGTGATCACTTTATTAATTAGGGTACAAATAATACAAACATCACTACCATCAGGACAATATAAACACATTGGTTCAAGGTTCACTTCATATATAACAGAATTTTCAGATTCATGGATAGGAAAGGATAAATGTGGGATAATCTGATCTAAATCAAAAAATGAGCATTCTAGTTTATTTTACTTATTACCATCCATGTTGGAGCATTGTAGGTTAGGGGTGAGATGAGATTCCAAAGAGTTTTCAAGATCCTTTAGATCAATGGAGTCTGCATTTGTAAGGTCAACATCAATTTCACAATTAATCACTTGGTTAATGAGGGTGCAATATTCACAAACTCCTCTATTGGTTGAATAGGAATATCATGATGGATTATGATTCAACACTCTCAGAGGGTGTTTCAGAAACATGGATAGAGAATACATATTGATTCTCTAATGGGTATAGCATGGATTGAAAAATATTGAACTTGACCATTTGGTCGCCAAATTCCATGGATAAGATGCCAGTATGGACATCAATTTTGGTTTTAGATGTCATAAGGAATGGTATTCCTAGAATTAGAGAAGATTTTTAAGATGTTGTCTCACCTTCCATGTCAAGGACATAGAAGTCAGCTGGGAAGATAAGATCATTTACTCGAACAAGGTCATCCTCAATTATTCCCTCAAGACTGGTTGTGCTTCGATTGGCTAACTTAATGACAACACCCGTTGGGTGCAAGGGACCTAGACCAAGGTTAAAGAATTTGGATTTTGGAATGACATTAATTGAGGCTCCTAGGTCTATGAGTGCATCATCAAAGTTGGAACTTCCAATTTGGCATGGAACTGTAAATGTCCCTAAATCTTTGCACTTTATGGGAAAAGACTACTAGGTGGAAACATTTTCATAGGTCCTAAGTTGCCTCTAGTGGGTACACAACTCCTTGAGAAACTTGGAATACTTTGGAATTTTTTTATGGTATCTACGAGGGGAATGTTGACTTCAACACGTCTAAACATGTCGAGCATTTCAGGATCAGGTTCAAATGACTTCTTTGGTTTAGAGACAGCTTGAGGAAAAGGAATTGGGTTCCTAAGTGAAATGGAAGGAGGTGATGGAATGGATTCATATTCCATTTCAATTTTATTTTTTCCATTCATTTTCTAGGTCAACATTCAATGGCGGGTTTGAGGATTTATCTTGAGGAATATCAAGTTTCTTTCTTGATCTAAGTGCAATTGCACTTACATTACCCTTGGGGTTGGGTAATGGTTGAGCTGGGAGTTGGGAAGAATTTGATTGTTGTTGCTGTCTCAGGTGGGATGCAAGTTGACCTATTTGAGTTTCAATGTTTTTAAGGCTAGAACGGGTGAAGGTAGAAAGATCTTCCACTGCACTTTTCCATGGTTTCTTGGAAGAAGAGGCTTGTCCCGTATTGGGATTACCATGATTTTGGTTCCTGGGAAAGCGATTGTATTGGTTTGGGAATTGGGAAGGCTCATTCGGATAGTGGAATCCAGGAGGAGGATTGTTCCTTTGATGTTGAGGAACAAACGGATAAGGTTGATGGAAGTTACCAACACCTTAACTATATTGAAACTAGTTTGGGTTTTGAGGAGGGAATTTATGGGGATGAGAGACGGGATTACCATACCTCAATCCTTGGTTAAGGTTAGAGCAGAAGGGCTCAGAGTGAGGTTGGTTAAAGTTTCTAACATACTGACAAGATATTTGAGGATTGGTGTTCAGCTGAGCATATGCTGCATTGAGCTCCATTAGTCTAGATGAATCAGATTGATCCTCTTGAGGTTGTGGACAAGTGTCAGTTGGATGAGATGGAGAGTTGCAGATTCCAAAGTTTTTGATTGGTCCAGGAAACATTGATTGCGGAGAAGACGAGGTTGGGGATTTGGTACCCAAAACTAGTTGTCGCACAAGACTTGTAAGTTCACTCATCCACTCCGTCATTTTGATCGGCTCAATTGATTGATTATCTTGGGCTTGTTTGTCTTGAGCATGTGCTCGAGTATGTAATTGTTTTGTGTTTTCAGCCATGTTACTTATTAGATATCTTGTTGATGTTGGAGTTTTATCAAAAAGATCACCACCACTTGCGGCATCTATGAGAGTTCGATCCATAGCCAATAACCCCTCATAGTAGTATCTGATCAAGAGTTGGTCAGGGATTTGGTGGTGTGGGCAGGTTGCCACAAGCTTTTTGAACCTCTCCCAGTACTAATGGAGTGATTAATTTGGGAATTGACAGATACCACTTATTTCCTTTCGGATAGAAGCAGTATGAGAAGCAGGAAAGAATTTTTCTAGAAAGAGACGCTTCATGTCATTCCATGTAGTCATGGAACCAGGAGGGTGGTAGTAGAGCCATGACTTGGCAGAGTTGGCTAGGGAGAAAGGGAATGCTCGAAGTTTGATTTGTTCTTCAGAAACCCCTTAAGGCTTCATGGTAGAGCACACCACCTGGAACTCTTTGATATGTAGATGCAGATCCTCACCGGCTAGCCCATGGAAATGAGGTAGAAGATGAATCAAACCCGATTTGAGTTCGAAGTCAGCCTCTATGTTTGGATATTGAATACCATGGGGCTGGTAATTCATATCAGGGGCAGCAAGTTCTTTCAATGTTTGTTCCCTAGGATTGGCCATATTGAATTCAATTGGTAGGGCAATGATTGGTTCTTGGGTGATTTGGTTATCCCTAATGGTCCTCCTAAGTCGACGATGAGTTATATCAATTTCAGGGTCAAAAAAATATGAGGGATCATTTGGGAGGCTATGGGGCATTCAGAGTGATTTAAAAAGGATGAGGAAGGTGAGTTTTTCTTGGTGTTTTTTAGATGTATGATTTTTATGAGAAGACTGGTTTTTCTTTGTGTTTTTTTTTTGAATTTTTTTTAAAATTTTGTTTTTTTGGTTTTTTATTACAATAACTAGAAACTAATGACTACATAAAGCACCATCCCTGGAAACGACGCCATTTAAAACGCACGACCGAATGTCTCTTATCGGCTGGTCAAAGTTCTGGTGCTATGCTAATGTGTATAGCATCACTTGGGTAGAATCCTCGGCGACGGTACTTTGTAATAGTCATTTGTTTTTAGTTAATTGTATTTTGATTGGGGGATTTTGATTACAGAGCTTAATTTAAATGATTAATTGATTATGATTGATTTATGAATTGATAATGATTGGGGCAAGTTCATTATTAGGGAGTTAATATTGGGAAATATTTGAGCTTTGCTTTATATTTCATTTAAATTAACACACACTTCACAAGTTGATGACGATTAGAATTCCTAAGTGTTAAAGCTTTAATCCAAGCCTTAACTTAACTAGGATTCTAAAATCAATCAGTACTTTTTTATGGTAGTGTATTTATGGTTCCAATAATCCATGGAAACCAGATGCTAATCAAAAGCTGTCATTAATCCATGACATATTAATTCTAACATACACAATGTTAAATTAATGAATACTCATCGAGAAAATACTCTCAATCACTTAACATTCCTAAATTTTGACTCACCCCAATGAGATATTTACTCAACCATTTGGGTGTTTAATATTATGGTTATAATAATTATGATGATAAATTAAGAATAGAAGAAAAATAAAGGGATTAGAAAAGAGTGGTACGTCGAACACACACACACGAACAATGATTATAATTAAAAACAAATTTTTGATTGAATGAGGAAGCAAAACAAGGGAAGGAGATTTATGTGAATTTAAACTATTTTAAGAACATTAATATTAATATACAGAAGGTGGAGGATAGAATAAGAGATATAGAAGAAGAAACTTTCATTAAAACAGAATTACAAAAGAAAGGACTTACAAAATTACAAAAATGAAGAACACAAAATTAAGTGAAAACAAAGAGAGTAGGAATGGTCTCTCAAGTGAAAACCTTAGTATGAAAGGTACTCCCAAGCCTTTGGCAAGGATTTTTTAGTGACAATATGTTCTCTGTTGGAACCAGGGTCCTCAAATCATGTTTTGGCGTATGGTTTGTGTTTGTTGTCAATCCTCAGTGGATGTTCATGATGTGTACCAACAAAGAGATCATACAGTTCAAGCAGAAAACAGTAGTGAAGGTGGCGTCGTTTCCCAGTGTTTGCCAAATTTTTGGGCTTGAAAATTGGCCAATAAAGTAAAGTGTTTTTGGCAAAGGTACTTGCGCGCCGAGATCTTGGAAGATAAAAGACTTGTGCACTATATGTTTTTGAGGATCAGAACATCAAAATTTGGCTAAAGAAAGAAGGTCGCGTAAGTGTTGGTTGGGTCGTGCAAGTGAGTTGCGCGACAGAGGTTATTGGAGACAAGACTTGCGCGCCGCTGAGGGACTTGCGCACGTCCGCGTAGGGGGTCCAGTTTGCCTATATATACTAGAACTCCCCTCCTTATTTCCCACAGAGTTCAAGACATAGAGATTGTTCGAGCTCTCGTCGCGCAGGTGGTTGAGCCGCACATGTGGTATTTTGGTCGCGCAAGTAGAGCTTGCGCGCCGGTTGTCTGCTGAGCACCCAAGGCGGTTCGGAAGAGAAAGGAAGGGGACCGCGCAAGTTTGTTGTTGGGGAAGGAAGTGTCGCGCAGGATCGTTGGTGACACTTGCGCGCCAGTCTAGACTTGCGCGCTGTATTGGGACTTGCGCGTCCGGCTTGGAGAAGCGCGCCCGTTTTTGCTGAAGCCCGCCGGCCTGTTTGGAGCTACACGAAAGCCAGGAGACTACCCGATACATTCGAGGAAAAGTGATATTCTGCTTCTGGTGAGAATCAGACTTCAATAGATCATCTACATACAACAAAGGATGCATTCTTATGCAAATGATGAAGATACCTTCACGTCTATAAACTGAGTGAGATTTCACCAACGGCAGTGAGCTAGGGGGAGTCAACGGGAGTGACCCGAGGGATGCAGTGGGCTGTCCCTGATCCTTTGTAAAGGCAGTGAGCCTAGGACAGAGTAACTGTACTCGAACTTTTGTAATCTACCGCTAGTGAAGCATAGTGGATTTTGGTACGACCGACAACCTGTCGGTGTATGCTCCTTGAACGTAGCCCTTAGTGGTGAACCAAGTAAAAAGGGCTGTGTCTTTTCTGTGTATGTGAATGTTTTCTTTCTGATCATAAACATCATAGAGGTTCAACATGTTCCTACCAACGTGGGTACAAGATCCATCACATTAAACGAAAAAGGGGTCACCCTGATTCACCCCTCCCCTCTCAGGGTGTCCCGGGGTCCTTCATTCTCCTCTTTTCTGAAATTCCAACCCCTCTCAAGGAGAGAAGGGGGGAGTATTTATAGCCCAAGGAGTGGACTGTTTGCATTCCCAATATGTCCCTCCACTTGCATCGCCAATTTGGCTATTCCGAAAGCCTAATATACAAATATCTCTTTCTTCAAAGATGTATATAATAATGTTTTCTGACTATTGTCAAAATTTGGAGGCATTTGGAATAGTGGATACAACGTTATGGCAGTTTTATTAAACAAAGGTAAATTTTCCATTTCTATGCATTCTTTTTCGATGGCCAAAATGTGAAAGAATTTTGGAATAGGAAGATGCCTTAAAATACGAATGACTTATTCAACAAAGTCGGCCGGCTATATCTCCCCTTTCACACTGCAAAATATCAGATCGTTTTGATGCTGAAATAATGAGATATGTCATGCATACTATACTGATTTTAATTCTTGGCCAGAATGGTGGGATAGAATTCAATGCATTAGTTGGGACCCTTGTATTTGTGATTGGGTTATGAAATTTTTATCATGGAGTCCTTTAAATGTCTTCAAAACTCGTCAGGAGAATTATGGTGTTTGGACTTCTGGATTGAGCCCAGTAATTTGACTTTCAAGTCTGGTCCAGTTTGTTAACAGATTCTTTGGTCTTGTTTGTGAGGACCATATGACCCTACAAATGGCAGAATTGGCTATTGGTACCTTCTATTGAAATTTTGTATATTGAATGGATAATCCTAAAAAACAAGAACCACACAATTTGGATCAGTATAGTGACAGTTCTTATTAAAATATTAAACTGACTCAATTGAACTACTTCTAAAATTGCTCAAAAATTATACTTAATATTAAAACATTAATATTTCACACAAATTATGAAAATCTTATACAAAATCAGTAAAGGGGGAATATAATAAGTCCTTAAAATATTAATAACATCACCTATGTAGTTTTATTTAACAAAAAATAATGATATTAAAATTTTAAAAATAATAATATTTCTATCTAGATGCAATTTCATTAAATTTTTCATAGTGGAAAACATCACGTTATTGATCGAATTAAATGTAAAAATGGTCCCATATAGAATCATACAATACCAAACCCCAAAGTGGGGAAAATTATTAATTAAAAACTAAATTCATTTGATCATTATATTAAATAATATTATGATGATACTTACATAAATATTTCATAGTGATTAGATCTATCTCCTTAATATTTAGTTTATCCTAAATAAATTATTTTTCAATATTTTTTTCATTTGATTTCATTTTATTATATTCTAAAACCTATTTACCTAACATAATATGTACTAAATTATTGATTGTAATGTAAATGTAATTAACTAAATTATACCATGTGGGAATGTCTATCTAGTTGTAATGTCTTAGGCCCACCTATTATTCCCGGAGTAATGATCTGGTTAATACTGAACATGAATTTTCATATTCATTACCATTTAGTGAATATGTACCCAAACTACATCCACATTCTAGTCTCTTGAAATGGGTTTAATTTATTATAATACCATATTAAAAAAACGTTACCAAAACTATAGGATAAAATCCAATACATATACCCATCCTTTAGACACATCCATATTGTTTAAAAATCATATTCTAATACCCAAAACAATTATTCCCAATTTTTATACAACTTATGATATACGAACCTAATAAATGAATTTATATAAAAATTTGATTGAAAAAATATTTAATCTAAAAAACAATGGAACAAACTAACGAAATGAAGGTTTATGTTTATATGAGATTAGATACACATATAACATAGTTATAAAACACATCAAAATTCCTTATAACTAAAAACTCTAAACCCCTTTATAATAAAACAAATTATAATACCTATAATCAAATAATGGGGTATGAAAATATAAGAATGGGTTGAGTTAAAATTATTAGTAATTAGAGCATGTAAACTAGTCGAAAAAGTTAGATATTAAAAATGTGGAATGAATTTAATAATGATTAAATATCTGATAAAAATCGTGGAATCATTAGTGGAAACCATACGTAATTATTAAGAAATAAGGATAATTCAATAAAACAAACTACACATGAAAGGTTATCAAATTAATGTTATAATATTATATCTATAATATATATAGAGATGAAATAATAACTGAGTAATTCAGAATATATCTAGATCATAGAATATCATAAACTATAGTTGTATTTCGAAAATAGGTTTCATTTTAGATAATTATTACCAACATATTCATATAAAAACATTATGAGATAACTGATAATTTTAAAAAAAATTATTTTGCGAAAAATAAAATCATGTTCACCATTCAAATTATGAACAATACCATGTATTTTAACAATTTAAATTGTGATCAGATCTTTTAATTTCCACCATTCATTATATAATTATACATAAAACAAATATCAATGCCCGAGAAGGTGATAAAATACCCCACAGATCATCAATATATATGAGGAAAACATAAACATTAAATCATTTAGATTATCATAGTGGTCCCATAGTAAGAAAATAATATTCACTTCATTTCAAAAGTTTATCACATAAAATTAATTTTCATTAACATGATCGATTTATTCTGAATTTAATCTCACTTAATATAAGTATTTAAAAAACATCATATTCTGATGATTTACAATGAATTAGTCAATTGGAATATATTTAAAAATATTTTTGTGAAGTGGTTCCGTTTTCATTTTACATTCCAATTCTGTTAATGATGAAGAGAAAACATCATGAACCACTAACTAAAAAAATTAAATAAAATTTCATTGAACATAAATATGGAATACTGAAATATTTAAAAAATTAAAAACAGAAGATCTTGAAATTGAAAAGTTTATTAAATATCTAAAATACCAATATTGAATAACCACATAGTTAAATGGAAAATAGAGCCATTAATTTAAAATGAATAAAATAAAATATAAGCATCATAGGAGATAAATAAAAAATGTGTTCCCCATAATGAAAATAGAACATTGGTGGGATATAGATAAACAGAGAAGAAAAATATATTTATATTATATATGAATTATTAATAAAAATTAATATTTATGAAAATAGAAATTCTTGATAGAAGAATCCATTTTTATAAAACATGATTTCCAGTAAAATATTGTTTAAATATTTTATAACATCATCATAATTTATATTAAATCAATCATGAATGATTATTTGAATAGCTGATTGGTAATAACCTTTGTAAAGGATTTGTGTCAAGATAAATTTTTATATTTATTCCTACTTAGTCAAATACTCTCTAATATTCTTATTAAATAAACTTAAATATATTTATATTAAATTTAAATACCTTATTCGTATACCTTACAATTTCTATACATCAGTTATTTATTATAATTATATGTGCTAGTAATCATAAAATTTTCCTCATTAGGTGATACTAGCATTAATGGTTTTTTACATGATTTATGAAATCTATTTTAACCTATTATTTAATATAATGTTGGACATTCATATATCATATATGATAATAAAATATCTAACATGTATTAATTTATAATGTTATTATATCATTCTATAATTGATTTAATAATGTTAAATTAAAATCAAATCAGTGTTGACTTATAATTGTAATTTTAGTGATCAATGATGATAATTTGATAATAAGTTAAATAAATAATATATAAAATAAATAATGATTAAATAATTATAATTTAAATATTAACATAAATAAATATGAAAATTTAATCTTCAATTTTCATCCATGGTATATGTTTGTGTCTTAATTCATATAAATTGTTAAAACAACATATATACGATCGGGTTAAAATTAGCATTGTGAGTATGATCATTATATTTTTATTTAGATAATATATATTTTAAGAGGAATAACAATTATAGTATTTTAATTTTAAAAAATTTAATCATATTTTAAGCGTTTTATATATGAAATATATGTTTGGAATAGAAAAGTGATTTTGATGAGGTGGTGGTCATCACAATGTATAGTTAAATATTTTCATTCCAGAATGAATTAGATTGAAGAAATGTATATTATAATTTCTATCTAAATAAAAACAATTATATTATATATGATACATTCATATAACAATCTCATAATTATAACAGGTGAGGAGACGTGTTGTTGAAAAATTCATGACATCCCTTTGTCAAATTTTTATTCTGCACATGAAAATGACCTATTATATTTTGTATTCTATGTAGATTAAAATGAAGAAATATTTATTTTTAAATTAACATTAGAAAAAATAACGTTACTTGTGATACTAGAGTCATAATATTTATAAATTAAATATAATATTTGGTGTCAATGATTAATATGAATAGGATAATGATTAAGTAATACTCTCTTTATGACCTCAAACATTCTTTTTGATGTCTCCTTTGAAATGAAGGGATAAAGATAAATTTTAATGACGAATGGTTTAAAGATGTTATAAGA
This sequence comes from Viscum album, assembly GCA_963277665.1. Classification (NCBI taxonomy): domain Eukaryota; kingdom Viridiplantae; phylum Streptophyta; class Magnoliopsida; order Santalales; family Viscaceae; genus Viscum; species Viscum album. The sequence goes on along the minus strand of OY728146.1, from coordinate 1,507,852,538 downwards.
ATTTCATATGGATCAATATTTTATATGGATAAGAGAAATTGACCTAGGAATGTGGATAATAAAAGGTTTCATGTGATCCACTTTTATTTGTAAAAAATGAAAAATTCTATGCATACTGTTTACTTTATAATGATATTAATATAGTTTTGATGGGATAATTACAATAAAAATATAAAAAAATTGATTTATGAGTGAGATAGGTTTTATGAACAGTCATCCAATTATTTAGATTCAATTTTGAAATATTTCTAATGTCATTTAATCTTATATTTAGACTTTTAGATTTTTGGGATTTCAAAAGGGTAACTATTTTCAACTAAGTAACATACGCTGTACATAAAATAATAAATAACCACTCTTATCCAAAAATATATATCTTGAACCAACATTATCTCTTCACTAAATATAATTTACATTTTAAATAAATGGAAATAATATTTTCATTTAAAACAGTTTATATATAGAAATCCTGTTTTTATTGAAAATTGATGTAATAAACATCATGCGATCTTAATCATTATAAGATTTTGATACCTAGTAAATATGTGCTAATATAATTATAAATGTTTTTATGTAAATTATATGTTTATATTTTGATAATTTAATATTATAATTTACTTGATGAAAAATTCATTAGAGTTAAAAAAATTATATAAAATAAAAGTTTTACTCTTATAATTTTAATTAACATCAATATTAATGATCATATTTTTATGTATAATAATGATATGTTATTTTTTATATAATTTTTTCTAACTGATTGCAAATATTTATACTAATTTTCTAGAACTAAATTCAATAAACGATGAAAAAAATTTAATATAATAAAATGAATCTCATTTTTAAAGTAAAATATTTCATAAATTTCTAAATTTATAAACATGATTTTTATAAGTAATTCAAATATTAATTTAATAATTTATTTTAATTTATAAATATATATTTTATATGAAGAATTTTTTTAAAATTTATTAATTCATTATTCTCTTATGGTAATTTCATACAAAGATGTCATTTCTGAATTCATTGATTATTAACTATTCACATAAAAATCAATTAATTTTGAAAAACACAAAAACAATAATAATCCTCACCTAATTTTATAATTATATATACAAAATTGAATATATTTATTCATAAAAATATTCAATATATTATACATTTTTATTTTAAATAAAAATTATATATAAAATTTTTTTTATTGAAAAAATGCAGAGTTTAACATTTCATAATACTTAATTAAATATTGTTTATGTTCCAAATTTATGAATATATATTTATATAATACATGATCAATTTACATTATAAATTTATTAACTATTAGGTAATTGTTTTTTATAGTTCATTCGTGTTTTTCAAACATAATATTTATTTAACAAAAATTCATAATAAAATTTTGGTTTATTACATACAGGGACCTGATAAATATTTCTAAGGATTAAAACCTGTCTTGTCTATTTAATTAATGTAATATAATGTATTTCCTAAGAATATATATCTATTGAAAAATAATATTAGATTCCAAAAATTAGATGTTAAATACGAGTTATATAATCGAATCATTTCCTATTATTGGAAAAGTGGATCTAAGAGAACTAACATAGGGTAATAAGGATGTGTACCAAAAATTTGTATCCTTGTAAATAGTGTATAAATATAGTAATAACAATTTTGATTCCAAATTATACATGAATATCAATTTATTTAAAGAAGGGATAGATTTATCTGAAATTATTTCTCATATTATCAATCGTGTAACCATGTGGATAGGTTCATGTTTTTTTCTAATATTCTACATCATGAATAAATATATATATAATGGAAACATTAATTTAATGAAAATTGGTGTTATAAATATTTATGATAGCGTAGATTGATATTATAGATTAAAAATATGGGGGTCATGTGTGAGATAAAGAGTAGAGTATTTTACATTTTACAGAAACACCAATGTAGTGGATAAAAAAGTTTTATGACATTATAAATAAGAATGGGTTTGAATAAATTTACTCTAAAAATTATATCTATTTGAAGGTGTCCAGGGTTATATGTTTTTTTCATACTTCTCATGTATTAAGATGAAATTCCCTTTGTGGGTGTATAAATATAATAGACTATACAATAGAATGATTATATTTAATGATGTAAATATTAAATGGTCTCATAGAAATAATAATATCATTGGGTATGTTGTTCAAAATATATATGAAGTCCCCAATGATGGTAATTTCATAATATTTTTTTACAAAAATATTTTTTATATTATTTAATGTTGATAATATTAAATCATTTCAGCCCCATTCTTTAGTCAATTAATTTTATCCTAATAGGATGGAACAAATATTTATGATGAAGAAATGAATATAGAGAAACATCTATTAAAAAATTTAGTTGTTTCAGGACCCTTATTCTTCAAGATGTTGGAAGGGACAACAATTTTTCATGCCCTTCCTTCTTCAATATGATGGAGTGATAATTACCCCCAAGTCCCACCTCCAATAGGCCGTGGAGTGTTCACTAGCACCAAGGGTATGGAATCTCACAAAAAAAGGAAGGGATTACAAATTTTAAGGAAAACATGATCAGGATACGAGATTTTAAAGTCCAAAAAAAAAACTAAACCTCTATTTAAGGGGAACCAAATCACCACCCATGATTGATTTAAAAAAATTATCCCGACACCAAAGCTGGTAAATTCCAGCATTGTCCTCAATGTCCTCTAAGAAACGTGAAAATAGTTTTATATTGTATGGTGAGAATACCAATATAATCAATATGGAAACCAAATTCACTCATTCAATAGTGGGAGAAGCATAATAATTCTCCCATGAAAATAGTAGAAACCAAAAAAAAAACTAACAATGAAAGCTAACTATCTGAGCCTCACCAAGGTGCACTCCCCAATTACCACATGGCGAAACGATAAAAAAATATGCACATTAATGATTTCAGAACACCATACCACTTTCCCACTTGTTTTATACTTTTCCCTAATAGATAACGTCTTGAATATATCACTATTCTCAAACATTGTCCCACTACCACAACATCTGGCACACACCTGGGCCAAAAACCACACATATCCTGCCCACAGACACATGTGTCACAATAACCACACCCCTCGCTCGAATAAACTAGGCCTCATAATGTAGACACCAGGGTAACAAACCTCCACTGCAAAAACCAATGCCTCTCACCCACACAACATCCTTCTCTATATATCTTGGGCTATATTAAAACTCATACTATTAAAGTATTTCTAGATATGCTCGAGCTGTATGAACCATATGAGGGTGCAGGGAAGAAAGTCAGTAACCAGACATCCATCTTCCAATTGGGTTTTTGTGAAGGACACCTTATCCCATTAAATGTGTATTTTGTTTTTTATTTATCAAAATTTTTGGGATATGTACTAAAAATCACAAAGAATTACAAGTTTATATTTAAAGGTAAAAACAACTTAGCCAAACCTATGGGTTTACAAAAAAAACAACCAGCCCACACAAAACGCCTTTTTTCTAAACCTATATGTATGTATCACTACTGATAATGGTCACATCTGTAAGTGGATGTATACCCTCATCCAATCCATTTAACCAAATTATATTTTTCATTTATTAATTATTAATTTATTGATTCCATCACTACCCAGGAAACTAACAAATTCAACACCAACAACCATTCTCAAAAGACCAAGAGCTTGATTAACTAAATCTTGTTCATTCTTATTCCACAATGTAACCCATTAATGTCACAAAATGGCACTGATATCGAGAGAACATGTTAATATTTATACACTTTCATCATTAAATACGAGAATATGGACCAAGGTAATTGCTATCCTTTTTAACACCCATTCATAAAATCAAACTAGAAAAACCTGTTTGCAGTCCAAGTACACCCCAACACTGTATAGATATAGTCCCACTATAGATGGAGTTCATCGATTCAAAAAAAAATATCTAAACATGATATTTTATCACAACTTCTATACCACCACATATAGAAATCATATATAAAAACACCACCAAATACCACCCCGCTGCAAAAGCAGGTCATCCCCTAAACATTAGGTCTTACCTATGTCTACCCATCGTACCCATAACAAGGTTACCAACAGAAAATTAACACAACCACACAAAGTACCAAACACAACAAAAGACATCACAAAACCACACCATTGAGCCAAGAATCTCCATATTTATAAATTGGGGTTCTCAAATTTCACTATAAATAAAAGGTGTGATCACGGAACATGTTTGATCCCATAGAGTCCATTTATTGAACCATGTATACATGATTAAAAATACTTCATGCTACAACCATTTATCAAATCATCACAAAATAAATAAATAACACCACCAACGCACATGAAATAGCCACCAAAGAGCATGGTTTTCGTAAGGCCATATTGTCCACACAATTCAAGACAAGATTTATGGGTAACAATTAAAACAACATATGTTACATCATCAATTCCCCACCATTATTTCATTGACCCATGATGTCTTATGATCACAATATTATCTATCCGTAATTTATTAATTTTTAAGGAAATGTATTCCTCAATTATTCATGACGAAATGTTACTACACCTACCACACATAATATATAAATAAAGGTAGAAGGGTATCTATTTGAAATAACTTGTAACCAAAATTACTATTTTTTCCGAATCAAGGGGGGTAGCATGAGCAATTGGAATGAATCCAAAGGACAACAATTGGTGGCTACAGAATAACACACAAGACTCCACAGGTAGTAATATCTCCTGGTGTACCAAGAGAATAGAGAGTACGAGACCTCCAATTTTGAAAAATTCATATCCTATATCAACAAAACAAAAAGTGATTCAAAACTCATTAACGTGAGATCATGGTCAAGATCATGAAGATTGAATATAGAAAATTCCCAAAGAATTATCTTGCTAAATATGTAATTATAATCCTTTTAAATTCCCTTAAAAATGCATAAATAATGTAGTAAACATGGTTTACATCTAATAAAATGTTGGAGGGGCGAAATTGGATAAACATGGAGGAGTTGGGAAAGACTATAAACTTTTAAAAGGGTGATCCACCATTTGGTGTGACACCATTTTGGTGTGAAACTATCACAATTCCACTACTAAATTACCATAATTTTGGTGTTCCTCCATAAGGGAGCCACAATTTTGGAGTGCCTCAATTACAGTGCCACCATCTTGGTGTGCCACCATTTTGGTGAAACAATTTCATGATACAAAATTATTTGTATACTCCAAAAAAATACCATGTGACCCCCAAGAAAAATTGAAGCATTGGATTTCCACAAAGGAATGTACTGGGGAAATATGAAAAATTATATGAGGTACCTCTAAAACTATTCTCATACCCAAGAATTTAAAACAATACTCATTAAAAGAGGTGTCTGAACAACCATCCTGTAAGATAACCCACAGGGAAAAACCACATTGTGTTATTTAAAAAATGGCTTGAAAACCGCGACATCCAAGAACACCTAACAGACTGGTACTGCCCCACAAAAGCACAAAAAACCGAAAAGTCGCACTATTAGGAAACATGGATTAGGGTTCTCCTTCTTCTAGGTCGAGATACTATCCTATTTGGGTGGAACTGACTCAACCACATGGGTTCAATCTCATCTATATTAATGTGTTTTCATTTGGGATCATGTCCCCCCTCCCCACAGTCAGGACATTTCAAACACATCCATAGAATAGAGAAATAAATAATCTCATAGAAAATGAGGTTAGCCATTACATAAAAAGAAAATCCCAAAGCAAGATACAAGAGAAAAACCCTAAATAGCTCTGGGTACTAGTCACACATTTTGGGATATCTCTCCAAAGTACTCTCATTGAGGCCACCCTGCCTCCATAACACATGAACCAATGGAATGGTACATCTATGTAGAAACTTTTCCCCATGATCCTTGATTCTTACTGGTTACTCCTCGATCGTCACGTCATCCGAGATATCCAAATTTCACCACTTAATGGTGTGGGAGTACCCTTGTAGATACCAACAGAGAAAAGGGACATGGAAGATGTTGTGGATCTTATCCAGCCACATTGGCATGCCAACTGATATGAAACCTCTCTAACTTGTCCCAATACCATAAAAGATCAAATGAATCAGGGAGAAATCTTTCCTCCTCCACCAAAAAACATCTACCATCATCAAATGGAAACCTTAATGAATACATGGTCCCCAAACTCAAACTATAATGGCCTCCTCTTATGATCGACATTCAACATCTATTGGTCTTGTGCTTCCTTCATCCTCTCACAGAAAAGCTTCACCTGCTCTGTCATACTAGCCACAACTTACAAACCAAGAATAGCTACCTCCCCAACATCCATCCAGTACTATGGTGAACGAGAAGACCTCCCATATAATGAAAAGAATTGAAAAATAAAAATTGAAGAGTGATAGATATTATTGGAAGCAATATCTACCATGGGAAAATGTAGAACACAATACACACTAAAGTTTATAACAAATTCCCATAAAATTTCCTCTAACATCTTGATGGTATTCTCTGTCTGTTCATCCATATGAGGGTGGAAGGTTTTTCTGAGGCGTAACTGAGTTCCAAAGGCATGCTGAAATACCCTCTAGACTCGCGACATAAAATATCTCTCCCGATCCAAGAGAATTGATCTTGTAACTCCTTAAAGGTGAACAACCTCATTCACATACCTCCATGCTATGCCATCCACTATTCTTGAATCCTTGATCACTAATTAGTGAGATGATTTTGTCAACTAATACCCTGCTAAAAACATATCATCATATCCTACCCAAGACTTGCATACTCCTATGATGAAATCCATCATGATGTAATACCACTTCTCTCTGAAATGTCTAAGTGTAGAAAAAAATATTCGGGAACACGATGCTTAGCCAAAACTTGCTTTAACTCTAGGCACCATGCGATAAATTCCACCACAACCCACTTCTCCCCAAGCTACAAGTATTGTTCCCTGAAGCCTCAGTAAATTTTAGAAACCCCTAGATACACTACCAGGGGTGAGCTATGGAACTCATACAGAACTTCCTCACACATTTCTAGTTGGACAAAAAACTTCCCATGGAATAACTTTCAATTTTGGATATCCTCTGACTATCCCTCCAAATAATCAATATATAATGATTTATCATGCATTACATCAGTCTTTGAGTCACCCCATTGAGACTATTAAACCTAATTCACCATGGTAAACTTCACTATCATCTTAAATAGACAGCCTCTACCACCATCTGCTCTCAAATCCTGATGCAAAGTGACCAACTCCTTAATTTCTTTCCTAGCACAGATAGATTCTCAATCTACCTCCTCCAACAAAATCCTTCATAAGGCATCGGCCACCACATTTCCCTTTCATTCGGTGTATGAGATATTGATGTTGTATTCATATAGAAACTCCATCAACCTTTGTTGCATCATGTTCATGTCTCACTAAAAGAAGATATACCTCAAGATCTTATGATATGTGAAGACAAAAAATCACTCCCAATTGAGGTAATGTCTCCAAAAATTCTATGTGAATATGACGTCTTCACATTATAGATCATGGTTACCAAAGTTATATTCATTTTGATGTAACTACATAGAACCATAATAGATTTCCCCCCACTATTTCATCAACATACATCCCGATCCTTGATCAGAAATGTCACCGAACACCTCAAATGTAACGTCTTCCTCTAGAAACATAAGCATTAAAGCATTGACCAGCTTTCCCTTCATGAAGATGATGGATACCTAACACTGCTCACCCCTACAAAATTCTTGGTCTTTTCAGGTCAAATATATCTATAGTGCCACCACTCTAGAGAAGTCGAGTATGATCCCCTAGTAATAGCCTGTTAGACAAAGGAAGTTATAAACCTCTACCATGGTCATGGGTGATTCCAAATAAATATTTCTTTAACCTTTTATGATTATACTGTTATCCCATATTAAGACACCACATTTCCATGAAAGTGAACATCTCACATCCAGAACTTGTACTTAGACAACTTCCCATAGAGCCGGTGGTGCCAGAGGTCCTCCATGATTGTCCTGAGGTGCTCAACGTGCTGCTCATATAACACTGTGTAAATCAGAATATCATCGATGAACATGATGGTGAACTGGTATAGTAATATTTGATAATAGCGTTTATAATCCCCATGAACATGGTTGGAACATTCGTAACATCGAAGAGAGTGACCACGAACATGAAGGGCCCGTACCTACACTTGAATGCAGTACCTGGGATATCACCCTCGTTCCAACTACACATGCGATATCTAGACCGCAGATCGACTTGGAGAACCATACTTCTCCCCTTGACTAGTCAAAAAGATCATCTATTATTAGGAGAGGTTAATATTTTTGAACCATTAACTAATTAAATATCTAGTAATCTATGCATAGACTCAAGACACAGTCTATCTTCTTTATAAACAAGAGAGGATCACCCCATGAGAAAACATTTTACCAAATAAAAACCTTTTTCCTTATGTCATCAACCTCAGTCTGTGAATCCTACAACATTGAAGGCTCCATCTTATAGGGATCCATAAAAATCCAATAGGCACTAGGTTTTGAGTATATTCCATAGTCATTTTCATTTCAAGGGGTAGATTCATAATTTATATTGTGATAACATCCAGGAACTCCCTGATAATTCTTGGAACCTCCACCTTATCAGGATCCACAGACAACTCTGATAGCTTGGCTAACACAGAATGTAGAGGAACCACATGTCGGCTTCCCTCTTGACTACTGCGCCCATAAAAAAGCTACATCATGGCCATCCAAATCTGAAAACACCATGCTCATCCAGAAGAAGTAGATAAGGTCATCCATAAACAACAACCAATCGAAGAAAAGTATTAAATCAGTTGGATTCATTTGTAGTATAATAATATCCCCACTGGATTGATACGACACCGTCATTAGTCTACATTCCTAGAAAAGGTCAAACAAACTGGTCTGACCTCCAACTGGCCTGCTCAACCTTAGTGGCATAGAATGTCCCTCTATATCTAGTCCCAAGTCATGGGCAGTAATTGGTGAAACAAATATGTTTTAAGATCTTTAATAAAGCAAAGAACATGAAACAATACTAAATAGAGTGATCATACCTCGAACAACCTTCGACCAAAATAGAAGTACTTTGTGAGTGGCATGAAATTGCCCACGCCTAGACCCATAACCACTATTCTGTCGAAAAACTCCCTGAGCACACCCTGGTTGATTTCCCTAAAGAGAGCCCTATGGTTAGCCAACACCAGCACCGTCGTACTATAGTGGGGTTGGAGCCTGTTTCCCCATCTGCTGGAAAGGGCTGACCAGAAACATCTGCTATTGAGGTGGTTGCTAAACATGCCCACCACCACAATTCTGAGCTCAAACTAGGATCTACTTTCGAACATATCCAAAACCTCCAGAGAAAAAGATCCTCAGTCATGGGCCCAAGGGGAATGGGTGAGATCCAAGAGATCAGAATTTTAACTGATGAGGCCTACTTCCCACTGACCTAAATCTGGATGACCCTGATGTTGGAGACCTGCTTTTAACATCTTTCCCCTTTGATGAATATGGAGAGATCCCCTCTCATGGTAACCCTCCCAATGATTGAATCCTCTCAAATACATTGTACATCATCTGAAAATTTAATTATGTAGGTTGGGTGAAGGGAGTGGAAACATATTGAAGAGAAAGTCAGAGTGCCCCCTCCAAGTGTCTCGCTAGATACTCCTCATCATGAATGTAATACAGAGAAAATCATAGGAGATTTGTGAACTTGATCCCTAGATCAATCACCAATATACTCCCCTACTAGAGGGTGAGAAACTTCTTCCTCTTCTCGACATTCATCATTGGAGATACACACTAATTTTGAAACTCCTTCTCAATGTCATCCCATGATACCTCGATCTCCTTCCTCTGCCTGAGGTAAAGCATCCACCACTGACATTACACTACTCGCAAATGTCTCCCTGAAAGTGGAATACAGAACTTCCTCATAGCATAGATCAAGGTAAATGTGATTTTCAGCTCCTCAATTTAGCCCACCTTCCATAAATATGAAATTCTACCTTTGTACTTCCCTAGGATATTCTACTAGAATTTATGAATGGTATTTTTCCACAATTCAACTTCCACTTCTCAATTGGCCATCTGCTGATCAACCTTGTTGGTCTTCTGAACCTCAACTACTCATACCACATTTTGGCGACAGCTTGGTTCTAGAGATAAAAAGGTAAACAAGGAATTCCTAAGCCTGGGTAGTATGATTTTATTAAGATTTATGTTAACTCATTATCTATATTAAATTAACAAAAAACACACAATACAAACAATTTAAAAAATTAATGATTATAAATCTACCTTTCCTAGGGTTTCTACGTAGCAATCAGCATATCCTCACTTGGTCATTCGGTAGGCCCATTGTCCTTACATCGGATACTGGGAGACCCTAAATTCCTTTTTATAGTAGGACTTCCCTAACCTATTCATTCACAATGATTTCCTAAAACTGTTTCCCTACCATCCCATGAAATCACCATTATGCTGAACTTCAAACTCCATCCTATATCTTAACCATCACCCCTAATACCATCCTATCATGACCCACCTTCTTCATGACAAGGTATTGGACAACAAAGTTACACACCCTTCCTTCTTCCAGATAAAGGAGTGATAATGGCCCATGATTCCATCTTTCGATAAGCCCCGAGTGGTTACTAGCACCATGGGTATAGAATCTTACACTCAATTGATGGCATTACCCTTTTTAAGGAAAACATGATTGGGAGATAAAGGTGTAAAAATCCTGAATAGTACCAAACTATTATATAAGGGAACACAAAATCCATCCTATTCATGACTTAAACATAAACTGTTACAAAGGTAAAATAGAAACTGCAATGAAACATACCGAAAGAAAAGACTTAGTAGAATCACAATCACTATCTCGTCATCTGAGATAGTAATGTCCCGTATGGTCCCAATGTCCACTAGGGAACCTAAAAATATTTTTATATAATAGGGTAAGAATACAAGTATAATTAGTAGGGAAATGGAAGTCACTTTTTCACAATTGGGAGAAGCATACTAATGCCTCTATGAAAACAATAGAAATGAACATCTCCTAATGAAGAAATCTAACCTCCCCAGCCTCACCAAGAAACACTCCCCATATAACGCAATTGATGTAAGATAATAATATAAGCAATCGATGATTTGGGTACCCCTATCTAGTTTCCCTCTGGTTATATTCTTTTCTATAATGGATAATGTATTGACACTTCTGTTCTTCACAAATGTAGTTCCACTTCCACAACTGCCCATAGACACCTGGGCTAAAAACCACACATATCCCACCCACAAACACCTGGCTCACAACAACAACACATCTAACATAAAAACACACGGGCCTCAACCCGAATACACATGGGAAACAATCCTGGCATTAAAAAACCTAGGTCTATCACCCACACTATGAAATTCTCAAAGGATAATGGGATATAGTAATCACTAATACATTACATCCTACCAAGATATGCTCGAGTGATATGAACTAGAAGAGGGTGCGAGGAAGAATGTTCATAAACAACTACCCCTCCTCCCATTGGGATATTGGTAAAGACATCCTCAACCATGAAATCGGGGTTTCAACATGTATATCTCAAAATGGGTGAGGTGCGTATTGAAAATAACAAGGATCTACCAGTTTATACATATATTTAAACAAACACTAACCCCAAACTATGGGTTTCCAAAGTAGAAACTATCCCTCAACAACAACCTTTGCAGCTACCCTTATTTGAATGTATCACGATAAATGATGGTCACTTACATATTTTTAATTATACGCCCAAAAAATCCACTTAACAAAATTTCATTATGCATTTATCAATTATTCATTTATTCATTCCATCCCTCCCAGAGAATCTAATAACTGAAACAATAGAAACCATTCATAAAAGGCCAACATCCTTATTAACTAATGCACGTTCATTATTATTCAATAATTTTACCCATTCAAGGCACAATAAGAAACCAATCTTGAGTGAATATGGGAAACATTATATAATTCCAACATTATACAAGGGAAGATGGGCCAAGGTATGAGATTTCCATTTTAACAATGTTTCATGATTTTTTTTGAAAGAGCCTTCTTGTAGTCCCACTACACACAGACACTACATAGATGTAGTCCCACTACCAAAAAGATTATCCATTCCACAAAAAATAAATCTCTCAACTTAATATTCTATAACACCTCCTATACTACCCCATATACAAATCCCATAGCAAAACCCCACCAGACAGTAGCCTCATGGACCAAATAATATATCCCAAAAACACAAAATCATTACCTATGTCGACCCCTGGATCCTTTAATCAGGTTACCAAAAAAACATTAGACAACCCCCATATAGTAAAAGACACAACCAAAAAAATCACACATCCATACCATCAAGCCAAGTATATTCAGATTTAGAAAGATGGGTACTTTAATTCCTCATTAAATAACAAGGGTGATCAGAAAAAAAATTGATCTTGGAGAAACAATTTATTAAACCAGGTATATGTGGTTATGAAAATATCATGTTACATCTATTTATCAATGAATCACAAAAAAATATAGAACACCACTAGCACGCAATCAAACACCCCCAAATTCCAAGATATTTAGAAGGCCTTGTAGCCCATACAATTCAAAACGAGGTTCATGGATAATAATTAAAACAACATATGTAACACCATCACTTCCATACTGTTATTTCATTGAACCTAATTGTTTATCATAATAATATTCCCTTTCCCACGTTTATTACTTGTTATGGAAAATGACTAAAAAATTCTTAAAAAATAAATATTATAATACCTACCCCACATGATACACAATTAGATGTTGATGAATCCATACATGAAAGAAAAGGTGACTAAAACACCTATTTGAACCAAAATAGGGGGTCACATGAGCTGTAGGAAGGACTCCAAAGGTACTCAATCGAAGACTACGACACCACAAATGAGACTCCATGGGGAGGGAGTACTGTAGGCACACCAAGAGAATATCGTGGAGAGGAAATTCGTTTTATAAAAAGACATATCCAATATAAACCAAATGGAAATGGTTTTAAAATTAATTAACAGGGGATTGTGGTCAAGATCATGTAGTTTGAATATCTTAATGTCCTTAGAGAGTTAGGATATTAGAGATATACATAACATCCTATGAAACACCCTTAAAAATCCCAAGAATTATTTAAATTCAGTTTACATCAAATAAAATGTAAGAGGGAGAAACATTAAAAATTAGGAGAAACTAGGAAAAATTTAAAATTTGTAAAAGGCTGAGCCACCGTTTGTTGTGCCACCATTTTAGTGTGCTTTCATTTTGGAGTTCCACTATTTCAATGTGCCACCATTATGGTGCCACCGTTTCAGTGTGCCTCTATCATGGTGCCATCATTTTGGTGTGCCACTATTACAGTGTCATCATTTCAGTATGCCTCCATTAGGGTCCCACCATTTTGGTGTTCCACCATTACGGTGCCACTGTGTCGGTGTACCACTATTACAGTGCCACTATTTTGGTGAAACCATTTGGTGAAAGAAGCTTTTGGGAACACTCTTAAATAACCACTACGAACCCCAAGAATACCACAACCACTGTATTTATGCAAAGGAATATCATAGGGAAATTCGTGTCATAACAAGTTTTATGTATAATTTATTCTAGGATTTTAGAAACCCAAGACATTTCTCATGATGTGGGTGTTTTCAATGCATTAATGATAAATTTGGTAATGAGAAACCAGAAATCATAGTGGTTTATCTATTGATATATGAATTGTTTGGAAGAAATGAATAATTGTTCAAATATTCTTGAAGTGTTATAATGTAGTGTAGGCTATGAATTATTTATAGATATAAATTAATATAATTGTAAAATAGTTTTGGTGTTTTTATTATTTTAAATTTCTATTATATGGATATTGATATTATAAATTGTATATGTACTATTAAAAATTTAATCACAATATGATTCAATTAATAATACGGAAAATGAAAACATATACATGATGTTTTCCAAATTGTATATAGAAGAACGTAAGATGTCTGAGTTTTATTTTATGATAGTCAATATGAAATCTATAAAGATGAAATTTTATTATTCCACTCTCAAAGGATGAAAATATTGACGAATTATAAATTCCCCTTCTTAATTTTTGTGGATAGGGTTCCCATAATTTATATGATTTTTATGAACTCAAATATGACAATTATTTTTCAAATAGTAATCATCTATAAAATTTTATTGCATTGTTATGTCTTTCTTGAAATTTTATGATCATAAGGGTGATTAGAGACCTTAAGTAGCATTTTGGGATATATTTAAATAAAAAAATCCTTTGAATATGATTATTATTGAATCTTAAGAATGATAAACCAGGTGTGATATTTTTTTGGAATTTTGTTAATTAAATATTGAATATGGTTCCTGATGATTATAATGATTGGATACAAACTATGTATCCATATCATGCAGGAAACTCATGGTAGTAAAAGGATGAAATATATACGATTTCATGAACTAGAAAAATATTGTATTAGAGCATAATTAAACTTGAGAATAACCTCAGTGGATTCTTATAATAAATTAGAATTATAAGGGGTTCTATAAGGGTAATTTGAAGTTATTCCTTGTGACATATTTTAAAGGATTAATGGAATCAGTGATTTTCTAGGTTTTACTACATGTTTATAAAGAATATATAAGGAGACATTTCACTGTTAATAAGAAAAATATGGTTGAGGTGATGTAATAGATATTATATGTGTGGTCAAAAATAACAATGGTGGGTTCCCTAATAAGTTTTGAATGATGTGGAACAAAATTCACTAGACGAGCCACACTATAATTCATTGAGTTGGGGGACCACAAGAATTGTCAAAATCCTTGTCTTCGTAGATGATGGATAATCATAAATAACTTTTGATCGATGAAACATTGAAAACATGGTATGTTCTATCTATTCCAATTAATATATTGTAATGATATATTTTATTTCTCAATGTGGTACTCAAAATAAGGAACTAACTAAAGTAATTTTAGTAAAACTATAAGAAATATTTATAATTATCTATTACATTCAAGATAAATTGGTAACTATGTAAGGATACAAACACCCTTCTGTGGTAATAATATTTTTTCATTATTTTAAATCCCTCACTAAGTAGTAAAAGAGGGATTATAGAGTTATTTTTTAATTATAAATTTTTTTAATATTTAGGAAATAACATCCCATAATTTTATCTGACAATAAAATATAATATTTATATCTCCCACTAGATTATTCATTTGTGACATAGGTTATCTCACACAACTCTTAAATTAATTAAAACATGGTTGTGTTTTTTGAATTCATTATATTGGTAATTGATGAATTTAATTACCCTAATAATGTTTATCACATGGAATGTATATTCCATGAGAAAAACACATTAACCAAGAGTGTTATATCCAGAACCACTCTCATGATAGAGATTCATGTAACCAATATTTGAAAATATAAATATGTATTATATTAATTATTTTTGGTCTCTATAATTCTATTATTATGTTAAATTTTAACATTATATATCAAAAAAATGATTTTTTTTAGAAAATATATATGAACTATTTTAGAGAAAAATTAATGTGAAAAGATTGAAAAAAGAAACAGTTATGTAATAAAGTTATGTTCTACATGATATAATAATTTTAAATTATTCCACATGTAAAAATATTCTTTTTTATTTGATAAATAGATTATAAAATTAATATGTTTCATTATTTGTCTCAAATTTTTAAGAAATGTTATGTGAACCCAAAAGGCCAACCTCTAATAGGATAGGGGATAAAGAATTACATAGAGGTATCTATAAAAAAATAATGGGATGGATAACCTCTGAATATTTCATGTATTAATCTATCGTGAAATAATATTTATGATAGTAATAATTAATTTTCAAATTTGTAATCATGATCATGCATATATGAAAGACATCACTATAATACAAAACAATGTTTTTTAAGAACCTACACATTGTGTAGTTGGGGTTTTTCATTGTGTTAAGCAGCTCGTAATCCTACATGAATATTGGGTGGTCAAAACACATTAGGCACAATACTGTAGAAGTACTGTATTGGAATTGTAGCAGCGGAGTCACTATAGAAAAAATGGGAACCTTAGCAGTGGTGAGGACTGTAGCGGTGACAGACACTATAGCGGCAGTGTGTACCATGCGAGTACTGTAGCGGGAGGTTATTGTAGCAGAACTATTCTCAGAATGGGCCTCGGCCAAAAAATTTGGGCTTATAGGCCATATAATGGGCTACATGCCCACTAGGCCTTCAGGCTATGTAATGGGTCTCCATATACCAAGTAGAAAGTTTTCTTTTCTATGATTTAATAATAAAATGAGGATTTGGTCCCAACCTTTAAGAAAAAAACATCCCCTAAATTGAAAAATATATTTATAATCAATGTAAAAAAAATTAAAATTGATTATGAAAAAAAAAATTCCTCTATAATAAAAGTAAGGAGATATCAAATTCAATAACATCATTAAATTTCATGATTCCAATATCATAGAACATATACACTAATTTATCAACATAAAGAAATTTGTGGATTACACATATGTTCACATGAATGTATGAGAAATAATATGTAGTACAGTCATCATATGTACTGATCCAACCCACAAAAATTGTTATTATTAATATTCATCATAAATAAATAAGGTAAAGACAATATAAAAATTATAATTACACATTATCAATGATATATAATTAATATTAATAATTCATTTTATAACATCTCTAAATATAGATCACCAATACCATGTTATCCAAATAACTTTTCGTTTATATATGCATATATATACCAATGTTTTTATATCATGTAAAGGAAGGATTCCATGAACTATGATATACAAAATTTCACCAAAACATAAGACTATGTCATATTACCTGATCTGTATTTTTATTATATATTGTGTTATTATGGTTTTAACACTCATTGTTTTCAATAAATATTTTTATTCCATCCCCAATTATTATTTTTGTTCATTAACATGGTATATAGAAATTATTATTTTAATATATAAATATATTATTAAATAACTATAATACATCAAAAAATTTATTGTAGTTTTCATAATCAATGAATCACTTGGGATGGTTTATTGTGCCTTGCGGAATTATCACCCCTAAAGCTAGTCTCATGAGAAGACAACATCTCTATAACAAGTCAACCATTAACCAAGGGTCATCGATGATAAATGAATAATAACATAGAATATAAATATCTATCAGGATGATATGTTTATTTAAGGAAAAGAGATTCAAAATGAAAGGGGATCATCTTATTTTTGAAACCTAGAGTAGTGGGTGAGAATGAAAATAATTATTTATGTTCATCATATATGGTCTCCTTATTTTTTTTCATGTATGATAATAATAAATGAGAAATAAATATTTCCTTGATTTTTATATCCTATAATAGTTGGTGAAAATATAATATATTATTTTACATGTTGATCAGTCTCAATCCATGATCAGTGTGCGAGCACAAAAATATACAGTTTAGTTTGGGGTATCTACCACCATATTCCAAAAAACATCAAATTATAACAAATATAATGGAATCTGAGCAATAAAAGTAAATATTATACCTAATCAATTATTATTTTATTAATCAAAATCATACTCTAATATAATGAGTTTGATTTATCATTTAATCTACTTGGATTTAAATATAAATTAACATACTAAAATCCAATGGAAGTACATTTTCATTATTGGATTATTCAAGGTCACTAACAAACCATATAAATATATATCAATTCACATCTTATGATTATAACATCATCCTAATGAGTGATTAAATTAATGTTAATTATATTTTAATATAGTTAACATGTTTCATCTTCTTCGTCGAATCTCTAAACTCACAAATTCAAATGATGTGGCTCCTCCCATCAATCTTCAATACAATTTCTATAATTTCACATAATCCATTATTTATTTATAAATTCAGTTAAGTAATATCTTGTAATATATTTAAAATATATTTATCATTAATGAATTTAATATATACATTAAATTAAATGATATGTTGGATTTTGGTTATTATAAAATTTTGAATTGATAAATTTCTTATTAACTCATGCAATCATAGGAAATCCATACCAATAATAAAATACTCAGATATATAGACACACACATATTTATATATATTATTGTTTTTTGATATTCAACATCATCTATTTTAATTTCAAATATAATACATCTTTTCATAATATATCTATTTATTATTGATCACTTAGAAATCATAGACAGTATGTTTTAGTTGAATTTACACTATATTCTACAATGTATCAAAACTATTAGAAAAATGACATATCATGTCTTCTAAAATGACTACAATCATTATTATAATTAATACATGTTATCTAGGATCCATACATATAATTATTTTATGTTTAATGCATATGTAAGTATCTAAATACATATCCAATATGTTAAATTCTGGAAAACATACACTAATAAAATTATAAATAAAATATGAAGTAATTTGGTTAAAATTCATTAATAATTAATCATATTTTCATAATTAAAATATTTCATCCCTATGATGAGTCAATGAAAACCCAATGATATTTAACATAATATAGTAAATTATTTCGTTATTGGTTAATGTGGAAATACATAAACAAATTATAGAATGAACTTTATGATAATAATTTTTCAAATTTGATTAATAATATTTTCAAAAATAAACTAACTTTTTTAACTTGTTATTTTTTATTATGAAAACACGTACTTTAATAAACCAATATTAATGGTTTATCACATAATTATACACATAAAAAATTCATAAAAAATAAATAGTTCTATTGTATTTTGTAAATTATGAAGATTTAATTAATACTCTAAATGGGGGTTTTTTTTAAAAAACACTCCAAATTATTCCACTTTATTCGATTAATCTTACAATATATCATTGGATAATGTGGGAATAAAGATAAGAAATTTGTGAGTTGTAAGGCCTTGTAAGAGAACAATAAATGAATTACATGATGAATGTAATATAAATTATTCTTGATAAATATCATGGGGACATATTGGGGTTCAGAATCATAAACATAAGCATCACAACATTATATAAGAAGATATATTCATGGAAACATATAGAATTTGGAAACAACATAAAACATGAAATTATAAATAGAATTCAAGATTATCTCCCAATACATATTAATACAGTGTGATTAGGATATCTTGTAATTAACCATATATTATATATAATGTTTTAAAAAAAGTACCCAATGCTTTGGAGGGGTATATAATTTAGGACCCATTTGTTACATCCATATCATATAAATGCATTTGGGCACCACATAGATCATACAACATAAGAAAACATATATTAACTTTTAAACAGATGATTATGTATTTTCAAAAGCATATGTTGATTTACAATTAAAATAAATTATAATTATATCATGTTGAATAAATTTGAATGGAAGTTGGGATGGATAATCAAAATAAAATTGTTTATCATGGAAAATCACATGCTAGTTTCAGGAGCATAACATATATATATATAATTAAAGGAAAGTATTAATGAGCGTGAAATGGGGTTTCTAAAAATTTATAAATCATTAAAAATATATAATCTATGATTAAAAACATATTTACGACATGAAATCTACGAACTAAAAAATTTTAACACAATAAATTTACTTGAATAAAGTTAATGAGTATAGTGTCCAATTACTTGAGTGGGTGATTCAAAAGTTTTAAAGGGAACTTTTTAAGAGCATTGAAAAAACTAGGGAGTATTATAGGGTGTTAAAGGAAGATTAACAACATCGTTAATAATTTCTAGGTGAAATGGTATTAGAGGATGGGTGGGGTTCATAACCATTGAATGGGAAATTAATTATTAATTTTCAATACTAGTTTTTTGGATCTATATTATAAAATTATCAGAAACGAAAACCATTCCATGGGGTTTTCCCATCATCTATTCTAAAAAAAAATTTGTTATGGAATAGTTATATTGATATTTATTGAAAAATTAATATAATATCCTTGGTGATGTGGAAGTAATTCATGTTCTATAATAATTAATATTAAATAATATTAATATTATATAAATTAATTTTTATATATTAATTATGTTTATATAAAACTAATCAAATAACATTAACAAAAGTTTATTTTAAAGGGGTAACATATATTATATCATCATTAATCTATGTAGTATTTATGAAATCAATTATCGTTTTATATGATGTTGGAATATATACTATATTTTTATAACATAAGTAATTTTTAATGTAAAAATGAAATGACTCATAATATTTTAAAATTTTTTGCGTTGGATAATTTCATCATATATATTTGATAAACAAAATTCTTTTATAAACAATAATTCCATATATTTGAAAATTTACACATTCAATTCATAAATTCAATTTTATTAATATATTTTAGTATTTATGATTGTAGCAGTTTTTTACAGATATAATTTTTATCTAAACATCATTTAAATATATTAATAATAATATTATAATATATATTCATTTAGAGGAATAATTTTTTTTTAAAAAATATATTTTATAAAATCTAGAATTTATCAAAAAGCAGTGTTAATTTAATATTTATATATATATATATCCTAAAAAATTATTTAATCATATAAAAATATACATTTATTCAAAATTATTTTTATTATTGGTAAATATAATATTAATTTCATTAATAATAAAATATAAAAAATCATATATTTGTAATCTAGATATATAAGACATTATTATAGAATTTTACATTTTATTGATAATGTGTGAAATGGTGAAAAATTCATGGGGTTGTTTGGTGAATATGGTTTGGGATGTGATATTGATAAACATGAACTTCTCTTGTAAATAGTTTCAATCATGATTTAGTTATTGAATCTCTGCATCTACTTGGCTATTGAAAAATACCAGTGATTCCATATCCCTCAAAAGCTCTATTAAATGATATTATGATGGTAGGATCATTCTGTCCAATTCCATCACTTAATTTACCCGTTTCAATTGAATTATATCATCACTATTAATATTTACTAATAATAAAAGTAACTATTAATTTTATATATTGTACTCATTTATAATTCATAATATATTTTCAAATCTAATATTATATAACATGTAATGGTTTGAAATAACAAATACAGGGAATCCATTTTCAATATTATCATTACATGATACTAAATTTATTATTTTGAAATGGGAATTTCATTTTTTAATATTTAGGTCATTATGTTATTCTCCCTATATAAATATATACATCAAATTTTCAGCTCATACACTATAATAGATGAGGGTAATTTTTAATCATCAGCTTTGTGATTCACTTGTTTCATCCTTAGACACATGCTTCCATCACAACAGATTGAGTAGTTGAGTTTTATTGTTTCATATAACATTTTCCCTATGATATGATATCATCAGAATATTCTCTTTATATGAAAGTTCAATCTCTAAGAGTACCACCTCAATATTTTGTACTTATGAGGGGTCATGAATGCACTTACTCAATGTGGATAGATATAAAAAATCATGTACTTGATATATGGTAGGATGGAGTGATAGAAAATAATCCATTAATCTAATTCAAAAAAGTATATCAATGGATATGACGTGCTGAAAAATAAACATTCCCTTATTTATAGCCTGATGATTTTTTTTATTCTGACATACAGATGAAATCATTAACTCTGACCTCAAATTATAGGCCACAATGATGATCATATGCGTATATTTTAAATCGAATTTCTATTTATTTCCAATGTAATTTAATAATTTAAACCTTATCATAATTGTCTTAGAAAATATCATATCCCTTTATGTTATGCACTCCAACTTAATAATAACATATTGGACTATAACACCTCTTCCAAAAGAGAGCCCCATAAGGTTCCATTTGACTTCTATAATTAAAATGTTTTTTATATGAGAACACTACAAGGTAAAGGTTTTAATACAAAAAATCAATGTAAATATATTGAAAAAAATATTTCATCAAATAATTTATATTTTTAATGGTTTCTTCAATAAAACAATATCTCTATGGTTGGCAAGAATAACCAAAACATGGTTTTATTTCTTCAAATTTCTAAATTTTTCTGAAAAACTAGATGATAAATATAATATCAAGTCCAATAAAAATAGATAGTGGAAAATAATATAGTATTACCACATCCCTAATAAATATCATAGTGCATTTATGAAGAAATAATCTTTTTGATACAAATGAAATGCAACAATCTCATAAGGTTATGGACTACCACCTCGAAGGAATTATTTCATTTTGAATACCTAGGGCGTCCGATAATGAAATCAAGGATAATGTTTAACCATTTCTCTACTGGTATGGGTGATGGTTTCATTATACCATCAAAAATATTGTTTTCAACATTGACTTATTTTCTTACAAAGAATCATGATTCAAATTCTACAATCATTCTCTTCATATTACTGAACAAGAAGTTTTCGTTATATCCCTATTCATCTTATTACTTCAAAAATTAATAGATATATGATGTGATATTCACATAATCACATTTTTTCTCTATATTTAATTATGATTGGACACATATAAAAGTTCCAAAACATATAAATACTTCATCAATAATGTTGAACTCTTGATAATTCAATACATTTTTCTACATTAAATTATTCTCAATTTATGTTACCTTGATCCTATAGGGAATATATGGTTGTGAATTTGTTTTAGAATGGTATGATAAAGATCCTTTCATTATCCCGTGGTCCATACTCTTAATGTCCCATAATATTGATTCCAATAAAATAATCACCATGGATAGGGATTCATGATCTTAGCTACATAGATAATCATTAACATTGATCACCTTTCATGAGTAGTAATGTATTTCCCAACGATAATCCTTGATCTTCTCTCAAAAAATATACTTGGTGAATTTTGAGAAATTTCATTTAGAATATATACATTAGAATATTATTATCCATATATCTTTCAAACATATCCCCATAAATATTATGATTCCAAATCTCAAGTGTGAAGAGCGTTGTATCTAATTCACAATCATGTGTAGTACTAATCTACTTATGGATCATTAATCATCTAGAGAGATATAAAATCAATAAATCATCTTCCATTGAGTAAAAAAATCCCCAAAACGTTAAATAAACATCATTTTAAATAATAAATCCATTGTAAAATTCCATGTAATTGATTGGGTGGTTTTTTGAGGGAATTTACATTTGTGAAATTACTGGATGTAAGGTTTTTGAAACTGGGTTTTGGAAGGAAATTGCGAGAGATGGAATATTCAATGTGATGTTTTGGGACATGGGTCAAGTCCTGAGAGGTTTTTCGGGTATCTCGAGAATTTATGGGAGCATAGGACATTGAGTTTTGTTTTAAAAGACTTGTAGAGGGAACATTATTTCACTGAAACTATGAGGTCCATAGAAGGTAACATTACGGCCTTATGCCTGTGGAAAGAAGCTACGACACTAGAAATGAATTGTTTTCCAAACCATGCATATAGACATCAAGGTTAGTGGTTTCGGTTTGTAACCAATCCCTATTAGTGTAATGGTTGGTGATTTATTTATAAATCATATAGGATGAGCCATGGATGGTGCCAACGTACCATGTAGAGAGTGCACATTTGTCCCATAGTTTTCCAATCCATTTGACCCAAATTAGGAACGATGTATTTTCTTAAATGATGAATTAATTTAAATAATATTTAAATAAATAAAATTATAATAAAATAAATTCGATACCTTATTAACCCTTTCCTACCACTTTCCCCATGTGACACCCCCTATGGGTTCCCCTTTGAGTCATGTACATCACACCACCCATCTCTCTCTCTAATCACATGTTCTACCAGACTTTCACCGAGCTTTATCATTTATTTTTTGAGGAAATTCCCCTTTCCCACTACCTTCCTTTTTCTTCCATTTTCTGGTCTCCCCGTCAAACAATGTGGTGCAACCAAAACTATGATTTGTGGGTAACATGTTTATTGGTCTTTCATCCAGTATTAAGTTGAATGAAAGGCTTCTCGGGACTCCTTGGTTCATGTTCCAGCATCCACCACTGATAGTGTGGCAGATGGATTCGTTTTGGTACATTGCAATTGGGTTAAGGAAATTTTTCATCAATTAATGATTTTAACTCACCTAATATTTAGTGAATTTATATTTTATGAGTTCCTGGTAGTTTCCTTGAATGCATTGATACTTTCCATAGTGTTTTGAGTCCCAAGTAGTTTTCAAAGAGCATTTGATGACTCTGGGATGAATTTAACTCATATACATAGGCATGTGTGTGTATATATATATTCCTTTTATATGTTCCCTCAATGATTGGGGAATATGTACATTCTTTTAAGGGGTATATATATAATAATGCATCTACATTAAAGTTTCCCTCATATTCGTGAAATTTGTCATGTACCAAAGCATTTTGTATGGTTCATCTCTCGAGGATGGATCAAAAAACTTGACCCTTTGAATTTAACAATTCATAATGTGATTATTTAAATTAGTTTAATTATGAGGATTGTTGGTTGAATTTAATTGAAAATATATAATAAAATATATAATTATGATAAATTATTTTTTTGAGAAAAGAAGTTCTGATTCTATAATAAAACCCTTTTAACGGAGGTGTGTTGTCTTCTAAGCCAAAAAATATTTATTAGATATTTAATTCATTCTTGGGTTATGTATTTTTAATTTACATAATATATTATGGAATTGTGTCGTGTAAGACATGTTTAGGACATGTCATCTAATGGAATTAGGAAATGAAGTTTTCCATTAAAACATTAATGGATCCTTTGAACATTCTATACATCACTTGGTCCCTTTAAATTTAAATTCCCCATTCTTCAACAACCTAAAGGGTGCCTTTTTTTACTTTGAATGGTAGAGGATTCGTATTTAGAAATAAATATAATTTGTTTATATATATTGTAGAGGATTTACCTCCCTTGCATATTGATTCTCATGGGTGAAATTGGTATATTGAACGTGAATCACACAATGGTTCTTTTGGTTGATTTGAGTTGTTTAAAGTGTTAATTAAACAATAATGGAGATTAGTGGTTAATCTCATGAGTGGTATTTAAATATTAAGATGAGATAAAGGAGTGGGTATACACATTAAATTATGTGTTATTGTGTTGTGAATATTGAGTCAGTTTAGTCACTAGATATTTTTATTATAAAAGTGGTTTGAAAAGTGGTAATGGTCAGGAGATATAATTGGTTATGTGTTGTGATTATTGAGTATATAGACTCTTTAAATTTATTGAATATAAATGGTTATATATTTGGGGGAGGGGGTAAACTCATATATTGTTGAACATTAAATGATAAGGAATGGATGAATGATTTTTTTGATGCAATAGATGTATCTCCATGGATCTTGAATGTTGTAGTGGATTCCTTGGGATTAGTATAAACCTTGAGTCATGATTCTAATAGATTCCTTGGGATTTTCTAACACCCTTATTCGGATTTCTTGGACTCATTTAGGACATGTAAGGTATGACATGCTGCTAACAATCCAACTAGTTCATTTATAGATTTTCCATTATGCTGCTCATGGAACTCGATGAGTATGCCTTACTCATTGAATCCTCATATTCGACCATTTATGGAATAATACATTGATGTACAACATAACCGTGATGAATATGAAACATGGGTTTATATGGAAAAAATATGGATATTTTTACTCTTCTAGATGTATGGAAATGTCACGATTGATCTAGTACTTGGAATAAATGGAATATCTATGGTGGTGTGACATGTTTGGATGAATGCCATTACAGTGTTGTTTATTTTTTTCGTTATTTGATTCTTCCTTGTTATTTGAGCATTATTATCTTTTAAAAGTAGCCTTGAGGGGAAATTTAGTATCACCAGTTTAGCAGTTTACATTCAATGTCCATCTTCACTTGTATTTACATCTTATTCACTATTATTAACACTTCATTAATTTATATTTCATGAAATATATTGGGATAGACACCATGGGAGTTAGCATACTAAGATTTTATCTCACACACAACCCAAGTATCATTGGCACCATAGTATAACTTCTCATTTTCTGGGATATAGACAAATTCTTTTTCATTATTTAATGTACATTTTGACTTAGGAGAACATGACTGATAAAGATCTCATGATGATCATGGAGATCACCATTGATATTTTTTTCCTTTTCTTTATATCAATTGTGTTTTGTACTAATTTAAAAACCCTGTAATTTTCTACACATTTTGATTTTGTATCATCATATAACAAACATCCCCTATATAAAATGATGTTTTCCATCTTTAACATTCAGTTGATATTATAATAGTCTTCAACTGCATTATAATTTCCTTAGAATGAATCTGTAGTTTCTTGTGATTTACATTCTGATAATCCATTGTACGACTATACCATGAGGATATAGTCTTCACACTAAAGTACCTTGACACCTACACTGCTACTCAGATGACTCAGAAATACAGTGATTTAATATTGTAGTCACATGACCCACAGTTCTTGCAACCAGTTTAGTGGTATGTCGAACCAGGATGTTACAATCTGGTATCAGTGGTTTTTTTCATACTATTTATTTCAGGTATAATTGATACAAGGAATGTTTAGGAACATGGTAAAAAGTAATTCTTGGGATTGATCACACCTCGTATGGGAAATTACAATGTGTTTAGGATTGGGATTGTAGATTATGATGTTTGATATTACAGTTGATTATTATTTCACCTTAGGTGAATGATGTATTTTTTATGTACTTATTTATTATGGTATTTTTGGAAATCATCCCTTGTCCCAGTAAGGAAATGATGAGGAATTATACGAATAATATTAGGCACCAAAAAATTCACACACCATGAATATTCCATTCCATGTCGTTGCATTAGTAGGTTTCCTGCTAATTTCAGGTGTGTTCTTGGGTGGCATACCTTGCTTATTTCTACTCCTTTATGTAAATTTCATCATGGAGGCTTGTATAACATTTTTATATAATTATATTCCATGTTGAATCTAATTTTATAATTTTTTTATATAACATCATTCTATGTTATAAAATGATTTTTTTTACTACATATGATACCCTAATATATATGTTTTGATGTGTAAATTGTTTCATGGGAAAAAAGATAGTGGTTACATTTAAGGTGAGAGAGTGTTTTTATTTTTAAGGTTTATGGGTTTTTTATAACTGGGAAATGGTAACCCACATATTCAACTGATTGTAAAAAGAGCTATTATGGTAAAAATGTATATGTGGATTGGTTGTAATCAGTGGCAGCCAATTTTCAATTAATGAAGTGCATGGGTGATTCATGAATTGGGATATGAAATACAAAATAAAATGTAAAGTAATGATATATATTTAAATGGTCTAATGTGAAAACTGTTTCATATTGATTCAAAACAACTTGGGTTACTCGTAAATGAACAACATGACCCATTTAGGTCAGTTGGAGCTTGTTTTGTATGAGATAGCCCTATTAGGGGATTTTATAAGGTAAATGTTTCATAGTTTCTATTAAGATATTTTTTTAAGAATCCATGTTGTTTTAAGAGGGCCTTTATAGTAATGTTTATCAGTCAAAAATAATTTATATGGTAAATTTCTTTATAATAATAAAATTTCAATGAATGTTAAATGTTTTAAAATGGGGATGATGATACCAAGTGCCTTGTTTTATGAAATTGTACTTGAGGAATATATTTAATGTTTTTTCAAGTTATTATATGATTATTTTAATTAATGAAATAGATTTAGAATGAATCCAAAAGTGGTGTCCTTCATTTAATATCTCGAATAAGGATTGTTTTCATGTTTTCTATGGAATTCCTTAGAATGGAGATGTGATCATTTTTTCAGTAGGCTGATTCATTATATCAATGGATTAATTGAAAGGTTCTCTGGATCCTAGTGAAATTTGTTATGAATGAGTAGGGAATAATATATACACTTGTTCATAAAAAAGGACTAACCAATGGTATGTGATGTCCCTGACTTGGATGCCACATGACGGGTGCCCCCAGCCCAGTGGGCCACATGGCCTCAAGCGTATCTCCCCAAATACCAGAGGCTACCAACTATCAGATAGGGACTAGGGTGTTTCAATTGGGTGACTATGCCCTCATTAGCAGACTGTAGCACATTGGAAGGAAAATAAATTAATAGTGAACAGAGGAAGAAATATAATTAAATAGAGGAAGAAAAATGATGCAATAGGTAAACCAGAATAATAATAACTGTATTAACTAGAACAATGAGAATATAATGTCACATAACTAGATGACTAGTAAACATGTATACAATACAATTGTCATAACATGTTCTACCATGTAAAACAAAACAAGACTACTCCATCAATCCCAGGATCCAACTTGGTCATCTGCTATCAAGGACCCTTCTTATAGAAAGTAATTAAGTGTTTAAAGCCATAAGATTCCCTTTATCAATACCTACAACCATGTAATCAACTTCAAGTACGAAACATTTCCTGAAGAGGGTTTGAGATAAATATCAGTGGTCCACCCCCAATGGTGTCTACAACCTCCTACCCATGTTGTGGAATTTTGCAGTCTGCTGACATGAATATATAATGTAAAGAAAGAAGTACAATACAACTAAACACCCAAGTACCTACATCATCCCTCATCCGGTGTTCGAACATGTAACCAGTTCATTAATTATGTAATTATCATTTAATGTTAATATGCCACGTGAGGCATAGCCAGCACTGACATCACATCATGATAATATATGTAGTGATGTTTCAATGATGTAAAAAGGAATCCTGAAAAATATATATAGTGAGGGATTTCCAAGATAATAACCAAGGTATCATTGATCCCACAGAATGATAAATCAGTAGCATCTGAAGCTAGCTAAGGGGGGTAAGATTGTAATCTGAGGAGAGTAATCCAATGCATTCCACATTAAGAAGAATACCAAGTCCATGGTGATCGAGCATGGAAAACTAGGCTATGTAAGAACAGGGCCATATGGGCTTTCACCATGGCACCTACTAGTCAATGATGGATCCAAGGAGTTTTTCAAATGTATCATGTAATAATATAAAAGACCCTATGATATTATATCGGGTACTCAAAGAATAGAAAATAACTAGAGTTTAGGTGGGTATCAAACAAAGCAAACATATCCCTTGATGCAGAATGGGGTTCTTGAGACCCAATAAATTCTCCTCTCAGAATCCAAGGTGAGATCGAGTCAGTTCATTCCTATTTTTGATTTTTTAATCTTTTAATCATTCATTAGGTTAAATCCTTGTCATCCATTAGTGTGGATAGGCTAATTATCATTACAAACACTTAATCAAGTCTTAATTAACAATTTTGGCATATTCAAGTGTGGAGGATCACTTTGCTACCTTCTGTTAATATTTCAAGAGGTGGTATAGAAAAAAACCTTTATTCCGTCTTATTATTTATAGCCATGACATATATATAGTATACATTCCATTTCACATTTCTAATTTACTTATCTATTGAACCACCTACCTTCGGCGGGACAAATGGTGAGAATACATGGTACATCCCATTATGAAATTATCATTAATAACAAGATGTTTTATTATATGAAAGATCACCTTTTTAATGTTCTATTAACGGCACACCTGAATGGTGGCTCATATGTGTTGAAATAGTAAAACACAATTATGGAATAACCATCGACATGTAGTGGATTGAGTTTCTGGTGTAACCACTAACAAATAATCACGTGTTTGGAAAGAGTATAGCCATACAATTCTAACAAGAATATTCCTGGCATGTAAATTTACGAAATAGCTTCTGATGAAATCTATGGGCCAGACATGAATATTCCAAAAATAAATGAACATTAGGGATGAGTATTAGACTCCCCCACCTTAGGTTTTTATGAATATCATCCTCTGGTATGGGCCCCTTATTTGGATACGACCAGGGTATATCTAAGAAAATGTGAAAAATTCCCACATGAGGATCTCTTCGTCAAGGAAAAGATAGAGTAATAATGGATAAAGATGACTTATGTACATACAGTTGTGAATCAAACATGATGAACAAAAACTCGATTGGTTTCTAGATGAATAATATCTATTGATCCCTATCTTTTGACTTCAAAATGATCTATAATGGGAGAACAATGGATTAATCCTACTGGTTATCAGATTAGAGAGGAAGATGGTGAAAATAAATGATAAAGGTAATTTTGGACATTTTACCGAATAATTTAGCCTGTGCACGGTTTATATACATGGTCATTCCAACAGTGCGCAAACCATAAGAGATATATTTACCTAAAAAATAACCACTGCATGGTTTGATCAAACTATGTGAAAGAAATGCAAAATTACATGGTAAAAAAGCAGTGTTCTTGTGCTTAAGACAAACAATCATGTGAAAACGGTGTGAAGTGGATCTGTCTAGAAAAACAAAATCCACACCTTTTTCCAAATGATGCAATATTCTGGGACGGTTTACTTTAACTATGCACCAGTTTGTTTTCTCCAAAAACATGGGTTCTGAGAACCTAACAAGCCCATGACCCCATTATAACCATTAATAACTCATTATGAGTCCATATTTGGTAGAAAGTAGATATTTAAACTTAAAAAGGGGATATATACCCGAGTGGAATACCAAGTTCTTACAGTATTCCCCCCTTAAAAGAACCCGCCCTAGAGTTCTTCTTGCAAGTGTTAGAAAACACTGTCTGAGAATTACTCTAGCCCCTGAGCACATACATCATCTTCACTCTGCCAAGTCTCATAATTTAATCATCCATGCTTCCATAGCACCCTTAACAAAGGTATAGACTGGCCACGTAGTTACTTTTTTCTCCGGTCAACGATACACACTAGATAATCCTAAAACGTAGCATTGAAATCTAAGTCAACTTCCCCAGTATCAAAGGTATTAGGAAGGTCATCAGGATATTGGCGAAGCTTTCAGAAAAGAAATACATTATGATTAGCTCGGTACCTCTGAGGTAGTAGTAACCGATAGGGTACCAGCCCGAATCACTCTAGAATCTCGAATGACATAATGTAATGAGGAGACAATTTTCTATTCTTCCGTAACTCCCTATGCTCAATCCGGGGTGATACCTGATGAAAAACATGATCCATAACCCTGAACTCAAGAGGTCTTCAATAAAAATCAACAAAATATTTCTTTCAAGATTGAGAAGTAGTCATACACATTCTGATCAGCCAGACCTATTATGAAAACTCCTGAATAAGACAAGGACCTTGTAGGGCTACCTCACCTGCCTCTTTCCAGCATGAGGGTGAATGACATGGACTAACATATATGTCCTTAAAAGGATCCATCTGAATCTTCACATGAAAACTATTATTATAAGAAAACTCGATGAGAGGGATATGCTTCTCCAAACAACTGCCAAAATCAAGACACATGTTCGGAGCATATTATCGAGAACCTATATTGTTTATTCTAATTTTCCATCAGTGTGAGGGTGAAAATATGTTTAGAGAAGATCCTGATCACCTATAGATTTTTTCAAAACTAGGTAGAATTGTTATGTGAAATGAGCATCCCTATATGAATTGAATGAACATTGGAACCCGTGCAATTTTATTATCTCAGGGACATACAGTCTCCCAGATCATCAAATGAGATAGTATCTATTATAGGAATAATGTACAATGATTTTTTAGTTGATAAATGGATGCCTAGATCTCATAGCTACCTCTCGACGACTAGGGTCGGATGACTATGTAATCCATGAAAATGTCATCCCATTTCAGTTCCAGGAATGGAAGCAACTTTAACAAGCTTTCATGTCTCTAGTGCTCCACCTTCACATACTGACTGAAGGACGACCTAGTAATGATAAATTTAATCTAACATTTTATTCTAGGCCACTAATACTGTAGTCTCATATATCGATACATCTTCGACATTCCTGAATGTATTTTCCACTGAGAAGAATGAGACACTTTCATCAACTCCTCTATCATATCTGTATGAACCCAGATATGTCCTTGTAGATTCAAGACATCCTCTCTATCGACAGACCAATTATAAGGTGGGGTTTCTACTAATATACTGTCACAGAGAGCCAATCCATCAGGATTTGAAAACTGCATACTCTTCGGCTTCTCAAAGAGGGAAGAGGTAATACTAAAGGCTAAGAGGCAATACAGCTCGTGACAATCATGAAACTTCAGATGAGGTTCAGAAAATTGGGCCATTAACTTCCATTCACCAATGGATTCTTATATAGCCTGTGTTTGAGTTCTCCGACATAGTACATCGGCGACCACATTTCCCTTTACAGGAATATAAGCATGCTTAAAATAAATGTATTATAGATACATGACCCGTCTCCACTATCTGAGGTTCAATTCACAATGAGAAAAGATATACTTGAGGATATTGTGATCTATATACACAACAATGTGCTCACCCAATAGATAATGCCTACAAAAATGTATATAATGGAATAATGTATCCTTCTTGTGCTGTAAAAGATACCCTATGGTGATAGAGTCTAAAAAATCATGATAGTGGACTAACAAGTCTATCCCGATAATAACATCGAATCCCAACATCACGAGAACAAAGAGATTCCATATGAAATGGTCACTACCTACCTCAAGGGGACAGTTCATATACTAGAATATGCCCTCCATTTGTATTCCCAATGGTTTATCAAGGGTCATCACAAAATAATGATATTGTATCTTTAGTTTGAGACTTTCCACGATAGATACAGAAATAAAAGAGTTGGAAAAAAAATTATCAAATAAAAGTAGACAATAGTGGATGCTACTAGAATTGTACACCATACTATAGATGGTACCACAACCAGATCTTTTTGTATCTGGTGTAAAGCATGAAACTGAACTAATCCTTGGCCTAATGCAAGAGTTTGACTACCACGATAATGATTTCTCAGCTACTACTACTGGTGAACAGGGGTCAGACTACCATGAAAACATATTCCTCCTCGGCCAGACCTTCCCATTCAATTCCAACTCCCTACTTGATGAGGCACAAAAGAACTAGATTGTGGAGTTGATGCTAATCCTTTTCTTCTTGAAGATGGTGGAATGGTCCTACAGAAATGATGAAGATGACTTATATGGCTACAATCCTGACACTTCAAAGTATCTTTGACACATTGGGGATTCTTATTCCATAGTTTTCCACACCGATGACATAACACAAAGCTATGAAACTAGATAATCTGGATGCCACTGCCCTAAAGAGAAACCTCAAGGGAATGTTTCCTTCCATTACATGGACTACTGGTATAATGATCCACTGATCCTTTTAACCTGGTAATCATACTATCCATTAGGTTATGATCATTGATTAGGGCTTGATCAACTATTGCAGAAAAGATAAGAAGGGAAATGACATTCACCTATGTTCGTATGGCTTACTAGATCCCATCCTCAAAACGTTTTGCACGTGAAATATCATCACCAGGTAGAGGTAGTGAAAGGAACTATAAATTAGTGAAACATGATGAATATTCCATAACATACATATAACCCTTCTCAAAATTCATGGACTCTCTTTCTCTATTAGCTCTCAGTGTCTGAGGAAAGACCATATCATAGAAGGCAGTCTAGAAAGCAACCTATAACATGGCTTGATGACGACTAGCCTGGGTAACCACATCCCACCAATGCTTGGCTAAATCCTTAAGCATGTACATAGAAAGAATTACTCTATAGTATATATGCATTTATAGAAACTTAATGATAGGAAAAATGGAATATAGATAAGACTCAATAGCCTAAGAATCACCATCTCAAAAAAATGTAGGTGGATGCTACTGCTGGAACACATGGGTCAGATCATCCATCGTAGGTTCCACTTGTGAAGACCCCTGCATGGACTGCATCAGAAATAGGAAACTACCATAGACTTGGTCATCAGTTCCCAGATCATTTTCAATAGGCGGTGCCTCATGTGGCACTCTTGGAGGTATGACAGGAGGCTTAGGGCCCACCATGTTTGGTGTGTGATCATCACCACCCTCATAGATAAGGACACAAGGATTTTGTGGTGACTTTAGTCTACAAATTCAATGAAAACAGATTATAACATTCTTATGATCATAAGATATCACCAATAGTGGAAACTAAACGTAAGAAAACTCATTACCCAAGCCATACTACCGCAAACTACCCACTTAGACGACCAGGTATCGATATGTGATCAAGTATATGTATCATGTCATTTTGCTATTATTTTATAGTTTGACTCATTTACCATTCATATACATGAGAAGGCAGGATATGGATGTGAAACCAAGTCATTTTAGATTCTAGGATTCAATTTATAACAGATATTCATTTTTGATGAATATTTTCACATACACCTATCACCAGAAATGATACACACTTACGTATAGCATAGTGGCTCAAATCAGTAAATTACTCATCCCAACCCATGAGGGTCTATACACCGCATCAATTGGGAAAATAAATCACTCAATTGTAGGCAATGTAACACAAGAACATGTAAATTATCACAACATCACTCAACAATCACAAGCATATCAAGTAATGCAAGGAAGTGAGACGCACCTATTTGGCATGGTAATATGGATGAAATTTGAACACTAGGTTCCTATAATGACGTATATAATAGTGATCTGTTTTCTCGTATCATTGGGTAAAGAAGAAATAAATTCTAAAATAGTGTAATAATCAACCACACCATACAGCATGTGTGTTATCCAATGGATAAATTATATCAACTGTAATATGAAAAGTCAAAATTACAATTATAGTATTGGAAACTTGGTTTTTACCCTGAACATGGGTTCATGAAACCCAAGCATGAATTATGACCAAGTCCAAAAAGATCCCATTCTCTAATATATTGTCTCCAAATATTAAATAAATAAAATAAACCAACTATTATACCACATTGTGAAATATCGTACCTAGATGTAACTTGATGGGAGCACTAACCCCGGTTGGCAACATAGACTCAAGCACGTCTCCCCAAAAACTAGAGGTTATAGACTAGTAGCGAGGGACTAATGTGTGACTATGGGGAGACTATTCCATCATTAGAAGAGTGTAGAACTATGGAAGGAATTTATATTAATATTGAATAACAGAAGCATTATAATTCAATAGTAGAAAAAAACTGATGCATTATGTAAATGATATTAATAATAATTTTATAAATAGGAACAATGATAATTTAATGTCATGTTTCTAGGAAACTAGAAGAAATGGATACAAGAAAATAAGCATAACATGTCCCACAAAGTAAAATAAAATATGAATACTTGAGGAATCCTAACATACAACTCGGTCGCCTATTATCGAGCTCTATCCTAACA
This sequence comes from Viscum album, assembly GCA_963277665.1. Classification (NCBI taxonomy): domain Eukaryota; kingdom Viridiplantae; phylum Streptophyta; class Magnoliopsida; order Santalales; family Viscaceae; genus Viscum; species Viscum album. Next base: position 1,507,817,035 of record OY728146.1, on the reverse strand, counting down.
AGAAGTAATCTTGTGTTTGATGCAGTATGCTTCCCTTTGTCAACACCAGAAACTAAGTCATGTATTCCAAGTACCAAACAGCACCTGAAGAGGAGGTGTGATAAATCTAACTGGGCCACAACCAATGGTGTTTATAACCTATTGCCCATGTAACGGAGTATAGTAGTGTGCATGCATTCATATATAATGTAAAGAACATTGTAAAATAAAATTTAATACCTAGGTACCTGGTTTAGCATTCGACTGGTGTTTGAACATGTAACCAACACATCAATTTATTAATTACCATTTAATATTAATAGGTCACATGAGGCATTAAAAGCACCGACATCACCTCGTGAAAGAATAAGTATTGAATTTCCCAAGATTTAATAACCCAACCTGAAAAAGATATATGTTGAGAGTGTTCCAGGGTAATAACCATGGTAATGTAGATCTCACAGAATGCTAACTCAATAGTATTTGAGTCTAGCTAATGGGGTAATATTGTAATCCAAGGAGCATAATCCAAGGAATTACACAATAAGGTGCCTACCAAGTTCACTGTGATCGACTAAAGTAAAATCGGGCTATGTAAGAACAATGCCCTTTGGGCATTCACCGTGGAACCTACTAGTTAATGTAGGATTCAAGGAGTGTATCTGAGGTATCATGTAATTATATAAAGGACCCTATCGTTTTATACTGGGCAGCCAAGGAATAGACAAGAACCAGAGTCTATGTGGGTATCAACCTAAGAAAACAACATCCTTGAATTAGAATTGGGATCCCAAGACCCATTGTATTTTCCTCTCATAATCCATGTCAAGCTCGAGTCAGTCCATTTCTATTTGATTTTGTAATCATGTAATCCGTTATTAGATTCATTCATTATCTTAAATTAGGGTGGATAGGCCAAGTTGTATTGCATCCATTTAATCAAATATAAATTAACCATTATGTGAAATTCAATTATGGATGTTCACTCTGATACCTTCCATCAATATGGAAAGGGGTTCTATAGACATGTTACCTTTATTCAATCTTATTTGTTAAGGCCAAGTCATATACTTAGTATAATTTGAATTTCTCATTTCTAATTTAATAATCTATTTAATAACTTACCATAGGAATGTTAAGTCGTTACCATACAATATACATTCCATTATGAAAATCTCATTAATAAAGATCCATTTTGTTATAGGAAGGCTCGCCGCTTGGAAGGTCAAGAAAAGGCACACCCGAATAGTGGCTCAAATGTGATGAAACACTAAAAACTAGTTATAGAATAACCTTCTACATGGTGCAGATAGAGTTCTGGGTCAAACCGCTAACAACTAATCACATTTTTGGAAAGATTATTACTAGACAATTCTAACAAGTATAATCATGGAATGTAAATTTATGAAATGACTTTCGATGAAATTGGTGAGTGCCATACGAATATTCCAAAATCAATGAACATTAGGGATGAGTTATAGACCACCCACCATAGGGTTGTATGACTCTCCTTCTATGGTATTAGAAATTTATTTAGCTTAGATTTTCATAGATCTATTAAAAGGTGAAAAAAGTTCATATGATGATATATATGTCGAGGGGAAGAGAGAAGAATGTCTAAAGAGTACTTGATTACTTACCGTTGTGCATCCAACTTTCTTGAAATGGCCTGAAGGCCTTTATTTTTATTGATTATTGATAACCCCCCTTTCAAGGGATGATGGGAACCCATACAAGGCCCCTAGGACCAGTGTTTACAAGTCCTATATTCTTATGAGATTATATGACCCGAAGGACATAAAAAATTCAACCAGACTATCTACAAAAACTTACCCTCCCTAGCATATGCATCATGATAGTAGCTCTCTACCTTCGCATGGTCATCTGGTTAGGCTTCCTGTTCAAGCACAGGATGGTCCCGATGGCATAACCGTACCCTATTATTTTGAAAAATCTATTTGGCTCTCCTTTTGGTGAGTTCACCTTCTCTAAATCCTCTTCCAGGGCTTCTTTTGTTTTTTGTACATTGTTTGGGGCAACTGTGTGTGGCCTGAAGGCCATGAGGAGGCCCTATGGTCTTAATGGTGGCATGAAATCCCTACTAACCTAAAGGCATGGGTTCCTGAAAGCCTTAAGGACTCCAAGCCCAAACCGATGGCCCAAGGTGAAGAGTTACAACTGCTACAGTACCGAATAGTACCTACTACAGTAACTGTTATAGCGCATTCTACAATACCACATAGTGTATACTCTACTACAGTACCTGTACAGTGTACAGTTCTGTTACAGTACCCGCACATTGAACAGTTCTGCTACAGTACTGCTACAGTTCCTACTACAATACCTGCAACAGTAGTGCTACAGTACCTTGGAAATATGCCTCTACCTGGATTTGAACCTAGGTCTCGTGGATGCACTTAAGGATACCTCACCAACTCGGCTGAGGCTCATGTGTGTTGCACATCCAACATGATGAGCAAAAACTCGATCAGATGTCTGACGAAGGAGATCTCTTAATACCTAACTTTGGCCTTCAAAAAGTTCCAAAATGAGCGGAATATTTCTTAATACTAATGGTTCATAGATTAGGGAGGTAGTGGGGGTAAATACAACATTATTGGAATATTGGAAATTTTACCAAGCAATTTTTCCTGTACAGGGTTTGTTCGGATGATTTTTCAAATTGTGTGCAAACCGTGCACGGTGGTTCTTCCCAAGAAACATCCTATAAATAGTTTAATAAAACCGTGCACAATCCATCCATGAGTACCATGTAAAATGGGTAGTTCAAATGGTAAATCCACACAACCATGCATAGACCATGCTTGGTGGATCTATCCAAAAAAACAAAATTTGTACAGTTTTCCAAATCATGCACCAGGCTTTTTTGCCTAATGATATGTGTTTTGGGCTCAGAACAGGCCACATACACCATCAAAACCCTTAATAATCCATTATCAGTCTTAATTAGGTCCAAATTAAATATTTAGTCAAAAAATTAAAGAATCCATATGTATTTGAAAAATCGGGTTCTTAAATGGTAGGTAGCACCCTTTGTGATTGAAATTACATGCAAATGTCATGACCATTATATCATTTTGCGTACTATAAGTATTGTTTTCCATAAAAGGAATTTTATTTTTAAATAATAGTTATTTTTTCAGATTGGTGGTTATTTATCGTTAAGCATTGTTTGGGGAATGATTGTTGAAGAATTCTCGATTCATCAGGTTAATCGTGTTATGGACATGGACAACCACATAGTAGGTCATGTGAACCTATCATATTATCCACAATTATGGATGGCTCGATACATCATCCTCAATTTTAATTGATATATATGAAATGTGACTCTGGTATATAACATATGTGTGAGCCATCTGAAATTTTATTTCATAGGAAAAAATCCTATTCATAGTATTTGATATGTTCCATTTCTTTTTTCAATCATATGGTAATATGGGTTGTTATGTGTGGATCCCAAAATGATGTCAAATGTTGTAATGAAACGGTTGAGTTCAGTGAAATATTTGAGTCTTATGCTATTGACTCTGTCCTTAGGTCAAATATAGAGTATATTGAATTGGGCATTAGGGAAACAGGTTTTTATCAATACCTAGGAGAACTATAATGGACATGTGTTTTTTGAAACACTAGTTGGTTTGATTTCAATTTCCATTATGTTTTTTTGATGTGGTGATTATGGATCAATAGAGCATCACACGTTTTTTAATGTGGAATATGACCTAGTGCACTTGGGAAAAACTGTTCAATCCCTTATTTTGATGGCAACGAAATTCCAATGGTAAGGGGAATTGTTTCAGTTTTGGTAAAAATTGTATTCTATATAGATGGATCTCAATTGAAATGGACAAATTTGGAAGGGCTTATTTTTTATAGAAACCCTTGAGTTTATTGGTTTTTGAGAATGGTGGTGGTCGCTCAATAGCATGATGCCGAAAAGGATAGATGTGTAGGAATCCATTACGAAATAGCATTGGCCATGTAGGGACTTTCCTGGTTATTATTGAGTGATAACAAGACAACTTGGGTGATAAATTAGTGTGATATATTAATGGAAATGTGTCTATAGAAAATATGAGCTTCTTCTAAAAGACTCAACCAGTAGTGGTTCCACTGATCTTCAATGTGATACTTGGTTTTCTCCTAGAGTATTTGTTTTGGAACATATGATATTGTCTCCTATCCTGACATAGAAATTAATGGAATATTAAAGAGAGTTGTTCTTCTGACATTATATAGTTTTAACAGCTGATGGGTATGAAAATTTGTATTTATATGTGTTCTATGTTGGATGCATAGTGTTTTAAATCTTTTTTAGTCTGAAGTGTTACATCAATTCCCTTATAGGAACACCATGGAAAAAATCATGGAAACCCATCATTCCCTTTGACATGAAGAGTAGGTTGATGCCACTCTGTGATTAGTTAATGATTTCATATGGACGTTGTGGCATAGTTCTAATGTCTCTATTGAAAATGTGGGGCTTGAACTACCTTTGTTAAATCCTTGAACTCTAGTTGTCTTTCTCTGAGGTTATCCTAGTCTGGTTGATGGTTTCAGATTTTATACTCAAAGGGTAGTGATTCTAGTGGGATTAATTTAGATTTCACCTTTGTTCATGTATTTTCATGATAGTATAATGATCATGAGATGTTTTGACCATGTAACATCATCAAAATTCTGGTATGTCATTCATTGTGAATATTGATTGTAACTGTGATGTTCATTGGATAAATGAATCTCAGGTCTGATGCTAATGTGATGACCATCTAATCCTACAGTCTTCTTGAATGGCCAGTCAGAGTGGATGGACTATTTATCTTTCATTTTCATTGATGTGGTTAGTGGGGGACCATTTCTGGATCATATTCAGGTGGAGATTAATGTCATGTGGATCATCCATTCCTTTTTCATGAAAATATTTATTGAACTGTTGAAATGTGGTTTATGGGGGATTGTTCATCTAAAAAAATTGGAATCACACAATGTGCATTGTAAAAACTATGTGAGTATGCTTTGGGAGGAAATTCCAAGGGTCAAAGTTTCATGGATAAGAATTTCACCCTTTCTGATGATAAACCATATGGTGGGAAGCACCATTGGGAATATGTTTAATAATATGATGATGTGATTATGTCGTTGTCCTAACAGGCTCATGTATGGACCATTTTGATGTTTTTGTTGGAAATAGAGAATTTGATCATGTTTTAGCGATTTAAGATTCATGTGATTAATATGTTATTTGAGGCGTGTTTACCATTTGGGATAAAAATTACCATTTAAATGAGACTTGTGGACCCTTGTATGTATGGTGATGTTTTCATTATTTCCCAAATACTTGTTAGGAATGAAAGATCTAAGGTGGGGAGACTAAAAAATCATGTGCTTCAGAACGGGTGATTTTACATGGGAAATTATATTTTTTATGAAATTAATCGATTTTTTATTTTACAAACAAGGTTTTCAAATGAAATTGTGAGTTTTGGAATATTCAATGTGATGTTTTGGGACATGGGTGAATGTTCGAGTGGTTTCCCAGGTGTCTTAAGGAGATTTGATAGTGTATAACCCAGACACTAAATTTTTTAAGTATCTATAGAGGGATCACAGTTTTCTGAAACTGTACGGACCACAATAGGTAATCATGTAGCCAAATAAATGAAGATAGAAGATTTCAAAAGGGCTATACAAGTTTTCCAAACCCCATGCTTATCCCACACAGTTAGTTTTTTGGGAATTACCTAAACACAATTCACTACATGGTTGGTTCATGATTTTTATACCACAATGGACCAGTCTTGCAGGGTGCCTATGCGCATGTAGGGGGCACAGATTTGGTGCACAATTTTCCATAACATTCGGCCCAAAACATGTGAGATGACATGTTTTAAAAGTTAAATTATATTAATTGATATTAAAAGAAGATAAATTAGATCCTGAATTACCCCTTTCCTCTCCCTACACTCATGCGATATCCCTAGGGATTCCACATTGAGCCGTGCATGACACAACTCCTATCTACATCTCTAGTAGTCAAATTTTCCAAATTTTCTCTGCAATTTCTCTATGATTATTCATGGTAAGGTCTATAGTTTCTATTCTTGCATTTTTTTCAGAAAATTTGTTGTATCCTCATCACATGATGAGGTGTTTCCAAATCTAGGGCGTGGGAAACCCAATTTTTGGCCTTTCTCTCAGCGTTAGGCCGTGACAGAGTCTTATCAAGACTTATTGGTTCATATACTGACATGCACTGTCGAAGTGAGGTGGATGTGTTTGGTTTGGTGTTCCTTCAACAGTTTAAGTTATGGTTTTTATCAGATATGGGTTTTCACTAAATTAATATTTAAGCTTATAATAGTTTATGTTTTTCTAGTTTCTATTGAATTCATTGAACCTTAAAAAGAATTATGTGTCCTTGGTAGTTTTTGTAGATCATTTGATGACCCAAGGAGGGATTTTACTCATATACATAGGTACATAAATGTGTATATATATATATATGTCATCCTCATACATATTACCTCATTGAAATTAAAATATATTCATTTTATTATGTTATATATATATAATAATGTATGTACATGAATGTGTGGAGCAACTTCGTTAAATCCATCAAGTGCAAAATCATTTGGCTAGGTTTTTCTCTCAAGGTAGGATACCTATACTTAACACGTTAAATTTATGAATTAATACGGTATGTATTTAAAAAATTTGAATTATGATTTATATTTTATGAATTGAACTGAAATTATACAATGAAATTAATAATTAAGGTAATAGATTTTTTTGAGAAATAAATTCCTGATTTTATAATAAACCCCCTCCAACAAAGGATCACATTATTCTATGCCAAAAAGTATTTATTAGATGTTTAATTCCTGATTTGGTTAATAATTTGTAGTTTACATATTATTGATGACATAATGTAAGATATGTAATGTTTAGGACATGAAAACTAATGTAATTTTGAAATGGGGGTTTCCATTATCAAAGATAATGGATCACTTTCACATTCAATGTGTCACTTTGTACCAAAATGGTTTTAATTTCCATTGGTTGAACAGCCCAATGGGTGTGTTACCATGCTTACCATGTTAGAGTAAGATTATTTAGAACTAATGATAATTGGTTTACATAGTTTGGATACATGTTTCCTTCATTTTATTTCGAGGATCTTTGAATTCATTGGTATATTGAACATGCATAGCATAATATCTGTTTCAGTTGATTTGACTTTTATAAAGGGTTAATTAAACCATAGTATAGATGAGTGGGTAAACTCATGGATGATATTTAAATGTGAAATTGTGATAAATGAGTTGGTATACACATTATATGTCATGTTAACGAGCTGGTAATAATGTGTGGCTATACTCAGTAGATATTTTGATTATAAATTAGGTAGCATGACTTGGTATACTTATGAGATGTAATTGGTTAGGTATTAAGATAAATTGGTGGATATACTCATTGTATAAATTGAATGTAAATGGTTATGTATGAATGGATAGACTCATATAATGTTGAATGTTAAATGATGTTAAATGGATGAATGATTTTATAGATTCCTTTTATGGATTTCTATGGATATTGAACATTATAGTGGATGAATTTGGTTGAGAATTCCCCATTGGTCTTGATTACAAGTAATTATTTGTGATTTTATACCCATTGGATTTAGATTTTAGGGAATCATGTTAGAAATATCTGGTATAACATTCTCCTGGGACTCCTAGCAGTATATTTTGTGAGTTTCCATCAAGATGCTCATGGGACATGAAAAGGATACCTTGGTCTTCGACACATTGGACTTGACTCTTCATGTAATGATACTATGAAAATGGAACTATTGTGGGGAATATGGTAATTGAATGTTTACCGCACTTCCACGGATGATTTGAATCTTATGAATGTACGGGAAGGCCTTGGTTTATCTGGTACATGGAATATATGGAAGGGTTATCACAGTGCAACATTTTTGGATGAATATCATGGTTTTCAGATTTTATGCACTAGTTGTAGATTTATTGTTTATGATCTTGTCATGGTTTTGTAGGAATCATTGATGCGTTGTTTTGTATCAACTGTTTAGAATTTTACATGACATGTGAATCATTACTTGTATATCTACTTGTTCACTTATATTCATGTTGCCTTAATTAATATTTCATGAAATGGAATTGGATAGACATCATGGATTCCTGCCTACTGAGATGTTATCCCACGCCCAACTTGAGTTTAATTGATACATTGAGTAGACCTTCTACTTTTCCAATACATATACCTTTGACTGGGGTGTATTTATTCTACCTTAGGAGTTAGGTTCGAAGGATAGAGCTGGAGCTCAGGATGCTCATAGGGATCTTCGTTGGGGTTTTTAGTTCTTTTATTTGGATGAGTCTTGTTTTTTGCTGAATTATAATGAATTTTGAATGTTATTATGTTAGCTGATGTATCATAATATATTAAATATGGTTTATATTAAAAAGTGTTTCTCATCCGCTATATTTGATTTATATTACATTTGTATTACATTTTATTACCATTTCTTCATAATCCATATTCTATTTCCATCTATTTATTTTCTGATAATCCTTTGTGATACTTTGACATGGGGGTATAAAATCTCCACTAAACAAACATTACACCATCGCTGCTAGTTGGAAGCCTATTATATATGGAGAGACATACTTGATGTCATGTCAGCAACTGATCCAACTACATGTTTAGTGGTATCTCGGGTCAGGATGTTACATTCCTCCCCACTATTGTGTAATGTCAGTATATGTGTATTTATTATCCTTATTTTTAAATCATTAAATCACACCTCATATTCACTACACCATATAAATTTTTCTCCCATCCAAGTAATCATAATTTATAGGCTTCAACATCACGAGAAACTTCTAACAAATCAACTATATAAATGTTATAATATAATGGAAAATATTAATCACACTTATAGATGTCAGTTCAGGCCATCTTTTTTGCATCAATTTGTTATGAATCTATTGATATATCGTTCATGGTGATAACATTCCACATGAATTTTACGTATTATATATATAAATCACTTTAACTACACAAATATATTTTCCTTTTATATTTTATTCCATAAGGTATTGAAATACATCTCATGTCATTCATTTATTTTGGAAATGTAATAACATCATCTATAATGACTACCAGAAAAAACATCATGGTAATACATGAAGATTCTATTATTTAATTCCATAATGATAGGTGTATCAATAGATACTCGATATAGAATAACCATGTTATCATAGTGTCCTTGCTGTTAATGGATAATATTCTTTGAGTTATCCATGATCATAACATTTAAATGATAACGTCTTGATCAATGTTCCACCATAGAGAAGTATTTTGTAACATCCCAGTTTCGTAAGCCACCTAGAGGCGCCCCATACCTATTTTTTCAAATGGCCTCAAGTGAATTTCCTCGAATGCCCGAGGCTTCTGACTAGTAGTGAGGGCATTGGGAGTGATAATGGGGAAACTATGCCTTCATTGGTAGAGTAACACAGCTGAAGATAATCAATCATACAGTAGCAGAAGCAGTAGATATCCAACATTAGAAAATAGTGGAAGACTGATAAATAAACAACAGTGAATAATATATAAATGATGTATGATGAATATGTGTCTAGGAAAGCATCCAGACAAGTCACAATGAGGAATACAGTACTAAACCCAAGTACAAAAGGAAAACAAATAAATAACTCCTTAGCATCGCAAGCCTCACCTTGGTCTCATGCTCTCTAGCTCCCATGAAATCAAGAACCTCAAGTAGAAGGTCTCTTTACCTTATCTATACCAGCAACAATATAATTTGTTTGGGCCCAAAAGCATGACCCACATAGGTTGTGAGAAAAAATCCCAGTAAGCAACCACCCTATGATCTGTGCCTAATAGTCAGTGAATATATGGCGGTTAAAAGTAAAACAAGTAGTAAACATGATTGTACTCAGGAACAAAAAAATCCACATTTTCTATCATATAATTTACAATCATGTAAGAAGGAACTCATTTAATTAGAACAAACAAGTAACCCTCTAGGTAGTTCTTAAATCCCAACCCATATGGTTCAACCAACAAATACTAGAACCCCTCTGGGAGGCACACACATTCTCACCCCTATGGTTCAGGTAATGAATAGACTCTCTGGGGAATCACTCGCCATCAATTACCCATATAGTCTTGTATCATACTAAATGTGATTTGGGGAAGCACAAAACGTCTCATTCCCCCTGTGGCCCACGTCGAGGAATTACATACACTTTGAGGAAGCACTCAACATCAATTCTCCTTGTAGTCTCACATCGTATCACTCTAGAGAAGCCCTTACGTCCATTCTCCCTATGGTCTACAATACCAGGTTCTCATTCCCAGTGTAAATTCATTATGTATCACATCGTTTAATGGTCAAAGTATCCAAAAGTACTACTTATCTAGCATTCTACAGAATCATAGCATGGAATAAGAATGGCTACACCATCCTACAACTAGTCATGGAACTAACAATTGTATAACTGGCAAAACTAGACCAAACAGTCATAAATAGTAAAAACATGCATGTGAAAAACATAAAAAGCACAATAAGTTAAACTATTCAAGAACAATTACATCTAATCAGGCTTATAAGCAATGTAGGTGTCTCAAAACATGACCTCTTGACTTCATTTCATGAAATCTTTCTATCCCCCAATGTTCTTGAGTTACGTGAGGGTATTCCATAGCTCTCGGTCATGGCTTGGGAGTTTAATGATGCTTCGTCCCTGCGGAGTATGATGCCGATTGCTCGATTCAAGTAGAGACGTCCGTCTATGGATTATTTTGATCGATTCATCTTTGGTTCGTGGAATCTTCAAGAGTGTACCAATGTCACTCTTCTGGATTCGAAACATATAATGGTTCTCTTTGAGTCAGAGGATGATTTGATCCTGGCCTGGTTCTCTGCCCCATGTACATGTGATGGTTGTCGTTTCCTGCTCTTCCGATGGTTCTATGATCATTATATGAAGTGTGACTCCTCGACTATGGAAATCTGGGTAAGACGTCCTGAATTACCACAACCATTTTAAAATCCTTCCATCAAATGCATGCTGGGTAATCTTGTTGGTTGTTACTTTTGCTCGGACAGTAGAACGAGGGCTATTTTCCATCCGATTTCACAGAGAATTTGTGTTGAAGTTGACCTATTGAAACCATAGGTTGAGTGATCATATTAGATAATATAAGTTTGTTTTATTTCGAATAAGGAAAATATTTTTACAAATTCAATGAATAATAGATGATGTTTTTAATTTAAAATTAATCTTCCAGACACAAAAAGATATCATGGTTTTAATGTGAAAATGATATTATGTTTTAAATGTTTTAATCTAAAAATTCAATAATAAATTGATCCAACTAACATAAATTGGACTAATAAATGTAAAATTTTACAAATTTTAATTTAAAACCAATTAAAAATATATTTTAACAGTATCAATAATTTAAACAATTAGATTTTTTTCATTTGAAATTTAGTATTTTCACTATTCATCAAAAATGAAACATCTTAGAACAATACTTATAAATCTCCCACATATAATTTTTATATTCTGTATAAAAAATGATGTTTATTTTTTCGTATAAAATAGTTATATGTGGTAAATATTTTTTTTATTTTTTTAGTAAATCTTGATTTAAATTTTCTGATAGAAAAAATATAGTTATTCAGAAAACATGTATTATTCTTTTAAATGGTTATTATTTCATTTATAATAGAAGATAATTATTAAAAAAATTGGCAAATTAACCTCTTATTAACTTATTTAATCATATTCATAACTTTTATTACAATTTCTAGGCGATAACAGTCATATTAACTAATAATATTAATAATACAATTTTGTAAAGTAAAAATATTCCTTGCATGTAATGAAAGATTAAAAAGAACTCATTTTAGTAGTTAGTGATATATTACTATGTATTGTGTGTAACATATTCTATTAAATAAAATGTTATTGTTTTATAATTTATAGGGTTTCAAAATCTTCAACCATTAAATAAATTTCATCCAGAAATTTAATAATTATTTCAGGATTCAATAGATAGATATTTTGAAATAACAATATTGAAAATCCAGCATTGTAAAATGATATGATAAAATATGATCTATACAAGAGAGAAAGGGTTTCACCATGGTAATATGGATTAAACCATACCTAGAATTCCGTGTAGGATATAATTATTTTTCATGTGAATATAAGTACATAGTATAAAAGTGTATATAATGGTAGACAGTGATTGAGGACATTGATCACAAGAAATTGAATGATCAATGAAATATTTAGGGACTAAAAACCATAAACATATTATTATTTAATATACTATCTAATTAATCAAATATGAATCTAATATCATATTATTTTTTATTCAGGATCCTTTTCCCAAATTTAGGGAATAGTTTTATGATCTATGCATAAAAGGAAATATAATTACATGATAAATTTAAACTCAATATGAATAATTTCTTCATTTTGTTCTACATCGATCAATTTCTAATTCATCCATTAATCCAAAAAATGAATATCCATAAATGATATTTTATACCTGAATCACTAAAATTTAAATTTAATGGATGGTATATTGTCAAAAGAGTGTAAATTCTTCCTTCTTTCTCTAAATGGTTTCCGAAACCAATATGGTTAGAAAAAAATAACCAATATAAAAAATTATTATCTAGACCATAATATTAACACTATTAGTTTGTCAGTACTATATTTTTCAAAATTTTTAACCAAATATATTGACATATCAACTAGGACATCATAATGGACAATGTTAGGTGTATAAAAAATACCATCATTTGGTTATCAGTTCATGCCTCAACTCTTGATGAGTGTGTAACCACCCCCTTCCTACAATGATACCCTATTTTGTTTTCAATTAAGAATGAGAGATAATGACTTCTGAGTCCATCCTTTATTTGACCATGGGTATGTCACTAGAACTAAGGGAATATGAATCTCATAATATTGGAGGAATTACACATTTTAAAAAAATATCTGGGGATATGATGCATCGTATATAAAGAAACTTCAAGACACAATTGAGAAGACAAATAAAACCATCCAACATTAATGTTTAAAATAGAAATGTTACAATAATAATAACCATAATGTAAAATACCAAAATAAGATGAATGATGTTACATGGAAACTATCATGATCTAATCTAGTAGGGAACAACATGGTCCTTGGGCTCTTCCAGGAAACCATAATGTAGTGTATACACATAGGGTGACCATTCAATTATATCTATAGGAAAACCAAGTTTTCTCTTGCACATGTGAAACAGGAATACAAATGATCCCGTGAGAAAATAACAGAATAAAATAACAGCAGACCAGGTATACTAAACTTTCTAACCACGTTAAGGAATGCTCCTGAAATAACACATGAAATTTAATAAAAAATAAAGAACATCAGTTATAGGGTGCCCACCCCACTTTCCCAATTATCAGTCACTCTCACACGCAATTAGAAAATGTCATGTCACACACACCACTTTCGAACAACCACATCACAACCCATCCACTACACCTGGTCTTCACAACCACATCTATCTCGCATAAACCTAGACCACAAATTGAATCACATACTTCATGTAGACACCAACGACACTAACCACATGACATACCACCAATAGAATCTTAGGCCACATTCCTCATCACATACAACCTATAGATATCTAGGCTATAAACCACATCACATTCCTCCCCAACACCTTGTCCATAACCACATATCATCATGAAGAAACCTATAAAATCACAACACATATCATCCTGAAGACAACTGGAAAAGCAGAAAACAAGTCATATAGAATAAAAAAAAGGAAAGAACAACTCTCCCAAACCCATATTTTCCTCACAAACCACAACATAGAAATGAAATATTGGGCTTTCTGCACCTGGAAGAGGGAGCTGGGAATAGTGGGTGCAAGAAATCCATCCTCCCACTAGAATGTTTGGGAAAGACACCACCCCCCTATGATGATGGGGGTGTTTGGCACAAAGTGTTCAAATAGGGTGGGGTTCTTATTGAAATCACATGGAAAATAAAAGAATATAAATATAAGATACCAAATGATCTACAAAATATATAAAATTATAAATGAACATCCAACTCACAATGCTACTGTAATGACCCGAAATTTTAAATAAATATTGTTTCCTAATTTTATGTGTTATTTTATTTTATTTTTATACTCCACAAAAATGTTTCATTTGATAACATGAGTATAATTAAAATGAGACTGTTGGGTTTTGACTGTTATTTGACCATTGGTCAATATAACTGCTGGAAACTAAACGTTTTGACTATTGTCTCTAAATACAAGAAATCTTGGTTAATTAATATAGAAAGAAGATTTGATGGCCTCACCCAGTAGTCTTGGACCGATCAAAGCACATCTAACAGAACTTGGGAAGGAGGTAGAACCACTGGGCTTTGCTCTGGACCAAACCCAAGATGAACTTCATCATATAAAGCTAGAACGGGATCGCCTTCGCGAGAAGTTCAAACTGATAGAAATTACTACTCGTGCGATGTTGGCCGAGCCTCCCTCGGATTCTCTCACCTTAGCACACCTTACACTTAGGTCCTATGATGGTGTGATAAAGGGATATGTAAGGATACTGTAACTGTCTTGTGTAATCCTTTGTTTTAAATAAAAATTTCAATTTCATTTAGGAATTTTCAAATGACCGGATAAATATAGTATGCATATTTTTGATGAATTTTAGAAAAAGGATATTTTAAATATGTTTATCTAAACCCTAAATAATTAAAAATGTGTAATGATTTTCAAAAAATTGTCTTCTACAATTATATTCAGTACAAAATTTAGAGTCTAATAAGATCAACATGATTTTTGATGAATAGTAAATTATGAATAGTAATTTTATGATTACGATTAATAATGTGTCCAAATGGATTAGTAATCTCACTTAAAGAAAGTATTAAAATAAGCTAGGCACTTTGATTAAGTAATGTGATTCAATAAAATGGTTAAATAATGGTTTCATAAATTATTATTCAAGTATTAGTTTTTTTGGATGAATAGTGTTTTTTAATTAAAATTTTAATTAAAAATATTTCGATTTTTTTTAAAATGGACTTCATTTTTGAACTCAGAGCATCGATATTATGTTAAGTTAATTTTTGGGGATTTTTCTGAAAAAAATAAATTTTCCATGAATAGTGTTTTTAAATAAAAAATTAATTAAAAATATTTAAAAAATTATTTTTATAAAATGGATTTAATTTTTGAAATCAGAGAATTGATATTTGGTTAAGGTGAAATTTTGGGATTATTCTGAGAAAGTTGAATTTTCGATGAATAGTGAAAATACAGTTTTTATGTTACGAGTGTTTAATGACATCATTAAATGATGTATTACGTATGTAATCAATATGTTCGACTTATGAATAGTAATATAAGGTATGAGGTGTCCCATGTTTCCAATACCATGGGCAAATACCATGGGAAGCCCATGGTTTTGCCAAAACCACTAATGAGGTGTCCCTTGGCAATTAATGCCCTGTCCCCTCACTTTCCCTATAAATACCAAGCCATCCTCTCATCCATTCGACTCCCCACTCTCCCCCAACGATGATCTGGTCTCCTTACCTCCCAAGGAGTCCTCCCAAGGTTCCCCAAGCCCTCAAGGTCCAAAACTTTGAGTTTTAAGAGTTACGTTTTAAGGTAAGGTATCCGACCTCTCTCTTTAATTTCAAATATCTCTTTTATGTAATTCCTTTTATGCTCCATGTTCATATGTTGGAGGATGTTCTTTTATATTCCTATTACTACCCTTTTCATGTTCATATAATGATAGATCCCCTCTTAATCTCATTATTTCGTTTTATTATGTTTTAAGTGGCGCCGTTAGGCTGCTGAAATTTTTATAACAGATTCTTTCTCCCTTCTCATTTTTCAAGATCTATTTTCATGTAAAGTATTTCAAGTTCCTTTTTATTATGTTGGGGTATGATCTATAAATATATCATACTGATATTTTATGTTCATATTATTAGAGACCCCATTTTATCTCTTCAATTTAGTATTTTGATGTTTTAAGTGGCGCCGTTAGTCTGCCAAATTTTTAAGTGGTTCTTCACCCTTCTCGTTTTGATGTTCTACTTTCATGTCAATTCTTTCAAGTTCCTTTTTGTTATGTTGGGGTGTGATCTCTATATCTATCATACTGGACTCTTATGTTCATATGATGAGAGACCCCATTTGATCTCTTCAATTCAGTATTTTGATGTTTTAAGTGGCGTCGTTAGGCTGCCGAATTTTTTAGGGGATTCTTTCACCCTTCTCATTCTTTTCAAAGTTCTACTTTCATGTCAAGTTTCTCATGTACCTTTTTAATTATGTTGGGGCATTATATCTATATCTATCATACTGAACTCTTATGTTTACATGACGAGAGACCATATTTGATCTTTTAAAATCATTTTGTTTGAAGTTTAACTAACGCCGTTAGGCTGCCAAACTTTTAAAAGAGAAATCTAATTTTTTTCTTTCTTCCATGTTTTTTATTTGAAATGGTATGTCCTCGAAATTTCTTTTCCATGATAATTTATCCTTATTATTCTGTCCATCTACTGTTTTATGGGTCATTTATGAATGTTTGACCCATTTTCCCTCTCTTTTTAATGTCTTCTAAAACCTCGTAACATAGCTGTTATGCTGCAGACTTTCCGTCTCAAAATGTCTCTCTCTTTTTCTAAAGTTCTTTTATATTATTAAGTGAATACTAAAAGATGATTCTTCTAAAGGGGTATTAACATATATACCAAAATGTTCTATTTTAAATTATCTTATTTACATACATGAGTCCCACCTTATTTTTCTGTGGGTTTTAAAGTGACGTAAAGATCATGTCTTTAAAGCAGTTTTTAAAACGTTATGATTACGAAATGAAACCCATTTATTTTGTACTATATGGGTTCTTTATGAAATTTTTGATGATGATATATGTGTATCACATGATAATAAAGGCAAATTTAAGGGTGCGCCCTGATAGCACTCCAATGCATTGTGTAAAGACTTAATCTCTAGAGATGACCATTTTTAACGACGCCTTGGTGAATAACCTTGGTAATTTTTAACGACGCCTTGGTGAATAACCTTGGTAATTTTTAATGACACCTTGGGGATGGACCTTGGTGAAACGAAACAATTGTCAATATTAAATGTTTCAGCCACATCTTCATGTTATGAAAAAGTTTTTTTTTATTATGATATGTCTCATGATTTCATTTTCATGCCTTAAAGTTCTTTTCATGACTTTATTGATGTATCTCAAGTTCATATGTAAAATGTTTCACTTGTTTCCCTTGCTGGGCCTTCTACTCACCCTTTCTTTTGATGTATATCCCCAGGTTATGAGATGCAGTAATGATCCTATGGTGAACATGAGGAGAAGCCTTTCAAGTGTTTAAGAAGAATGTTTTTTTTGTTTCATGTTTTATGTTCCTTGTTTACAAGACACTAAACCTTAAAGATCCTCAGTTCCGTATAATGGAATGAATGTTATGATATAAAAAGAAGGGATGCTATAGTTGGTATCAAAGGATTGTTTAGTTATTTGTGGAAATTAGGATATGAAAACTCTAGGAAGAACCCTATAGAAAAGTTTATATATAGGAAATCTTCCTGGTATTTTGGTGAGTATTGAGTAAGGGGTTGCCATGCAAATACATCCCTGTCTGGATACGAGCATGTAGAGGTGGCTCTGGCACAGATGTACATAGGGGTAACACCCGAAAAAAACTCTTTGAGCTAGACTCGAACGGGAACTGTTACACGACAACGGGCATTGCTGCACTCTTGGTTACGACACTCCCGGGGGATATGCTTTGGTAAATTCAGAAGCTTGGTATGAACCATTATTAAAGGAACAAAGATAAAATAAAATAAAGATTCACATAATAATATATGATCATGGATAACCTAGTTGGGAACCAATGGGATCACAAGTTAGGGTATACTTTTCTTCTACAAGTTATCCTTATATGCTTTAAGTTCCTTTTCATGATTATTGGATAAATATTTAAGCCTTTAATTATACTTTCTCTTCTTAGTTAATGGTGGGAAATGGAATAATGTGTCCCAACAACCAATGTGATAGGAAATTCGACAATTTCCGTATTAATATGGAAGAGATGATTAGGGGATTAAAAGATGATTATTATTTTGGGAGACGTTCACTATTTTAGGGACCCTATATAATCGAGGTAAATAGATTACTATAGTATTTTCATTGAGGAGTAAGGATGACTTATATTTTGATGAATTGATGAATTTAAGGTAGACTTATAGTAATTTAGGTTACTTATAGGAATGATTAACCTATCTTGGGTAAAATATGTTTTGGTTAGCTACTTTTGTTATAAGATGTTAGGAGTGGGTGATGTTGTCTGGAGATGAACAATGAAGTTGTTTTGGAAGATTATGTTATCAAATCCTTCTTGTATTTGGGTTTCAATCTTAGTTTGGTTTATTTTGAGGAATTTTAAGGACTGCTATTTATTGAATGGTCTATGATTAACTTTGGGTAGTACCATGGAACTTTGAATATTTAAAAGTAGTTTCCATTCTTATGGGATCCTTTCTTTTTGAAGAGTTGTTTTACCTTAACCTTTCTGTTTTTGGTATAATGTTTAAAGATAGAAGAAATAGATAGTTAATCTTTTGTAGATTATGTTATTTTCTAGAAGATGATTCTTGTGCTTTTATGAGACCAAGTGTTTTTGAATTCTCATCATTTGGAGAAAAGATTAGTGTTGGTAGGGACTTTTTAAAGGATGAAACTATACTTGAAGGTAGGTATATTTTCTTATGTTTTTGTTCTATGTAGTAAATGAATTCCTCAAAATTATGAAAAGAAACGTAAAACAAAAATGTGGTTGGTTTACGTTTCTTAATAGGTAACCAAAGACCTTTTACACACATCATAAGTTTGGGATTTTCTTATGGATAACTTTCTCCTAATAATGTTCTCTATCACTCTCCCTCAGAACTTAGCCCTTTTTTTTCTCCACCATGTCCATGTTTTCCTACATGGAATCCTAGTGTGGGTTAACTCGGGTGACCTTTGTACTTCCCTTTATTTCTTTTAAAGTAATAGTTTTATTGACTCCTTTTCTGATGTGGGACTTTCAATGAAATTTCAAAACCAAATTTTAAAAATTGCTAGGATGCAATTTCTTAAGGGGGGAAGATTGTAACGACCCGAAATTTTAAATAAATATTGTTTCCTAATTTTATGTGTTATTTTATTTTATTTTTATACTCAACAAAAAGGATTCATTTGATAACATGAGTATAATTAAAATGAGACTGTTGGGTTTTGACTGTTATTTGACCATTGGTCAATATGACTGCTGGAAACTAAACGTTTTGACTATTGTCTCTAAATACAATCAATCTTGGTTAATTAATATAGAAAGAAGATTCGATGGCCTAACCCAGTAGTCTTGGACCAATCGAAGCCCATCTAACAGAACATGGGAAGGAGGTAGCACCACTGGGCTTTGCTCTAGACCAAACCCAAGCTGAAATTCATCATATAAAGCTAGAACGGGATCGCCTTCGCGAGAAGTTCAAACTGATAGAAATTACTACTCGTGCGATGTTGGCCGAGCCTCCCTCGGATTCACTCACCTTAGCACACCTTACACTTAGGTCCTATGCTGGTGTAATAAAGGGCTATGTAAGGATACCATAACTGTCTTGTGTAATCCTTTGTTTTAAATAAAAATTTTGATTTCTTTTATGAATTTTCAAATGACCGGATAAATATAGTATGCATATTTTTGATGAATTTTAGAAAAAGGATATTTTAAATATGTTTATGTAAACCCTAAATAATTAAAAATGTGTAAAGTTTTTCTAAAAATGGTTTTCTACAATTATGTTCAGTACGAAATTTAGAGTCTAATAAGATCAACGCGATTTTTGATAAATAGTAAATTATGAATAGTGATTTTATGATTAGGATTAATAATGTGTCTAAATGGATTAGTCATCTCACTTAAAGAAAGTATTAAAATAATCTAGGCACTTTGATTAAGTAATGTGATTCAATAAAATGGTTAAATAACGGTTTCATAAATTATTATTCAAGTATTAGTTTTTTCGGATGAATAGTGTTTTTAATTAAAAATTTAATTAAAAATATTTAGAAAATTATTTTTATAAAATGGACTTCATTTTTGAACTCAGCGCATCGATATTATGTTAAGGTAATTTTTGGGGATTTTTCGGAAAAAAATAAAATTTCGATGAATAGTGTTTTTAATTAAAAATTTAATTAAAAATATTTAGAAAAATATTTTTATAAAATTGATTTCATTTTTGAAATTAGCACATTGATATTTGGTTAAGGTGAAATTTTCGGATTATTCTGAGAAAGTTGAATTTTCGATGAATAGTGAAAATACAGTTTTAAAGTTACGGGTGTTTAATGGCATCATTAAATGATTTATTAAGTATGTAATCAATATGTTCGACTTATGAATAGTAAGATAAGGTATGAGGTGTCCCAAGTGGCCAATACCATGGGCAAATACCATGGGCAATCCCATGGTTTTTCCAAAACCACTAATGAGGTGTCCCTTGGCCATTAATGCCTTGTCCCCTCACTTTCCCAATAAATACCAAGCCATCCTCTCATCCATTCGACTCCCCACTCTCCCCCAACAAAGTTAT
Organism: Viscum album; assembly: GCA_963277665.1. NCBI lineage: Eukaryota > Viridiplantae > Streptophyta > Magnoliopsida > Santalales > Viscaceae > Viscum > Viscum album. The sequence goes on along the minus strand of OY728146.1, from coordinate 1,507,796,236 downwards.
GGTCTCCTTACCTCCCAATGAGTCCTCCCAAGGTGCTCACAAGCCCTCAAGGTCCAAACCTCTGAGTTTTAAGAGTTACATTTTAAGGTAAGGGATTTGACCTCTCTCTTTAATTTCAAGTAATCTTTTTTATGTAATTCATTTTATGTTCAATGTTATTATGTTGGAGGATGTTCTTTTATACTCCTCTTACTACCCTTTTCATGTTCATATAATTAGAGATCCCCTCTTACTCTTATTATTTCGTTTTATGATGTTTTCAGTGGCACCGTTAGGCTGCCGAAATTTTTGTAACAGATTCTTTCTCCCTTCTCATTTTTTCAAGATCTATTTTCTTGTAATGTATTTCAAGTTATTTTTTTTATGTTGGGGTATGATATCTAAATTTATCATACTGATCTTTTATGTTCATATAATGAGATACCCCATTTGATCTCTTCAATTCACTATTTTGAAGTTTTAAGTGGCGTCGTTAGGCTGCCAAATTTTGAAGTGGTTCTTCACCCTTCTCGTTTTGAAGTTCTACTTTCATGTCAATTCTTTCAAGTTCTTTTTTTGTTATTTTGGGGTATGATATCTATATCTATCATACTGGACTCTTATGTTAATATGATGAGAGACCCCATTTTATCTCTTCAATTCAGTAATTTGATGTTTTAAGTGGCGTCGTTAGGCTGCCGAATTTTTTAGGGGATTCTTTCACCCTTCTAATTATTTTCAATGTTCTACTTTCATGTCAAGTCTTTCATGTTCCTTTTTAATTATGTTGGGGAATTATCACTATATCTATCATACTGAACTCTTATGTTCGCATGATTAGAGACCCTATTTGATCTTTTCAAATCATTTTGTTTGAAATTTAAGTGACACCGTTAGGCTGCCGAACTTTCATAAGAAAAATCTAATTTTTGTCTTCCTTCCATTTTTTTCATTTCAAATGGTATGTCCTTGAAATTTCATTACCATGATCATGTATCCTTCTTATTCTTTCCATATACTGTTTTATGGGTCATTTATGAATGTTTGACCCATTTTCCCTCTCTTTTTAATGTCTTCTAAAACTTCGTAACATAGCCGTTATGCTGCAGAATTTCCGTCTCAAAATGTCTCTCTATTTTTCTAAAGTTCTTTTATATTATTAAGTGAATACTAAAAGCTCTTTATTCTAAAGGGGTATTCACATATATACCAAAATGTTCTATTTTAAATCAAGGTATTTACATACATGAGACCCACCTTCCTTTTCTGTGGGTGTTAAAGTGATGTAAAGATCATGTCTTTAAAGTAGTTTTTTAAAACGTTATGATTACGAAATGAAACCCATTTATTTTGTGCTATATGGATTCTTTATGAAATATTTGATGATGATATATGTGGATCACATGATAATAATGGCAAATTTAAGGGTTTGCCCTGATAGCGCTCCAATGCATTGGATAAAGACTTAATCTCTAGAGATGACCATTTTTTACGACGCCTTGGTGAATAACCTTGGTAATTTTTAACGATGCATTGGTGAATAACCTTGGTAATTTTTAACGACACCTTGAGGATGGAACTTGGTGAAATGAAATTATTGTCAATATTAAATGTTTCATCCACATCTTCAAGTTATGAAAAAGTTTTATTTTTATTATGATATGCCTCATGATTTCATTTTCATGCCTTAAAGTTCTTTTCATGACTTTATTGATTTATCTCAAGTTCATATGTAAAATGTTTCACTTGATTCCCATGCTGGGCCTTCTGCTCACCCTTTCTTTGGATGTATGTCCCCAGGTTATGAGATGCAGTAATGAGCCTAGGGTGAACATGAGTAGAAGCCTTTCAAGTGTTTAAGAAGAATGTTTTTTTGTTTCATGTCTTATGATCCTTGTTTCCAAGACACTAAACCTTAAAGATCCTCAGTTCCGTGTAATGGAATGAAAGATATGTTACAAAAAGACATGATGCTATAGCTACCATCTATGTCGTTACCTCGATTTGAAAAATACCACACAACTATCCATAAAACATTTTATAATTCTAACCAATTTAATCCCCAATTTTATTCCATTAATCCAACATAACCACCCCATCCCATGTTTAATTAAACAATTATCTATTTACTCATTCATTTATTTATTCCCTAAATTTTTGGGAAACTATCAAGAACAACCCCCAATAAGAAACACACCCAAATATAATCTTGAAGAAACTCTAGGATAATTATCCCTAACAACCATCACTATCCTACTTCCAGGTTATCTTTAATAAACAATCCATGTACAACCTCATCTGGTAACATATAAAGCCACAAATAGTTTCACATACCTGTTGTACAACACTTATCATCACTATCAATCAATCTCTCAAACTAACATTCTATTACACTACCAAATCCATTCAACAACACACAATCATGACCAAAACCCCTCCATAGCACGAACTAGAAAAAACCCACACACACTTAAAAACAACACATGACCCATAGTAAAAGACAAATTTCTTATTTAATAAGGCATACCTTATTTAGTTTCACATGTTAATTCAATTGGTTATCATAGAAACAGTTTAATCCTAGGGAATCTATTAATTAACCAAATATACATGATTAATCAATTTCATATACCAGCCTCTAATAGGTACTATAAAAAATACATTCCATAATTTCTTAGTTCACAAAAAGCCAACCATCATCCAAAAGTTTCTGTCGGACAAGAATCATGAACAATCACAAGATCAAAACACAATATAAAATCTGTAAAATGATGTGAAAAATCTTAATCTACCCCTCAATTTCAATTAACTGATTATTTATCATAAATTAGGATGTAACAAACATAATTTAGAGGGAAACAAAAGTAAAATACCAACTTCATGATTCACAACAATAATAAAAAATTGTAATCCTTCCTTGAAGGAGTTTCAATGTTGTTCGCATGAGAACAAATCACATAAAGTATATCTGATCACCTATCATGCATGAACTTCATCTGTTAGAGGATGTTGTGACACCACCACACCAACAAAATTCAAAAGAAACCCTATTAATAACATATATAAGAAAATTACATAGTATGGGGAGAAGATATGAATGAAATTGAGATCGAATGGAGAGAAACTACTAGAAAACGAAGGGATAACGAACCTTTTATCACCATAGATCTCCAACAAATCAACAATGAGATAAAAAACTGATAAATAGAGGAAGATGGATAAAATGACCCCTCAAGGATCCTATGGTTATTTATAATTTAGAGGTTGAAGATAAATCAATCGAATTAATGAATGACTGGAGAATAGAAATTTTTAAACAAAACAGGATTGGGGTATTACATGACGTGTAAGGCTATTTCAGGTCATATTGTACCCAAGGATGATTTTCTCTAAAAAATGAATGCCTCCCTATTTATTTTGTTTTTCAATCCCCAAAAAATTTCACACCATAAACCATCTAAGAAACTCCTTGAAACCAAACATCACATAGTGTATTCTAGTTACACAATGTATAATCCCCCTTTATCTATATTTTTTCAACTAAACAACTCAAAAATCCTCTGAGCCTCTTATAAACACCACCAATAACAAAAACATTAAAAGTAATTGACAAGGTGTTGGGGGGACACATACCATTACAGGATGAAAGGATTTTTCACCAAACATTACAAGTTGTCTTTTTTTAAAACAATACTAATATAATTCATATAACTTCAACAAAAAAATAATATATAATCCCTTGAAATAAAACTAATCATAACTCTTTTTAATATGTTTTTAAATAAAACATATTTTTTAAAACTCTATTCATCACATTTGACTAGTATTAAAATTTAATTAATCTTCATTTTAACCCTTTTTAATATCAATACACTTAATCTTATGTTTATTAAATTTTATGGAATTATTTCACATCTAATTTTTCCATTATAACATATAATAAGCATAATATCCTCAAAATATCATTATTCTTGTGACATTCCTACTTAAATACTATTAAAACGCGTTTTTTAGAAAATTAAAATTTGATCAACCATAAACTCTTAACATATTATGGTATCCATAACTATCTAGATAATTAATACAGATGTGCTTCAAAAATTTAACATAATACTTAGACATTTAATTAAATTTATACAAAAATACTAGTGGTAAAACTACTTAAAAAATATTATAATCAATCATAATACCCATATAATTTAACCATTTGTGTTTAACAAATGACCATCTTTGTACACTTGTTCATCTAAGACCATTCATTATAATTACCTATTCACATAGATCAATTTGTTTAGGAAAATGTGAATTATCCTATTCATAAACAATGACATTATCTACCCAAGTGTGCATGAAGGCCTATTTTCATGTATTCTGTAATGATATAGTCTAGGTCGACATTCCTTTTTCAGTTTTATTACCCATATGTACATTTTTTCAAGAATAAAATCCACTTTTAGTATCCACTTACAGTTTCATTTTGTTGAGTAACAAATAATAAATATCTTACCAAAACATTATAATGTTATTCTATACTTATCCTTTATGTATTTCTTAGTGTTATGTTCCCTGACATATGTTTTCCATAATATTGTTCCCATTTTTTATGTCAATCCACCTCTAATTCGAAAAATAGCGACCCGGCCTAGTATCCCAGTGTTAGGGATTGATTTATAACATTGGAAAAAGTTTCAACTAATCTCATACCTAAGGACATAATATTTTTTCGGTTTTAGTGAACAATATTTACATGAGTCTTTAATTACATTTGAATACTAAAATGTCAATATTGTTTTTGTCGATAATAAAATTATTCACTAAATAATATCATTTTAGTCTAATCAGAGTACACATCATGCTTTACTTGAAATGGAAACAAAATAAGGGTTACATCAAATCCACATGAAGGTCTATATAAATCAAAATATATCATGAATCAATAAGAATAATAAATACATAAAGGATAATAACTAATAAAACATGTTATATAATTAAAATTAAAAGGAATGATGAATATTTATAGGAAAATAAGCAAAACGCATTCTATTTAAAATTTATTATGGAAATTAAATTCAATAGGAAATAATATCATCTTGAAAATATCATGGATAAAAATAACCAAACACTAACAGATTATGTACATAATTATTTGACATCATGTATTAGGTACCTGATATATTTATCATTAATACCATAAAATATTTTGTTTAATGTTTTGGAAAAAACATGTTTAACACTATCATTACATATTTTTATCTTGATATATATCAATGAATCCAGTGGAGATGTAACACAAGGAAATATCCATCAATCTATGTACAAATAATTCCTCATATGCAGAATAATTAATTGAATTCATAACATTGTTTTTTATTATAAATTGTCCATATTGAGTAATTATTATATTTTTATCAATCATTCCAAAGAGAAACAAATGAATTTTAATTTACATCACTAAATGATGAAATGATATATAGTTTAATAAAAAAACATATCCATTATAAATAATATAGATTTTTTGATGAAATTTTAAAATTTTAATCGTCTTAGTAAAGTGAATTTTTCAAGGTAATGTTAATGATTAAAATAATCAATCAAGGAATAAAATTTCGATATTATCCTTAGTCAAGATAATTAAAAACCATCCATAGGAATAATAAATATGGTATTAATATGACATACCCCCAGTAGAGTATATTTAAAATAACCATATTTTATAGTAGATTAATGAAAATATAACTGGAAAACTTATTTATAAAAGTACAATTTTTATTTTGAAAAAAAAAATTAAATGAAATTTTTTTAAACATTTTTAGAAAACAATGTTTTGGAAGTAAATTGTTTTCTAACCAAAGAGGGAAATGATATATGGATACCCTAAAAATATTTTAAAAAATGAATCAACTACAAAATAATATAAAGGTGTCACAATATCATAATGAAATATTGGATTGGAAAATGAAATGGGTTTTTTTTATAAAATGAAAAAAAATATTTATTCAATGGAAAAACAAGTTTAATCAATCTCAACTAAATTTTTATTTTAAAATAAACCCTCCAAATGATAAAAATGTTGATATGACAATTAATCAATGAATATATTATATGTATTAGCTGTTAATTCAACATAAAAAATACTAAATACCAATATATAGAGTTAAAATTAATTATACACATAATAATTTTATATTAATGATAATGATGAAGTTCTATAACCTAATGAAGTGAAATTGACTAATAAATTTTTTTTCTTCTTCCTAAATTTTATTTAAAATAACCATAGTTGAAAGGATTTAAAATGGAAGTTAAAATATAATGAATAATTTAGTAATAAATATATTTCATGTCTAAATGGGTTGTATATATACCATATAAAATAATGAAGCCACATAAAATTATAATATACCATAGTGAAATGAAATTGAGATGAAATATCTTCCCATATGCTTAGTATTAGTTGAACTCTAACTTCCTAGTTCGTGATGCCACCCAGAGGTGTCCTGTAAACGGTTGGTGACATGGCCTCAAACACATTTCCCCTATTGATAGAGGATGCCGACTAGTAGCAAGGGCCTTGGGTGTGATAGTGGGGATATTATTCCCTCATTGGCAGAGTAACACAGCAAAAGAAAACAATAGCAGAAGCATAAACAATGACGATCCATACAAAAGTAAAAAGTGGAAGACTAGAAAATAATAAACAGGATTACATATATATATATATATATATGAATAATGCATGAAACATATGTCTAGGAAATGATCTAAATAATTCACAATTATAGAATACAACAGTACTAATCAAAATTTCAAAAGATTTAAATTAAATTACTCATCATCATCGCAATCCATATATTGGCCCCATTCCCTCCAGATCTAGAGAAATCAAGTACTTGAAGTAGAAGGGAACTTTCCCTTATCTATACCTGCAACAATATAATCTATTTGGCCCCAAAATCATGGACCAAATAGAGTTTGAGACTAAATCCCAATAAGAAACCACCATGAGATCTGTGCCTAACAATCAGTGAATATTTGGAAGGTAAAGTACAGAAGACAGTAAAAAGGAAGTTCTTAGTAGTAAACAATCTGCAGTTTCAAAGCATTCAAATCACCACATAACATGAAACATCTAATCAAAACAGATAAAAAAAATAAGAAACCATATGGGAAGTACCCACATCCTATCACCTCTAGTCTTACCTAGAAACACAAGAAAGAAGCTAAACACAAGGTAACCCTCTGGGAATTACTCACTACCTATCCCCTCTGGTCCTACATAACATGTACAAAAAACCCACTGGGTAGTACACTATGTCTAACCCATCTGGTTCAGCTTAAGTATAGACTCTCTGAGAAAGAACTCACTGTCAATTCCTTACATAGTCTTGTATCAGTATCTAAAGGCTCTCTGGGGAAGCACATACGTCACATTCCCTCTGTAGTGCATGTCGAGGAACTACAGACACTCTGAAGAAGCACTCAATGTCAATTCCCCTTTTGGTCCTGCCTCGTATGTATAATAGAAACTATGGAGATTCCATGAATGTCAAATCTCCCTATGTTATATACACCAGTTCTCACAACCCTATGTATTTCATACACATGTTACAGTGCGTATCGGCCAAGGTATACCTCAAGAACTACTTAGATAGCATTCTACTGCATAATAGAATAACATAACAACAGTCACACCATTCTGCAATACTAGGAATTGGAAAGTAAATAGAAAATTAATAGAAAAAATAGAACCACAGGTCAAAACATGAAAACATGCAAGGGAAACACATCAACAGCACAACAATTCATCTTATTCACAATCAATTATCATCTACTCAAGCATACAATGATAGCAGGTAAACAATAGGGCTAAAACGGTAAATGAGAAATAACATGTTGATGGGTATTGGTCAAATTTCACATATAACTCAAATAAATCCTATAGAAAGGAACAAACCACCTACATCAACATTAGGATATCACTATATGTGAACCTCGAGGACTGAATCACCTTAGAACGCCGATGATCTACAAGAACATCTAAAACGTCCAATAGAGGGTAACATGATAAATAAGAAGAATCATGAATTGAGGCTCAAGAAGAAGAGAAATCTTACAAAGGTGATCCAAATTCAATTGGCTTTGGTTGAATCAGATATAGAATAGAGGATCAGGGGCTCAGAGAAGGATTGCGACTGTACGGGTTCTCACGGAAAAACGAGACCTAGAAGAAGGGTGTTTTTTCTATCAGACGTGACTCCGGTGCATTTAATAAAAAATTTACATGGCATGTACTTACCATTTCCATACCATGCATTAGGCGGCCTCCAGGTCACCCCCAAATGTTCGTGTGTGTGGCCGCTACATGGAAGCACATGAATACTCATGGTAACCGAGTACAATTCGTGTACTAAGAAAGTACACCGCATGTAATTAAAAAATTTACTGAAATTCCCCATTCTCTCCAAAATGACCAAAAGAAAGAAAAATAACTGAAATTAAGGTCTGGGTTCTTACAATATTCCCCCTTTAAAAAATTCTCACTATATTTCTCTAGTAAGGTAGCGTAGAAGATGAAACCCCGAACAGCTCTGGGCACTGTGATCGTATGTCTGCCTCCCTCTCCCAAGCCTCATCATGTACTCACCTGTTTTGCCAATGCACCCGTACCAGTGGAAAAGAGAATGCACAAATAATACTTGTACATAGATCCACGCTCTAGATAGGTTTATCCTCAATGGATGCATCCACTTCCAACACAACCTCCTCGGGTTGAAGAAGTTAGACGGGTCTCAGAAGTAACGTCGAAGCTGGGAAACATAAAATAATTCATGAATATCCCGATATCATTGAGTTAACAACAACTGATATGAAACTGAACCAACTCTCTCCAACACCTATAATGTCCCAACGTACCCCAATGAATGATTACCATGTATCCTAATCCTCTTGTGTCCCAACCTTGCTGTGACACACAGGAAAATCTAATCCCTGACCTCGAACTCCAAAGGTCGTCTCTACTGATCAGCATAAGACACCTGTCGAGACCGCTCAGTAGCCATCCTCTTCTGAATCAACTCTATTTTCTCTATGGTCTCTTGAAAAAGACAAGGTCCGAGCAATGATATCTCTCCTTCCTCCAACCAATATAAGGGTGATCGGCATGGCCTACCGTACAAAACTTCATAAGGTGCCATCTGAATCATTTCAGGAAAACTATTGTTGTAACGCCCCGACCCCAGTTACCCAGAATTGGTGCATTATTACATAAAATTGGCATGATCACAAGAAATATCAAATCTCGAAAGACCGATTGGTTTAGTATCCTTGGAAACACTAGATATATTCATAAAGTTTTACATTACATCATGAAGTGAAAAACTACTACTACAACATATTGACTCCAAAATCGACACTATTATCCCCTCATAAAATCTCTGCAGGTCATTCATAATTTACTTCTTCACATCCTGGGAAAAATAAAACATATAAAAGGGGAGAGATCAAATGCCCAGTAAGGATAACAATATAGTGAAAACATTCATAAATAAGAATAAACATTTAAGGCAATGTATAACAAAAACAAAAGCATTTTAAACTTGAACTTAAACATAGTATGGAAAAAATAAAATGAAATAATTCCATTTACATATTCACATGGATATTCTAGTAATCAAATAATCACATGCAATATCAATAACCACTTTCATAATGATGGAATGCATAAATCCAGACTATCATAACCACATAGCCAAGGCCTCGTGCCAAGACTACAAATAATATTTTCTCAACGCCATGTGCCAAGACACTAGTTTGTCTCATGAGACCTACTGATGCATCGAGACGCTATAGTGGGGTCCACCCATCACATATTAAGTCCAATGCATTCCCATATGAAAAGGTTTAAACATAACATAAACATTCGTTTAAAAATAGCATACAAAATGTCAATACTTTCACCATAAACCATGAATGGTATAAAAATAGCACATCCACATTCAAACATATCACAAAACTTTCAATACAATATAGATGTTTTGAATCATAATTAATCAACTTCAAATAAGCGTAAAATCTATCAAAGGATGTTGACATAGATGAAATCAAAACTCTTTTTAGAGAAATATCTCTTTCTATTTTTTGAAATCATTTAAGAGTCATATATTTATAAAATAAAACATTTTCATTGAAAATATTCTTATAATATTGTAAGGGATTCTTCGACGATTTTATAACGGTGGAAAATAATCGCACCCGCCGTATAAGTTAAAAAAACATTCTTACCTTAATTCCGTCGAAAAGGTTAAAAGAACCTTGTTTGGAAAATGACGGAAAGATTCCTTTATAAACCTCTTATAAAAAGTCAAACAAGGGTATAAATGACTTTAACCCATATTATTTTAAATAGTAATATCTTTTTGAAATACATTTTGAAGAAACATGGATGTGGATGATAAAGAAATCCCAGTGGATAATTATGTTTAAACAACCTCAGATAATGAAGAGATTGCGAAATAACCCTTACCTTATACTTTTCCTTGGTTGGAGTAGGTTAACCTCCTTTATAATGGCGAAATAATTTTTATTAACATATACAAGAATCATATACATTAGTATGATATCATATCTGATCTTTTAACATTGATTTGTTAATAATATCTTAGTATTATTGTTGTTTCGGGTGTTAACTTACTCATTTCCTTTTATATGTTTTGTTACGTAAGCCATGTTGGTAATGGATAGGTTGTATATTATTCATATCCAGAATGATATCAAGTCCTTAGCTACTATTATTAATCATAAAATGAGAATTATACATGAATGGATAGGATAGAGAATGAATATCATCGCGTTCGTGGAGACGGTAGTCCGTACGTACGCATGAGTGACAATATCATTCTTTTGATATTAAAATAATATATAAATGGATGGTATATCATATATACAGAATAATTAATATGTTATATTTATTATTTACATGATTTACACATCATTATTATACCCATCCAAATAATTTTATATTGAATAACAATTACACCATGACGTGGATACGGTAAGCCTTACGTACGCACGTATGGTGACATGTTATTCAAAGGGTGGATAGAATACTGAATATGGTTGTACCATATTTATAATAACATCACAGTATATATAAGATACTGGAATTATTATTTTATAATGGTAATAACAATGAATGAAGAAGTGGAAGAAGAATGCAACGTGAAAAGGGGTGGTGAAAATATTACCTCTTCTTCGGGTTCTTCCTTTTGATTTGATCAAAAGGGATCCATAGGATGGCTTTATGATCAAACAAAGGCCTCTAGGTTGTATTTAGAGAATTTGGGAGAGTATTAGGGTAGAATTTGGCTGAACCAAAAGGCTTTGAAGGTGTGAAGAAATGAGAAGGAGTGCCCTTTTATAAGAGGGGTGAGGGGCACCTTTGGAAAAGCTAGAATTATTAATTTTTAATAAACTCGTATTCGGTTTCTAATGGCTCCAAAGTGGATTATTTAAATTTTAAGGTGGGGATGGGTCGAATAACACTCAACTAATAGAATTTATACAGGTTTGGGTACTTATATTAACCTTACCTTTAAGTATTAACTCTACGTTAATTAGTTTGACATTTACCATGTCACTTTGTATTTTTATATTATATAGTTAATAAACATAATAAATACATCCAAGCGACCCCCAAGTGGTCCATTAATGATATAAATATCATGATATAAGTCACTTGGACGAACCTTAGATTTTTACGAATTTAATATCAATTAATAATATAATATTTTTTAAAAAATCCCTTTTATGTCAATTTTGACACTATTCAATAGTTGATTTTTGTGAAACTTATAACAAAATGATTACATCGATAAAAGTCAATTAAATCGATCCTAATATGACATATTATATTATAAAATTAGTGTAATTAATTAAAAGTCTCAAATTATATTTATTTGGGTATTTATAATATCAATTATTTTAATTTTTCACTATTATGGTAATTAGTGCATCATCATTGTGTCATAAATAAATTAAATTATTTAATGTCTAAAAAGTATAAATAAAATATTATTATGTAGGAAATCTTTTTATCTTTCTAATTAATGTTTATAGTCTAAAATACAACATATATAACACTATGTAAAAATTGTTTTTCTAAAAGATATATGCTTGTGTCATTTTTTTATTCATTTTAACTTATTTAAAATAAAGTGTCCCTATCACTTAAAAGTGGCACCATGGGGTCCCAAAATCGACCCAAATATGCCCATGGTCGAACAAGTATCAACCAATAAGGTTAGGACTAATTTTAGGGTAATGTTTTGTTATTATAATATTATTTTTTAACCCTTATTTACTGGATTTACCCTTAACCATGGTAAATAAAATATTTACCGCAGTAATTATTCAAAATGTCTAAAAATAAAAGTTACCGATTTACACAATTTGAACATCCTGATTCCATATATGGAATCAATTTTTAAAAATTCAAAACACAGAAGTGGCAGAAATTAATTTAAAATTAATTCTCATTGTTAAAACAAAAAGCGTGTTTTTAAGAGATAATAACTATCAAAAGATTTACACTTGTTTATGTCCGGTTTAATTGTAAAATTATGTCCAATGACCAAAATTGTATTAAATGGTAAAAATATATTCTAAATATACTTTAAAACCACTCAAATGCATAATTTATCACTATTAATTATTTTGATTAAAAAAGTTGTTTTTAATTAAAACTTAGTAATTTTCACTATTCATCAAAATATTAAAGTTATCCAAAAAGTACGAAAATTTCACCTTAGGCTAAATTAGATATTCCGAATCCAAAAATGAATTCCATTTTGAATTATAAAATATATATATTTTCAAAAAGTAGGTATTACTATTCATAACGGGTAGTTTGATTAGTTATGGTGTGTTAGAACTTGGTGTTGCGTACAACACACGCTATCACATTATTCAAAGAGAAGTGTACCGTAGAAGCTTGGGGTGTTACATTCTCCCCTCCATCAAATAATTTTGTCCTAAAAATTTATAGAATACTTATCACATGAAAAGACTCGGGTGGTTCTTCATCATAAGTTCCTTGGGTTCCCACGTTGCCTCTTCCATCTTATGGTTTCTCCACAAAACTTTTACCAGACACGTCATACGGTTTCTTAGTACATGTTCTCTCATATAAAGAATCCTGACGGGCTCTTCACAATAAGACAGATCGGGTTCCAGTTCTAATTCTTCATAGGTGAGTACATGAGTTGGGTCCGACATGTATTTCCTCAACAGAGATATGTGGAACACATCGTGAACTTTGGAGAGACTTGGCGACATTGCCAATCTGTAAGCTACAACCCCAATTTGTTCTAGAATTTCGAAAGGTCCGATGTACCTAGGACTCAATTTACCTTTCTTACCAAAACGTATGATTCCCTTCCATAGAGATACCTTAAGGAAAACATGATCACCGACTTGAAATTCCAAATCCTTCCTTCGATTATCGGCAGAGCTCTTCTGCCTACTTTGAGCTGCTTTGATGTGATTTTGTATTACCTTCACCTTTTCCATCGTTTCCTCCACCAGTTCTAGACCTACAAGTTTTCTTTCACCAACGTCATCCCAACAGGTTGGTGTGAGACATCTCTTTCCATATAACGCTTCATACGGTGACATCTGAATACTCGAATGGAAGCTATTGTTATAGTAAAATTCTACCAGAGGTAAATACTGATCCCACATACCCTGAAAGTCAAGTGAGCAGGATCTCATCATGTCTTCTAAGGTTTGAATAGTCTGTTCTGATTGTCTGTCTGTCTGAGGGTGGTAGGCATTGCTCAACTGAAGTTCAGTATCTAGGGAATTCTGAAGACTCTTCCAGAATCTTGAAGTAAAACGGGGATCACGATCAGAAATAATCTATAGGGGTACTCCATGAAGTCTCACAACTTCATTAATATATAGTCTTTCTAGATGTTCCAGTGGTAGATATTCTCTTATAGAAATAAAATGTGCTGACTTGGTAAGACGATCAACAATAACCCATATTTCATCATTCCTTCTAGGAGTCTTTGGTAGCCCCCTAAAAAATTCCATCGTAATATTTCCCATTTCCACTCCGGTATGGGAAGAGGTTGCATGACTCCTCCAGGGTGTTGCCTTCCAGCTTTCACTTATTGAAAAACCATACATCTTGACAAAAAATCAGCAATCTCCCTCTTCATATTGTCCCACCAAAAATGTTCCTTCAAATATCTATACATTTTGGTGCTCCCAGGGTGTATAGAGAAATTGGAAATATGAGCATCATCTAGGAATTCCCCTTTTTAGATCATGTATATTGGGAAAACAAAGTCACTTCCCGAATTTCAAAATTCCGTCTTCATACACAAATTCTCTCAGTCTCCCATCATTCACAGCTTTAATCTTCTTTTGTAATTCTTCATCATCAGTCTAAGAACTCATAATCCTTTCTAGAAAAGATGGTTTGGCAACCATTTGAAAAAGCATTGATGTTTCTCCTTCCATGGTTATTCCCATGTCCATCTTCACTAGATCTATGAAAATTGGATCCCTTTCAATTCTCATATTGTTCAAAACTCCATGATCTTTTCTGCTCAAAGCATCTGCGACCTTGTTTGCCTTCCCCGGGTGGTAGTTTATCGTGCAATCATAATCCTTGAGTAATTAAAGCAATCTCCTTTTCCACATGTTGAGTTCTTTTTGTGAGAAAATATACTTCAAACTCTTCTGATCAGTATAAATCTCACATTTTTCACCATAGAGGTAGTGCCTCCATATTTTCAAAGAAAAGATCACAGCTGCTAACTCGAGATCATGAGGAGGATAGTTTTGTTCATGAATTTTCAACTGTCGTGATGCATAGGCAATAACTCTATCATTCTGCATAAGGACACAACCAAGTCCTTTCTTCGATGCATCACTATAAATAACGAACCCATCATTCCCCAATGGTAGAGTCAATATAGGAGCATTGAATAATCTTCTCTTCAGTTCATCGAAACACTCTTCACACTCTTTTGTCCAAACAAATTTAACCCCTTTACCTGTGAGCTTCGTTAATGGGTTAGCCAATCGGGCAAAATTCTGGACAAAACATCGATAATAACCTGCCAAACCAATAAAACTACGTACCTCAGTTATACTCATAGGTGATGGCCACTCTTGGATTTCCTTGGTCTTAGAAGGATCAACAGAGATTCCATCTTTAGAGACAATATGGCCAAGAAAAGAAATCTCTTGAAGCCAGAATTCACACTTTCTAAACTTCCCATATAATTCATGCCTTCTTAGAGTCTTCAAGATAATGCGCAAGTGATTTTCATGATCTTTATAGCTTTTGGAGTATACCAAGATACCATCAATAAATACCACCACAAATTCATCGAGATACTCCTTGAAAAATCTATTCATCAGATCAATGAATACAGAGGGTGCATTTTTCAATCCAAAAGGCATTACAGTAAACTCGTAATGCCCATACCTGGTTCGAAATGCTGTCTTCGAAATGTGTTCCTTCTTTACACACAACTGATGGTATCCAGATCAAAGGTCAATCATTGAAAAGTATTGAGCTCCATGCAGTTGGTAAAATAAAACATCAATGCATGGTAGGGGATACTTGTTCTTTATTGTAATAGCAATGATCTCCCTATAGTCGATACATAACCTCATAGACCCATCTTTCTTTTTAACAAAAAGAACAGGGGCACCCCATGGAGAAACACTAGGGTGAATAAATCCCTTATTACTCAATTACTCTAGTTGTTTCTTTAGTTCAAATAATTCTACAGTGGCCATTCTATAAGGGGTCTTTGATATAGGCCTTGATCCAGGAATTAAATCAATTGAAAACTCAACTTCTCATTCTGGAGGATGTCCAGGTAAATCTTCCGGAAATACATCTACAAATTTTATCACAATAGGTACATCATCTATTTGAACATTCCATTCCTCATCCACAGTTATTTCATTCTCTTCCTCCCCAATAATTGAATTTAGTTGAGATACTAGGGGTGGATCTAAATAAGAATTAGGTGGTGACAATTATGCTCTAAAGATAAGGTGATCCTTATCATCATCATCAAGAATCGTAACCTCTTTCTTATTATAATAAATTTCCGCATCATAGTCTGAATGTCAGTCCATACCGAGGATTATATCAAACTCAATCATAGGTATGCCGATGAGATCAGCAGATAAAGAAAATTTATGTGCTCTAATGGGGACTGATTCACGTAACTTTGTTGCAATGATACTTCCCTTAGGAGTTTTAACTGACAACTCCCTTGTTAAATCAAATTGGAAATATCTAATTTTCTTAGCAAACTGGGAAGATATGAAACAATGCGATGATCCAGAATCAAATAATGAATTTTCTCAACTTGAGGAAACCATTAAATTACCTGCCACCACGTCTTTCAGAGCTTCTACCTCAGCAGTAGTGATAGTATAAGCTTGACCTTGATCCCTTGGACTCTTCTAAGGTAAGTTCTCCTGACGCTTAAGACATTCATTTGCATAATTCCCCATCTCCCTGCAATTGTAGCACTGAACATTGGTAGCTTCCTTCTTCCCCTTGCAATCACCAGCTTGGTGGCCTTTTTCACCACACTTGTAACAGACTCATGTTCCCTTCTATCAAGTACCGGGGTGTTTCTTACCACATTTACCACAGGATGGATATTCAACCTTTCCCTTCTTCCCCTTATTTCCATTCCCAGATTGATCAGCAGGTCTCTTCTTCTCTTTCTTTGCTTTAAATTCATAAGACATAGATAATTCCTTTTCGGTCTTGATAGCACATGAGGAAATGTCTTCGTACGATGAGAAGGATTGTGAGACTAATTCTCGACGAAGAAATGGTTTTAACCCATCAAATAAACGATCAATCTTACTTCTTGGGTTACGTATATAATATCCAGAATACCTTGCTTACCTTGTAAATTTAGCCTCACACTTTGCGACATTCTCATCCTCCTTTTGTCTCAGACTCAGAAACTGCCTTTCCATATCTGCTCGGTGGTCGCGATGAATGTATTTTTCTAAAAACAGATCTTTGAACTCCCTCCATTCCATTTTTGATACTTCATCATCTTCCTTTGTATTTTGAATCAATGACCACCATTGATCAGCATCTCTATTGAGGCGGTAAACTTCAGTGATAACTTTTCCCCTTTCACTACCCCCGAAAGCTTGAAATATTTTCTCTAGGGAAAATATCCATTGCTCAGCTTCTAAGGGATTTGTACTCCCATTGAACATTGGTGGTTGTTGCCTCATGAATCTATTTAACATTGATTTGTAAAGAAAATGAGAGTTATCCTAAGTATATCCCCCCGGGAGTGTCGTAACCAAGAGTGCAACAAAGACCGTTGTCATGCACCAGTTCCCGTTTGAGTCTAGCTCAAAGCGCTGTTTTCAGCTTTTACCCCTAGGTACAGCTGTGCCAGAGCCACCTCTACCTGCTCGTATCCAGATAGGTATTTATTTCTCGAAAAACTCACAAAATCTCTACAATACCAAAATTCTAGGAAGTTCTTATATACTAATCCTCAAAGTCCATCTTAAATCTATTTCCTCTAATCAGAGTTTATCTAAATCTAGATTCCAAGGTTTGTACTAAACTTCCTCTGATACTAACTATAACGCCCCGAACCTAGTTACCCAGTGTCGGTGAATTATTACCTAACATTGGAATGATCACAAGAAAGATCAAATCTGGAATGACCGATTGGTTTAGTAACCTTGGAAACACTAGATATATTCATAATGTTTTACATTACATCATGAAGTGAAAAACTACAACAACAACATATTGTCTCCATAATCCACACTATTATCCCCTCATAAAATCCCTACAGGTTATTCATAATTTACTTCTTCACATCCTGAGAAAAATAAATCATAGAAAAGGGGTGATCTCAAATTCCTAGTAAGGATAACAATATAGCGGAAACTTTCATAAATAAGAATAAACATATAAATAAATGTATAACTAAAACAAAAGCCTTATAAACATGAACTTAAACATAATATGGAAAAAATAAAATGAAATAATTCCATTTACTTATTCACATGGATATTCTAATAATCTAATAATCACATGCAATATCAATAACCACTTTCATAATGATGGAATGCATAATGCAAGACTATCATAACCACATAGCCAAGGCCTCGTGACAAGACTACAAATAAGATTTTTTCAAGGCCCTATGCCCATACACTATCATGTCTCATGAGACCTACCGATGCATCGAGGAGATATAGCGGGCTCCATCCGTCACATATTATGTCCAATGCATTCCCATATGAAAAGATTTAAAGATAACATAAACATTCGTATTAAAACTAGCATACGAAATGTCAATACTTTAACCATAAACCATAAATGGTATAAAAATAGCACATCCACAGTCAAACATATCACAAAAAATTCAATACAATATAGAAGTTTTGTCTCATAGTTAATCAACTTCAAATAAGCATAAAATCCATCAAAGGATGTTGACATATATGAAATCAAAACTCTTTTTAGAGAAATATCTCTTTCTATTTTTGAAATCATTTAAGAGTCATATATTTATAAAATAAAACATTTTCTTTGAAAATATTCTTATATTCTTGTAAGGGAAGCTTCGACGATTTTATAACGACGGAAAATAACCGCACCTACTGTATAAGTTAAAAAACCATTCTTACCATAATACTGTCGAAAAGGTTAAAAGCACCTTGTTTTGAAAATGACAGAATGATTCCTTTATAAACCTATTATAAAAAGTCAAACAAGGGTATAAATGACTTCAACCCATATTATTTTAAATAGTAAAATCTTTTTGAAATATATTTCAAAGAAACATGGATGTGGATGATAAATAAACCGTAGTAGAAATTACGTATAAACAACCTCGGATAATGAAGAGATTGCGAAATAACCCTTACACTGTACTTTTCCTTGGTTGGGTTAGGTTAACCTCATGTATAATGGTGAACTAACTGTTATTAAATTATACAAGAATCATGTACATTAATATGATATCATATATGATCTTTTAACATTGATTTGTTAATAATATCTTAGTATTATCGTTGTTTCGGGTGTTAACTTACTCATTTCCTTTTATATGTTTTGTTATGTAAGCCATGTTTGTAATGGATAGGTTGTATATTATTCATATAAATAATGATATCAAGTCCTTAGATACTATTATTAATCATAAAATGAGATTTATACTTGAATGGATACAATAGAGAATGAATCTCATCGCGTTCATGGAGACGGTAGTCCGTACGTACTCACGAGCGAGAATATCATTCTTTTGATATTAAAATAATATATAAATGGATGTTATATCATATATAAAGAATAATTAACATGTTATATTTAATATTTACATGTGTTACACATCATTATTATAACAATCCAAATATTAATATATTGAATAACAATTTCACCACGACATGGAGACAGTAAGCCGTACGTACGCACGTATGGTGACATGTTATTAAAAGGGTGGATAGAATACTGAATATGGTTGTACCATATTTATAATAACATCACAGTATATATATGATACTAGAGTTATTATTTTAGAATGGTAATAACAATGAATGAAGAAGTGGAAGAAGAAAGGAACTTGAAAAGTGGTGGTGAAAACATTACCTCTTCTTCGGGTTCTTCCTTTTGATTTGATCAAAAGCGCTACTTCGGTTGGCTTTCTGATCAAACTAAGGCCTCTAGGTTGTATTGAGGAAAGTTGGGAGATTATTTAGGCAGAGTTGGGCCAATCCAAAAGGCTTTGAAGGTGTGAATAAATGAGATGGAGGAGTGCCCTTTTATAAGAGGGGTGAGGGGGACCTTCGGAAAAGAAAGAAATATTAGTTTATAATAAATTAATATTCGGTTTCTAATGGCTCCAAAGTGGATTATTTTAATTTTAAGGTGTGTATGGGTCGAAAAACACTCAACCAATAGAATTTAGATAGGATTGGGTACTTATATTAACCTTATCTTTAAGTATTAACTCTAAGTTAATTAGTTTGACATTTAGCATGTCACTTTGTATTTTTATATTATATAGTTAATAAACATACTATATACATCCAAGAGACCCCAATTTGTTCCATTAATGATATAAATATCATGATATAAGTCTCTTGGCCGATCCTTAGATTTTTAGGAATTTAATATCAATTAATAATATAATATTTGTTTTAAAAACTCTTTTATGTCAATTTTGACACTATTCAATAGTTGATTTTTGTGAAACTTATAACAGAATTATTACTTCGAAAAAATTCAATTAAATCAACCCTAATATGTCAAATTATCCTAGAAAATTAGTTTAATTCATTAAAAGTCCCAAATTATATTTATTTGGCTATTTATAATATCAATTATTTTAATTTTTCACTATTATGGTAATTACTGCATCATCATTGTGTCATAAATAAATTAAATTATTTAATATCTAAAAATTATAAATAAAATATTATTATGTATGAAATCTTTTTATCTTTTTAATAAATATTTATAGTCTAAAATCCAACATATATAAAACTATGTAAAAATTGTTTTTCTAAAAGATATATGCTTGTGTCATTTTTGTATTCATTTTAACTTAATTAAAATACAGTGTCCCTATCACTTACAAGTGGCACCATGGGGTCCAAAATCGACCCAAAGATGTGCATGGTCGAACATGTTTCAACCAATAAGGTTAGGACACGTTTTAGGGTAATTTTGTATTATTATAATATGATTTTTAACCCTTATTTACCGGATTTACCGTTAACCATGTTAAATAAAATATTTACCGCAGTAATTATTCAAAATGTCTAAAAATAAAAGTTACCTATTTACACAATTTGAACATACTGATTCAAAATATGGAATCTATTTTTACAAATTCAAAGCACAGAAGTGGCAGAAATAAATTTAAACTTAATTACCGTTGTTAAAACAAAAAGCGTGTTTTTAAGAGATAATAACTATCAAAAGATTGATACTTGTTTATGTCTGATTTAATTGTAAAATTATGTCCAATGACCAAAATTGTATTAAATGGTTAAAATATATTCTAAATATACTTTAAAACCACTCAAATTCATAATTTATCACTATTACTTATTTTGATTAAAAAAGTTGTTTTTAATTAAAATTTAGTAATTTCACTATTCATCAAAATATTAAAGTGATCCAAAAAGTACCAAAATTTCACCTTAGGCTAAATTAGATATTCCGAATCCAAAAATGAAGTCCATTTTGAAATATATATTATATATAATTTTAAAGAGTAGGTATTACTATTCATAACAGCTAGTTTGATTAGTTATGGTGTGTTAGAACTCGGTGTTGCGTACAACACACGCTATCACATTATTCAAAGAGAAGTGTACCATAGAAGTTTGGGCTGTTAAAATTGTTGTAGGTAAACTCTAAAAGAGGTATATAATTCTCCCAACAACCTCCAAAATCTAGAATGCATGCCTTGAGCATGTCCTCAAGCACCTGAATCGTACACTCAGACTAGCCATCTCTCTGGGGATGGTAAGTTGTACTCAAAAGTACATGTGTACCCAAAGCCTTCTCAAACCCATGCCAAACCCGAGATGTAAAATGATCATATCTATGGGAAACAATGGGCTATGTAACTCCATGTGAGCACACAATTCCATATATGTACAACCGTCCCATCTCATCAACCCTGAAGATCTCCCTGATCAGAACGAAGTGAGCAACCTTTGTAAGTCTGTCAATGACAACCTAAACTGCATCATTACCTCAAGACGACCTCATTAAACCGATCACAAAATCCATCGATACATCATTCCACTTCCACTCGGGAATGGGTAACTACTACAAAATCCCTTCTGGTCGCTGATGCTCTACCTTCACCTGATGACAGGTGGAAAACATCATGACAAAACCGACAACATCTCACTTCATACCTAGACAAAAATATTAATGGTGTTTATCACGATACATCTTTGTGATGCCAGGATAAACTTCCGAAATGGAGGAATGAAATTCCCACATCAACTCCTCACATATATCATCTAGAACCCATATGTTCCCCTATAAATGCAAGATCTCATCCCCTCCTATTGTCCAACAAAAAATAGCATCCTCTCATGATACATTCTATAGTAGGACTAGGCCTTCAGAATCTGATATCTACCTCATTCGAACTCAATCGAGAAGAGTAGAGGTAACAACTAAAGAAGAAATAAATGTATGCAACTGACTGTCATGAACGTCCAAATGAATCATAGAGAACAAAGCCATAATTCACCTCTCACTTCTGGCCTCCTGAACTGCCTATATTTGAGTCCTCCTAGTAAATGCATCAGCCACTACGTTTCCTTTCCTATGCGTATAAGCAAGCTCAAATTCAAAGGACTAAAGGTACTCAAAAAAACACTGATGTCTCAAAGTCAGATCATGCTGAGTGAAAATGTACGTGAGACTTTTATGGTTGGTGAAAACCACAAAATTCTCTCCTAAAGGATAATGTCTCCAACAGTGTAAGGAATGAAAAAATACTACCAACTCGAGATCGCGCATCCAGTAAATCTTATTTTGGGAATCAACTGCTAAGACCCGTACGCAACAACTCCACCTCCCTTATGAAGAAAAAATGCACTCTCTTGGTATATGAAACAAACCCTTCGACGATAACAATCGATGAATGCCTGGAAGGGAACTAGCCAATCCATTCTAGGAATGACATCAAAGCCTGTCATCTCCAGGACCTTCAGATCCCATCCAAAGTGATACGAACAAACCTTTAGAGGGAACTCCTTGACCTAATGTACACTAGTTGTTCTAGTCACTAATGGAGTGTCTATTTTCAAAATATCAGTAGAAGAAAAGATGCAGAAACCAAGGCTCTCCAAAACCGTGACAGATATAAAGCTATGGGAATCCCATGTATCAAAAGGAGAAGAAGCTAAAATTAATGCAACTAAGATCGTACCTTGAATGGTAGAGGATCTGGGATCATTCTCTTACTGGGTATGCTCCACTAGAAAATTATGTCCACACATACCTGATCGACCAGGCTGTCACTAAAAAATGGGTGACCGGCTACCACGACCATAACCTCCGCCTCAGCTCGAATGGCCAGAAGAAATATAGTTTCTAGACCGGTGAGAAACTGGTGGTGCTTTTCCTGAATGAGGAGTCATGGAAGAACCCATGTCACAAGCTACTAGTGAGAAGATCTGATAGAAACACTGAATGTGATCCATCATGTTGCAACATAGGCACTCCACTAGGTCTCTCAGGAAATGAGTCCTTGAATTCCCACTCATCCTGCACTGGTAGAACACCTCCTGGCTACCAGAAGATGTGTCTCTCCTCCTTGTATCACCGCACGAGGACTCCTTACAGTGCTTCCTACTGTCAGTAGGAGGAATACTAACCCCAGATGCTGAGCCGCCCTGTCACCCAACTTTAGAATCCCTTATATTGCCCTTAGTGATCATCACCTGGATGACTATTGAAGTGATTGAAGTAAATTGGAATCTTCTCACCTAGGATCGGATGTTGTGCCTTATACCATCCTCGAACTACATTTCCATGAATAACTGTTCAACTCCTAGAATAGTCATGAAGTGTTGCAGCTCAGTAAAGTAAGAGGAATACTCCATGACAAAAACAGTTCCATTCCCCAGACTCATAACCTCTCAAGCTCGATCGGACCTCAGGGTCTCTGGATAGAAGTTGTAAAAGAAGATACACTAAAACCCATCCCAAGAAATAATATCCTAGCGTCCCTCCTGTGAGATCACATCCCACTACCACTTGGAAGAATTCTGGATCATATAGGTAGTGAGCTTGGCCCTACTCTCTGGAGGTGTCTCAATATGCTCAAAGATCGAAAGCATGGCTTCTAGCCATTACTCTGCTGGCTGGGGTCCTCCTTCCCCTGATGATGTGGGAGGATGCTGCTGCTATAAGTCCCACATCAAATCATCCTTTGACAGGGAAGGATGCGGTGCTCCCTGAAAGGTCTGCATCATCATCATAAAGCCTTCACAAAACAGTGCATCAACACCAATGTTTGGTATAATGGTCGGGGCCAAGAGTGGCACATTTGGAGGATTTTCTAGATGTACCTGATCAGCTATATCCGGTGTCTGATCACCACCTGGAAATTGGCATACAACCGATGGATGACTTGGTGACATGCCTCTACATGGTCAAGCACACACCTCAGATCATGATTATCAAGGACTGGAAACTAGATTTGCATGAATGTAAAATAGAGGAAGAAAGCATTAATGTTTTCAATATATGACTACACAACCTGCAAAATTCCTACAAAGTGTGTTCCCATAGGCCATTCACATGGGTGTGTACTTCTGCCAAAACTGGTCATGTAACACCCAAACCAGATTGCTTGTTGTCCTAGCACACGACATATTCTTGAATCCTCTTCCCCTACCTGAGTCCTTCTACATGTCTAACCCACACTTCTCTCCTAATACAAGACAACCCAGTGTGTTCTAGACAGACATGACAGGTACTAGAGAAGCTTCACTGGGCCCGTGTTGTTAGTGACATGACCGAACACATTGGTCACACTACACGACATGTTCCAGATGGACACGACATGTATGAGATAAGTTAACACCAACCTATGTTGTTCATGACATGGCTAGGTAGCTTGGATAGACTACAAAACATTTTTATATATGACACAACATGTATTAGATAAAACTCTGCAAATATGTGTTGTTAGTAAAATGGGTGGGTACATGGTCAACACAACACAATGTGTATTGATGGAACACAACGTTTTCACTCCAGGTCTTCCCGTTCCTGTGTCTATGACCACACGACCTAAGAAATTGCTAGATACTACTGGGAATGTACATTCATTACAAGCTGTGCACTTAAGAAAAACATTTCCTTCCAGAAATAGAAGAACACATGGTGTGTGTTAAAAACTACATGGCATGTATTCTGATTTTTTCTGGACAGTAAGCCTCAAAAACTACTCTGGAGCCCATAAAAACCCTAAAATAAAAATTAAAGTTCCAAATTTTGATACGTGAGGGCCCTCAACCCCCGTGAATCAAAGCGTGGCCTCTATACATGTTATAAACAAGGTAAACCAGGAAATGATCCACCAAATGCACATCCATGAGGGCCCATAACACCTCAAGAACCAAAGACTGGAATCCATTCAACAAATCCTTATACAAAAAAAACCGAATCAATCAACATGTATTTTATCAAAGAAACTATCACAAAAGTATGTATATCCAGCACAATATCTATCACCACATCATGAAATCACTAATGCACCCAAAATTGCATGAAAAAAATGCATGACATGTTATTTATAGCAAGTTTCTATATGATGCATGAGATGGAAGTCCTTCATCTCATCAGGTTGTGACAAAAATAGAACCTTAATAATGTTAACAATAATAGCACAAAGCATGTGGATCACCCAACCTTTAAAATCAAATCAACTATAAACATGAAAATCCAGAAAAATTGTAATAAATTAGGTATATTGGATTTTCCCTATACATGGGTTAGCAACTATCGATCACAACTTATTAATAAGTACTTATTCCTTCATATCCATTGCTAAAGGCTCCAAACAGTAATACAAGTGAAAAAAATCTTGTCTGATACCAATTTGTATCATCCCGGTTTTGGAATCCATCTAGAGGAATCCTGTAACAGGTTGGTCACCTGACCTCAAGTGAATTTCCCCGAACGCTAGAGGCTACCAACTAGTAGTAAGGGAATTAGGTGTGATAGTGGGGAACCTATTACCTCATTGGCAGAGTAATACATCAGAAAAAACTTCAGTAGACGAAACAGTGAAAAACCATAAAAAAGTAAATAGCGGAAGACTATAAAATACTAAACTAGAGCACACATATATATATGATTGATTTATGATACATATGTCTAGGAAAACATCCAACCCAATAAAAATGCTATAATGAAATAGTAATAAACCAAATTACTAAAGAAATAAAGTAAATAACTCTTCATCATCGCAAGCCATAGATTTGTTTCATTCTCTCCAGCTCCATAGTAATCAAGTACCTCAAATAGAAGGGTGCTTTCCCTTATCTACACATGCAATAATATAATCGTTTTGGGAACAAAATCATGAACCAAACATGGTGTGAGACTAAATCCTAGCAGGAAACCACCAAAAGACCTCTACCCAACAGTCAGTGAATATATGGAAGGTAAAGTACAAAAGGCAGTAAAAAAGGTAGTACTCAGTAGTAAAAAATCCATAGTTTCAAATCATTCAAATCACCACCTACCATTCAACATCTAATCAAAACAGATAAACACAATAGGTAACCCTCTGGGATGAACCGACAGCCTATCAACCTTGGTCCTACAAAGCAATAAAAGAAAGCAGCTAAACACAACATAACCATCTAGGAAGTACTCATATCCTATCCCCTCTTGTCCTACCTATGAAGTACAAGAAACACTCTATGTAGTACACTTAGTCAAACCCCTCTTGTTCACCATATGCATAGACTCTCTGAAGAAGCACTCACCCTAAATTAATCCTTTAGAATTGTATCGGTATATAAGGGCGCTCTTTGGATGTACTTACGTCACAATCCCTCTATGGCCCACGTCAAGGAACTATATATACTTTGAGGAAGCACTAAACATCAATTCCCCATGTGGTCTCACATCGTATGTAAAACAGACACTCTAGAGAAGCCCTCAATGTCCATTCTCCATATGGTCTATACACCTGGTTCTCATAGACCTATTTAAGTCAAGTCAGTGTAGCAGTGCGTTTCACCGAAGTTAAACCGGAAGAACTACTTGGGAATATTTTTTAAGCATAACAACATAACATAAAAATAGTCAAAGAATCCTACAATACTAGGAATGGGAATGTAAACATCAACCTAAAGGGGAAACTAGAACCAATGGTCAGAACATGAAAAACATGAATGGGAAACACGACCGATGAATGGAAATTCATCTTTTTCACAATCAATTATCATCTACTCAAGCATATAAGCATAGTAAGAAAACAATAGGGATAAAATGGTAAACGCGTAATACCACATTCATGGGTATTGAGAAAAATTGCACATATAAATCAAAGACTTCCTATAGAAAGGCACATACCACCTGCCTCAATGTTAGGAGATTTCTATATGTGAAACTCGAGTCTTGAATCACAATTGGATGCTGAAGATCTATATAAATTTCTAAAATTTTCAACAGCGGATAACTTGATAAAGAGGAGTAATCATGAAACAAGGCCCAGGTAGAAGAGAGAGATTACCAAGGTGATCCCAACGCAATCGATGGTGGTCAAATCAGAGATCGAACGGAGGCTCAGGGGGTCGGTGAATAATCATGACCTTAAAGGATTTCTCGAACGAACGAGACCTAGAAGAAGGGCGTTCAGTCTGTCAGATGCGATCCCAATGTGTTTCATAAAAAAACAAAAGTACACATCATGTGCATTTGAAGTACATGGTGGGTACTTTCCATTTCCATACCCCGCATTAGGTGGCCTCTAGGTCACCCCCACATGGCTGTGTGCCTGGCTGCTATATGGCCAGTACACGGCTACCCACGGTAACAAAGTACACAATGCGTATTCAAAATGTACAAAACATGTACATAGAAAATTTCCCTAAATTCCCTTTTCTCACAAAAATAACCAGATGAGAGAAACATGCCTGAAAAAACCTTCAGGTTCTTACATGAACTCTCTCTAAGATCACATATAATTCTTTTAGACTTGTTATTATCTTATTAATAAACCATATTAATATATTTAATATCTTATATTATCCTTTTATATTATCTTTTAATCCATTCATTATTAATTATTCATTGTTTATATTTTTTATGTTATTAATTAACATTTTTTATCATGGATGTTTCATTATGATAGATTCAGTGACTTGTTAAATTATATAGTTATATCATCCCAATAATAATAAAAAAATAAATAATTATCATATTTTCAAATAAATATTACTTTAAAAAAACCATGGATGACATTTATATAAAATTAAGTATGTTACGATCATAGAGAAGGTTGGTCGAACCTACACATGCATAGTGACATAATTTTTCAATGATTGTTATAGAATGAGGGTAATAAATATTAAACCATTCTATAATAATCTCAAAATTTTATATACAATATTATATTCTATTACATATCATCCACCTACTACGGTGATGAAATAGAGTCATATCGCATCATCATGGTTGTAGTCCATACAAATAAGAATGATTATATCATCTTAATTTGATTTAAATGTAATTAAATTAATTGTATATATATTATCCATAAACATTTATAAATATTCCAGGAATATAACATTATTTTATTTTATATCACATATAATCCTTAAATTTATCTTTATCACCTTCTATGTTTTGTGATAGTGAATGGAGAATCACATCGCTCCTAGAGGCGTTGGTATCGTACATAAAAGTGACGTTATAGAATCTATAATGAAATGGAAGGTAAAACAATCTATGATATAATTAATCTAGAGGTATAAATTTCTTATTAATATAATAAATATGTATTTTATTTTTATCTTCACACCAAACTATTATGGTAGTAATGGAATAATGGACACTATTAGTTTGTGGGGCAGTAGTCCACCGAACACATGAACGATGATTAAATAACCCATTTTATATTATTATTGATTGTTTAATGTCATTAAATTATTATAAAAAATCCAAATATGGGTAATATATAATGTTTATTATAACTGTATAGTATAATAATAATTGACAAAGATGGATAAATAAGAAAATAAATACCCTTATTGAATAACAATAATTCTTCATTGGGTATTCACTTTATATTTGTACTAAATAAATAAAGATGAATTTAATTTCAACAAAAATCGTCTATAATTAGATTAGGGAATTTATGATGTTATTTTTTTATTCTTTGGATGATTAAAATGTCTTAAGATGTGTAAATAATTATCAGGAATGAGTTCCCCTTTATAGTTTACTATATTAGACATTATAAATTATTTGGATTCCAAATATTGAATCCATTTTTTATTATTCAATTCGTAGAATTATAAATATTTTATTTAAAATTATTCCTACTAAAATAAAGTGAAAGGTGGTTTTTAATGTGAAAACTTTTAAATGTTTGAAATGTTTATATATTGAAATTAAATAATAAATTGATTGCAATAAAATTTTATTCTTCTAGAAATTTTTAGGGTGTCATGGAAAGTAAAAAATTTTTTAATTAAAAATATGGTGTCCATATTTCCAAATTCAATTCATATATGTGTAAAATTTTATGTTAAAATAATTCTCCCAGATGTGATGAGAATATAGGTCTTTAAAGTTAAAATATTAAAAGGTTAACATTTATTATGTTAAAATTATATATATAATTGATTTAAAAGAAAAAATAGATTCATATATATATATAATTAAATTAATTTTAATTTAAAAGTAATTAAATATATTATTTATGGATATATATTTTTTAAAAGCAGTTCATAATTAAAATCCTATATTTTTTATATTCATAAAAAATGAAGCTTCTCAAAAAAATCTCAAAATTTCACCATATATTATAATCGTAAACATGATTCCAAAATGATATTTATTTTCAACGAAAAACAAATAAGTATTGTAAAAAAAGTTAATATTTTTTTCCAAAAGTGATACTAATCTATCTATTAGAAAAATATAATATTTCAAAAAAACATTTCCATTTCTTTTAAAGGATTATTATTTTAATACTACGAAATAAAAAAAATCATATATCTAAAAAAATAGTAACATTCATACCCACCAATTTAATGTTTATATTATAAATACTATATTGAAAAATTATATTTAATTAATATTTCACATTCATTTAAACCTTGTGTTTTCAAGTACTGTAAAAGAAAATGAGTGTTCCGAATAACTAGAGCTAAAATTAGTATTGTTTAAAATGCATGACATTAAATATAATAAATTTATTTAAAAATATTATTTTAATATATAATGGTGTTATATTCCCTTCTATTATTTGGTTTTTCATTTCATGCACACTATGAAATTTGATGTTCATATTATTTAATTTCTTAGTTTAACATTCTCCCTATCTTAAATAAATTTTGTCCTAGAAATTTAAAATTTATCTTTGGTAATAAAAGGAATAATATATGAAAATTAATTTGCTAAAAAATTAATTCTGTAAAAGGGTTAATAAAACATCCTCTTAAGTTCATAGAAAATGGTAGAACAATGATCATTTGGAAAAACAAATTACTAGGTTTATTTGAAGTAGAACAATGGGGGAAATTGATGTTGTGGAAATGGAGGAAAAAGATAAATAATTATATAGAACTATAGAGGTCATTTATCATAATCAACATAATAATGAATTGAATGAAAAGGGGATAAAAACCATAAAAAAGAGGTGATTTCATACTCCATCTGATTCATCATATATAAATGTAATAGGATAACATTATTTGTTCAATTTTATTTTCCAATAGATAAGTAATTATTTAACTATATTATAATATAAATAAACATTCTTACTGGATATATTTCTACTTTATAAAAATTATTTAATCCTTGGGTTCTTCATTGATAATTTTCCAAATCACCTCTTAATCCATGAAATTATTATCAACAAATGAAATTTTAAGGCAATATGAACTAAAATTAAATTTAAATGTATTTTGTGATCTAAAAATATTTAATATTTGTTCCATATGTGTATTACTATTTTCCACAAACAATATGTTTTTCATAAGTTATTTAATATGCAATCATTCTCAAACAGTTTAGAAATACATTAATCTCTTAAACATCTTCTAACATTCAGAAAAAACCATTTAATAAATTGTTAAACATTAAACCCTTCATATAGATCAAAATCAAAAATATTAGAAATATGGTCACTAAATTTAAAAAATGAACAATCCAATATTCCCCCAAACAATATGAGATATATTTTAATCATTACATACCAAACATGTGAATATATTAATCATATATTCTCTTAATACATTTTAATACCCTGAAAAACCAGAAAACTTATTGAAAAAATTTATATATACTTTTTGATAATTAACTTCATGATTAATGGATATATTCCTAAAATACGAAATTTTTTTCGACTCCATAAATTTTATCATAATACACATGTAAATGAATCATTAATCAGTCAAAAGGTATTCAGTACCATCCAAATCACTTTATCCTGCTAATTTAAATCTTCGTAACAACATCATTATCATACCATCAAGAACATATTTATTCTTTTAATTTATTGAATTTTTTTTCATACGGAGTTTAAATACGCACTGAATAATTTTTCTTAGTCATTGTTACCATTAAACTTATGATATGAAATCCTTAATGGGATTGTATGGTAGTAAAATAAATAATATATTACATACCATATATAACTAGAATATCATAAAAAATATACTTTTAGAACATTTCATTTGGATTTTAATAAAAGAGAATATTAATCAATCTACCTAGTTTGTATAAATAGAATAGACTAGCCATGATCCCCTAGTTTTTTATGGGGTTTATTACATTGAAACTTTGTGTAATTATAAGTGTTATGACCTATTTAACAAATGTTAAAGCATCGTACATTGGAATAATTTTTATTACCCTTGAAATCACATGTATAGTGGACATTCTATCTACAAGTACTATGGTGTTTATTTCCACAATTATCATATGTGGGGAAATATATTTTTTATTAATTCATTTATCCAGCTTTTTCCTGACTTTTTTTTTCATTCTCTTCCTTTACCATGAAGCCATTTTACATAGAAAATTCTTTTGGTTTCTTTTAATCATCAGATACAACACCCTCATATGATCATAATGTTTTGGGAGAATAGTTCATTCAATATATTATAATAATCTTATCAATGAAACAATAATATTAATCAGTGATTTTTTTTTTCATTGAGGCAGATCCGAATTTATCTAAAAATTTACATTTTAATGTATATAATACGCTACATTCGGTTATATATTTATGAAAAACAATATATTATTCATAAACTAGTGAAACTCATAACAGAAATTCTATTTTGTTTTCATTTCTAATCTCATAATTATAATAATTTTTTCTTTTGGGAAATATTTTTTTTCAAATCATACATAATGGGATATAATGAAAAATTGAATTATCATATACATATCCCCTAGGTGTGTCAATATTGGTGGGGAACTATTCTCATTGTCTTTTATTAGGGAACCCCTGATTCATGACTGAAATTCCCTTTTCATTGTTGTTACCACAACTACCTAGGTTCCAGAATCACAACAACTTATAATATCATGAAAGGGTTGTATTGATAGAAAAAACAACAAAATATCTTAATTACTAAATAATTACAATTTTTTTTATTCTTATATAGAAATTATATCATAGGATTATGATCCATGAAATTTTTTTCATGAATATCGTTCCTAGGTATTCAAATATAAATCATGTGATACCAATAATTGGGAGCCAACTGCCAGTAACCCAATGTCAGTTACTAGATTTTGTCATTTTCGCTATATACAAGAAACCATATATTGAATCACCAAATATTTTAGTCGTATTGGTAAACCAGATGCAAACATGAGTCTTACATTACATTTAAAAAAATTCCATACCATTTTTTTAGAATACCATTAAACCATTCATAATATCCTTTTATACAATACATTGTACATTTATTTATTTTATAAGAATATAAAAAAACTATAGGTTGGTAGAAATGATGAATTATAAGTGCAACAGATTCTATTAGGAATCAATATACATAGAAAAAATTGAATGGTAGAAAACATAACACAAATTCCATTTCAATAACTTAACTATCATGGTAAGATAATAAAAAATAAATATGTAAAATTAACTACTAAAAGGTAATCCCTTAAATCAAATAATTAAATATGAAATAATTCTATATAGATTATCATAGTGAAAATATCATGGATAATTGAAACTAATTCTGAATGAAGGTCATGATTAATTATCAAACATATCATTCCAAGACAAATGATACCATTAACAACAAGACATTTCCAAATATGGTTTAAAAGGAATTCATTACGAATCAATTTGGATTGGAAAATGATATCTCTACATTCACAACCATTAACAATAGAGTGTGAAAATATATATTATAAAAACAAAATGGTTTTTTCCAATAATTTTTATTCACGAGACATGATGATTCATAGATATTATTTATATAAATAGTACCCAACCCATGCCTTTTATATAAACATAATTTTGTAAAATATCCATCAATCGATTTAATTCATGAAGATCGTTCCTTACCAGAAATAAATTTCTATTTTTGATATAAGGATATTGATTTATCAACATTTCTCTAGATAATCAGATAAATATCAATGTAAAACATCATATTAATAAATTATTTATCATGTATGTATTAAATATATCAATGATAAATAATATTGAAATTTTTCAGATATCTAATTTCTAAATAAATGTAAATAATTCAAGTGCAATATAAAAACTAAAAAACAAGTCAAGAGAATTCCAATACATAACTTCGAAAAAATGATAAAAATCAATAAATAAAAACAATAAGGACATTATAAATACATAATAAACTCATTGGAGTAATAATAAAGGGGTTTTTTAATTTATTACATGAAATAAAATATATCTATTTTGATGACATTCTTGAGGAATATAACCTTTTTATTTTGTAAAATAGTTTGAATATACTTTTATTTGAAGTTAACTTGTTTAAAATTTTACTATAAAATAATCCTCACAAACATGAAAATAAATATTCAATGAAATTAGCTTCATGGCCCTGTGTAATTAATGTCATGCTTTTAATAGTTAAAAATAAATTTTTTTTTACATTGTGTAATAATTATTAAAGTAACATGTTAATAAAATGAAAAGTTGATTCCTTTAACATTTCTTATAAAATCTATATGGGGATAATTTTTAGAATTCTATAAGATTACATTAATTTTTTTAAAAGAGTAAATATGTGTGTGAAATAATTGAAAAATCATTTCAAAATGTTGAAGTACATTTTTTAATTTTATTTAAGAAACAAGATATTGGATGGAAAAATGTATCCAACTGAAGAGAGAAATGTCGATAAATTTTAATAAAACAATTGTGAATTAACTTAAGTAATAAGGTGGTAAAATTACTCTATGACATGAAATAAAAATGAATATGTATAAGAGAATAAAATTTAATATGCATGTTATTAAATGATGAAATAATTTCTATCAACTGAAATTCATGAGTAAACAACATCATTTAGAATGTGATTGTGAAATAAAATATTAATAGATCATAACATTGATCTAAGAATTAATAAATGAATTTATTATGTGTTTGAACTATAAATAAACATAAAAATGTGAAAATTACATAATGTTGTCAAACATAATTACACACAAACTCTTATAATGACATAATAAAATATGTATAAGATTATCCCAATTTACAAAATTGGAGTTAATAAATCCATTACATCACACTTCATTTTGATTAAACGATATTTAACCTGTTGGTTAATTAATTTAAAAATGTTTTTAACTTATAACATTATTATTTTAATATTTTAAATATCATATATGATCCTTTTATGAAATCTTATTATACTCTCATTAATAATCTTTCATTATCTTCATTATTCCAGATGTTAACCGCCTTCTATTCTCATGTACTATTTTTTTGAATGTTATATTTTATGAGTATATTATAATTTATTGTCAACTCCAAAATAATTATCATAAGATAATTATCATATATTTACATTAATTTAAATTTTAAAATGAATAATATATGATGATTATGAATAATTATATGCATTTTCACCATGGAGATGGATGGTCGTATGTAAACAAGAGTAACATTTCCATTTTACAATTCTCATTTTGGAATGTAGGTAAGAAATATTTTACCTTTACATAATAATAAAAATAAAATTTACCCTATATTATATATTTATATATACTATCCTTATGGTGTGGTGATGAAAAGATTATCCCATCTATTCCTGTAGAGAGTTGTTCCTATGTACAAAAAAGATGACATAATATTTGTGTTATTTATAAGTAAAGTAGGAAAAGGATACACATTAACGTTTTAGAATGATAAATATGTAAGGAATATTATTAATATTTAATTTTTTTCACATATAGTGATTAAAATTATCTTTAGAACATTCCCTGTGATGTGTTAGTGATAGACAAATAACATCACTTCGTGAGGTGGTAGCTTGATGTAAACATGGGCAATGTAATCATATATACTATAGAATAAGATATATATATATATGATAAAGTGAATATATATGTATAAATATGTTATAAATATCATATATTTTATTGATATCCATCATCATACCCAACCATGATGGGTGTAAATGGAAAAAAAGATTAACATCAAATATCGAGGTGTTAGTTTGACGTACACATGAACAATGATTTTGATGAATATTTGATGGAAGGGTTTATGGTCATAGGTCATGTTATTTTTTTGAATATATCATTGTATATAAATGATAATTATCTAATTATATCATTACAGATTAATAATAATTGATTGTTGGGAATACTTAAATAAAATAAAGATGCATGTTGAAGAACATGAACTCTTCTTTGGGTGATCTCATTGTGATTCCACTAAATCCTCCAAATTTTGGAATTAATAAAAAAAAGAACATAGGATCTGGGGAGGGATGTTTTGATTTTATTTGGGTAGATCGTTTCATATAATATGAGGAGTGAAGGGGTGAATAATAGAGGATAGGGTGTGCCCTTTTTTAATAGGGGGAGAGGACACATATTGTATTTTTCAAATGAATTGAGTGCTCCAACATATTCAATATTTAAAAATGGTCCAAAAAGAATATTATCATTCCTTATGGGTTTAATGGTATAAATATTTCCGTAAAATCATGTTTATATATTTTTATATTTCATTTTTACCATGTTCCTTTTAGTTTAACCCTAGTAAAGCTATTTTTACCTTAACTGCAAAAAAAACATTTTCTCCATTAAATATTTTTATTCACATTAATAAAGTTGATCATGTTAAAATTTATGTATTATTATGATTCAAAATATGTAATCCATTTATCTAATATCAATTAATTTACATAGAATAATTAAATTTAAAATTAATCCCACAAACATGATGAGAAAGTGGTTTTTTAAAATGAAAATTTTCAAAAGTTTACAAAATTTTGTTATTAATATTTAAAATGAATAATATTGCATTGAAAAAAAATTGGATTAAATGAAATATATTTTAAATTATTTTACCATTATATGAATTATAATTTATAATTTTTTTCAATATAAATTATTTAAACAAAATGTAAATTTTTAAAGAATTTTTCATATTTTTCACTACTCATCATAAAATAAATTTCTCAAAAAAAATATCCCTAATATAAAATTTGCACTCTGATTTAAAAAAATATTTTTATTTATAATTATATTATTTCTATAAGTAGTAAAAATTAATTGTAAATTATGTACAAAAACAACAACCAATATGTCTTTTGGAGAAATACGGGTTTTCAGAGAACATTTCTTTTTCTTATAAGTGATTATCATTATTTTACAAATTAAAATTGTTCCATAATATTATTAATTTTTTATTAGTATTCATAAAAAAAAATTAACATATAGGTACCAAATATTATATTATATAATAATAACTAACTAGTATTTCACTTTTCATTTGAACTTATTGATTTCATGTAGTGCTTGCCAAATATAGTGTTTGGTGTAACATAAGAAACAATTAGTGTTCTGTGTAATAAATGATATTTAAGGGATTAAATTTTTGGGAACAAAATATACCATATATTTTTATTGTGTAACAATACATTAATTTTTTTTTGGGTTTTTGAAATGCACTCAATTGAAGATGATTACCTACTAGAATTTATGGTTGTTACATGATCAACAATATGATTTTTTATAGTGATAATGTAGTCATAAGTATTTTTGTGAAAAAAATAAAATTTTCAATTAAAATAAATTTTATGCATAGGAAATAAAAATGTGAATAATATATTAATTAATTTAAATTTTTCATATCATCTAGATCATCCTCTTATCCGCATTTTCTTATAAACATTTAGAAAACGAGTGTAAAGCATAAGGATTTCAACACCAACACCGTCCACTAGATTGGAATTAGAGATGTTTGAAACTATGCCTGATTGTGAAATATTCAATAATTGTTGTGGGGGTTCTGTAAAACACACAATTTTTAATGAATATGTCTCTATTTGAATAAGACAGTGATCTGAGAATGACCAAAGTCTTCACTCATGTATAAAAAAACACTTACTGAGCCACTAATGGAAAATCTACAACCACATCTCATTATGATGTTCGATTTTTCTTCTACCATGTTCAGTTGGAACCATTTTATCATGGTTGGTGGATGTTTCATTATTATAAGATCTGGAATGATGATTTTTTTATGGATTGAGCAATGTCAATAAATTTAAAAGGATAATTTTCACAGTACAACAATGGATCTATCACATTAAAAATAAAATTTGCTGGGTGGATATAATAGAGATTATAGATAACTATCCAATTAGTTATTTCATTCAATATCCTATATTAGAGAATCAAATATGTTGACCATTTGGATATCCGGGCTAATAACTTTGGTCATAGCCAGTCGGCTATGTGAAAAAATGACTACATGGTCCAATTGGCTACGTCAAGAAAACCACTACATAAGGGTATTAAGAAAAGTCAAAACAAATGGATACATGGAGTATAACATATGTGAGGGTATTTTTATTTGTAAAAGGATTTAGATAAGTGTATAATTTTATATGTCAATATATGGCTATATATTTCTGAATAGATATGAGAGACCATATCTATGTATGACAAAATGGGTACATGAGGGGAAATATATACATTAAGTGAATCAATAACATGGGATTTCATGTACATCGATCATTTAGTTATATGGGATGTATTTTTAATTAGTTTACTAGGAGTAGGTTCGGTACACAAGGGAGGGGGAAATGGAAATTTGAGGCCACCCATTATAGACCCTAAAACATATCTTCCCAGATCTAAATCTTACTTCTAGAGGAGGTGTACCATGTTAGTGAGTTTTTGTTAGGGAGTATGTTGTGTTATAGAGTAACTATTGAAGTTATTAATTTTATTTTTTGTAAGGAATAAAAGGGGATATTGTCAGGGAATATAGGGTATCACTTAGAGGCTGAGATAGAGCTGGATTAAAATCGGTTTAGTTAATCCTTTATTGATTTAAGAGGTTTTTGAAGCCCTTGTTATGGAATTTATAATTTATTTTCATTTCCCCGTTTTTATCAATTTTTGGATACATTGAATAATTTTATTATGATGGATGGATAAACATATACTGGGTACTGATATTGAGATGGTGAGGATAGTTAAATCATTCTATTATTGTTAGTGGATAGAAACTACCCATTTCTCATTAAGTGAGTAATGTATGTCCATTTACTAAAAAAAGTCATCAATCATGGTTCTAGATTTATTAGTTTATATTAACTTTTCATCTAGAATTACATCTGAGAAGAGGAATATCTCTGCACATATAGGTCATCTGGTTGCATGAATGAGAATTTTTGTGGACTCAATTATTCAGATATCGATGAATCAACTTATTTGTAGGATTCCAATCGAATGAACTCATTAGATTTTTTTCACTTTATCCAGATAAGATTGTCTAGGAAGTAAGGTAAAAACGTAAATATATATAAAATTAAAAAAAATTAAAACATAAAACTATCATGTTCCTATAATTATATTATCCCTTCATTACAATGTAATCCCCTCTCAAATCTCACATGATCAATTTACTATATTTTCCAACCATCAGAAAATTTATATCATCCACACCCGTAAAATTACCATTAAACCGTATGTTTATTATTTATGTTTTCCCCCTATTATACATGGTCTCATGCATAGAACATCTATTGAAGTACATCATTTTCTATTAACCTATACTCACCTAATAACTACTCACAAAAAAGGTATATAAAAAATTATGTTTTATTATACCATTTGAAGAGCTAGGCATTGAATCCAAATGTTATAGATTCTTGAAGACCATATGAAATTTAGAAAGTTCCAAATAATGATTTTCAATCTCAATTATATTAGGAAAGTGAGTAATTATGATAACTTTTATCACCACTACATGTAATCCACAATATTTATCTAAAATTACTTGTATTCATTTACTGTGATTAGATATCATCTTTTATCCTTTTGGTTTTCCATCCTTTATAAATGGCCTTCGAAATTTTTTTTAATTACCACGAACCAAATATGGTCACTACTAACAACCCGAACCACCTACACCTAAGGATTTTACTTTACTTGTGTCAATCATAATCATGTCTACTTACAAAACTTGTCATGTGGAGTCTTTGTGGCTGAATTTCGGTGGCTTTTATATATTTTGGACCTCTTGTACTTTACTTAACACCATTTATTGAGATCTAGTTTCATTTAAGGCTTTTTTGTAATAAATATTTCAGATTAATATTATTGATTATTCTTAATGTTTTATGCTTTCACAATTAGGTAAATAATTCCCAAACCAAATTTACTGATACCACAACACCTGTTCTAGCTTGGGGGGTATAAAAAACACCCTTAGAGCCTTGTCATGGACTGGATTTGGTACCAGTATTAGTGGTGGCCATATTTGGTTCGTGACATAGGATATAATTTGTGTTGATATTAGTGGAAACCATATTCCATTCGGGACAGTATTGGTGTCCAAAATTAAAATATTTTTTAGCATACAAACTCCCTTCATCATTTTCATAATGTTTCTTCTAATAGGGATTTGCCGCTTTGTTATCCTCCTCATTATATTGAAGATAACTCATATCTATGACTACTATTAAATTATTTTTAGGATTTAACAAAATAGTGTTGATCAACTATCCTTTGTCTCAAAATAGTTATTTTTTCTACAAACATTCCAACATGAAACTCCAAATTTTATAATACAGCTTCTTGTTGTTCTTTATTTAAATCACATTGAATTTTTTTTCATAAATCATAAGCATCAGTTGTTGGAACATACTTTCAACTTTTTTAAGAAAAATCAATGCCTCTTCTATTTGGATAAGGTCTCAATTTTTATGAATTTAGTTTGAAACTATTGGAACTTGAGTTTAACACTTTTTTTATATTCAATGATATTTTGGGTGTTCAGGTAGTGTCGGTTAATTTTTGGGAAAATATCATCTATCTACTACCTCCTTGGGCCATATTTATAGAAATTTTTTGTTTTTGGGAATTCAGAATGTATAATAATGTTTAGGGTGAGTGGCTTTAACTTTCTAAACATCCCACCGTGAATAAATCATTTTCATTATGGTTTTTGTATTTTCATTATAAATAAATTAATATTTTCTTCATATCGAGGGTGGGTTTTGTTTAAACACTAAAAATCCACCTCCATATAAAACATTTATATTGTGAATTCTAATCTAATTTGTTGACAACATGTTTGAGCTTTTTAAATGATTAATAAAATAAATATATTCTTGATTAATGGACAACTATGTTTTGATTGAATAGATTGATACTATTATACATTTAATCCCTGATGAATGTTATGTGTGAGATTTTGGTTGGGGCACTACCTATGTATCCTTGTGAATATATCCCATGATTCATGAAAAAATAACTTTCATCTTGTAATAATATAATTAATTTATGAATAATTTTAAAAATAATTCAACAATGGAATTACTTCATAAATGAAGAATTATATATTTGATCCCATGAATCAATTATGTCTTCTCCCAAATATTGGTACCAAACAATTTCATTTTCTTTCTTGAAAAATGGAAAATGATCAATTTCAATTCATCCCCTCTAAATCCTATATGTGGAGGTTTCTAAACTAAACTATAGAAATCCCTAATGAGATTTCAACAATAATTTTAGGTTAATAAACATTATAATAGTAGTATGGAGATGTTGAATTTATTAATTTCATATTTTATAGATCTTGAAGTCCACCTATGAAATGATATATTATTTTTCATTATAGAAACCAATATTACAATAAGCATCACTTTAACCATTTTGGAGTTTCTAAAATGGTTATGGTTTGAGATTTTATTCACATTTTAGCCTTGGTTTTTTATTGTTTATATAACACTAAATATTTTACATTATTGATCTCGTTAAAATTTTATAGGCACATAGATGTATGTTTTTAGGGATGAAGTCTTATTGTCTGTTAAATGATGACTTAGTGTCCATTAATTCCCTTATGAAAGATTACATTTTTTTCGGTTTCCAGTTCCCTTCCAAGAAGATAGTTCCAAAATATTGAATATAAGCCTAGGTCGTCATAAGTTTATGTAAAATATAATTATTTTTTAAAAATAATTAAATTATGTATAGAGTTGAGTATGGTTTTAACAACTTGAAATTTTTTATTTTGATGGTGTGTGAGAAATACGAAGTAAAAGTCAGAACAAAAAATATTGAAGCAAGGAAAAATTGTTGAATGGTGAGTGAAATGGTGGTGATAATGTCAATGGAAGGGATGTTGGAGTGAAAAAGATATGAAAAACGAATGTTTAGAGAGTGACAAACCCATGATAGATGGAATAATATTTGGATAAGAATATTGAAATTTGATTGGATGGTTTCCTTATTTTAAGTATATATGTTATTGTTCTAGATGTTCATTCATACATGGAAAAGTGAAATTGGATCTAGTGAAATGATAGTAAACATTTATTTCTCATGGTGTACCTATAGATAAGTAGATCACCCAGTTTCCCAATTTTATGTTCCACTCATATACTCCATAAATAATCCATATGACATCTCCTTAAATATATTGTCCTATTCTCATATTGAAGTCTATAAGACATGTTAATATATATAAATAAATCCAAAACCACTTGTACTGTGTCCGGGTGGGAAAATGGTAGTTATTACTCACTTATTGTGAAAGGGGTAGATTCCAAAAAAATTGACACTTTAATTAAGTACATATTTTCACATTCAGAATCTCATTTCCCTGTGGATTTTTAGAAAGATAATGTAATAAAAGTATTCAATGATTCCATAAAGGGATCACAAAAATAGGAAAATCTATATTAAATATAATGTCCCCAATAAGGGATTGGAAAACATCCTTTGAAGCAATAGGATCAGGAAGCCCTATGTGCATCATAATATATCTACACATTTTTTAGATACCATCACTTCTCCATCCATATCACAATTTTCCACATTGTAAAAATACTATTTAGGAAATCCCTTCTTGATATGTTATAGAACCCACTCCCAAATAGATATTAACAATCTCTTTAAAACATCTTATGTAATGATATTTTGATCTTTATGGAGCTTCCAGTGTAGCAACAAACAGGTGGCTCAAAAGGTAATTATTCCATTTATCTATTATTCGAGACCTCCACCGGGGAATTGAAATAGTGAATTATACTCATTTACGCAAATGATAAACTTGCATGAATTCCCATGAAACCAATTCTCATTATGAAAATTATACCCCTCACATTGTCATTGGTCCGTATATATCCATTTAGTCTCATATTTAAGATCTAATTGGCATTGTTGAATATCATTGTAGGCCATTATCTATTAAGAAAACCATTTTACGTAGAATGATCCTCTCACGTAGTTGAATAGGATTTTATAAAATTCATTTATGTTTTCAAATACCGTTATATAGTTGAATTTCCCTGTATCCATTTTATTTATATAACTGATGGAACCATGTAATTTGTTTTCTAATGTATGTTACTAGCTCACAAAATTGATTGAGTGATACATATTATTGGTTGACATAAACGATTGGATGATGTAATCTATAAGAATTTTCAAAAAAATTTCCAATATATCCCATGAATGAATTTTAACTTTCGAGTGCCAGAGGTTCCATATGAATGAGAAGTGTGTCTTCTTTAATATATCGGATAAACTTCTTCCTATAAGAAATGAATTATCTTCAATCACCTAATAATTTAGTATCCTTTGACTATCAAAAAATTGGTGCTCAGTGAAAATGGGATAAGAGGAATTAACCATCCTTAGGAGTTGAGGATATGTATTCCCTAGTAATAGATTAATCTAAGAATCATCGTTCTTGATTGTAGACATTATTCATTATCTTTTCATGGGATTTTTCAAATGTAAACCCCACATCAACAATGATAACAATGGTTTCACCCTTTTCAAAGTCCAAAAATCAGTAAAATTCGTCCATAGTGAGAATTCCACTGAATAAATACATGTGTTTTGTGGCTGCATCATCAGTATTCAGTTGTAAATTTATCTCAAGAGAAATATACCTCTAGATTTTTATGGGAATGACCTATTTCCTGGACGATTCAGATGATATTCCTTGAAAATTAAATTCTGATTTTCTTCACTATATTGTATTCTATATATAGACATATCCATTTTTTTATTTCATACAAAATCCTAATTAGTTTACACAAATAGATACATCTATATTTTCACTATAGAAAATAAAAAAACTGATCCACTGAGATCCTAAAAAAGCATCTTTATATATTCATTTAAAATCTAATAACATTTTATTTTTTCTAGATTCAATGATAATAAAATAGAAATAAAATTTAAAGTCGAGTTTAATACAAAATAATGATGTGGAAATGTATGTTAAAATAGTGTCACATCAGATAATCATAAAAAATTCCAATTAATAAAAATATTCCATACTTTTTATTTCAAAATGACATTTCAAAATAAAAATTTGACACCTATTAGAGAGAAATAACTAGTTATATCTGAAAAGTAACATAATAAAATTATTATCCAATGTATGTTAGTAATTACATTGAATAAAATTAAATAAAACCCCAATATGTAAAACATCACTATGGGATACAAAAAAATGAAATGGTAATCACTCATTTAAGACCACTAATTGAGAAATAAGTACCATTGGTACATCAGATTTCATAATGTGATATGATCCAAATAGAACTACAATAACATTTAACCACCATCTTACCTATATTTCATCCAAACTAGAATTAAAGGCACATGATTCACACATGAAAATGTCCTCATAGTCTCCCCCTA
Source organism: Viscum album (assembly GCA_963277665.1). Taxonomy (NCBI): domain Eukaryota; kingdom Viridiplantae; phylum Streptophyta; class Magnoliopsida; order Santalales; family Viscaceae; genus Viscum; species Viscum album. Next base: position 1,507,752,075 of record OY728146.1, on the reverse strand, counting down.
GAACGTTCCTAATATACAATGTGTTATTTAACTTGTGTATTATAAATCAATTCTACCAACATGGATTCGTTGGATCCCAAAACCATACCAAAATATAGAGAACCAAATAGTATTTGAATGATCAGTATATATAGAGGGAATAAAATACACATATCATCACCTCAAATACCCATTAAGGAAATTATCACTTTTTTACCACACATATTCATAACATAATATGTCACAACTAGTAAATGGGAAAAATACTAGAGGGAAGATTGGGGAACTAAAAATAAAATTATAATTTTTATTATAAAGATCCTAAGAGACAATTATGAAATATATATCTCATAATTCTAAGTCATTTTTCATATATTGAATCACCTCATTTATAATATCCTTCAGAATAAACATATTAAATAAAACATAATTTATTCGAAAAAATAATTCCTAAATTTTAATTTCCAGTACTTTAAAAAATAATATAATTCTGAATATGTAATAATACATTTAAAACCTATTTAATAAACCATCATGGGAATTTAATATTTTTATTTTCATGATTTACCACATAATTTGAAAATAACAATTAATTTTAATTAATTCGACCACATATTCCAATTCATAATTCCCAACAATTCATTTTGAAAACACAATATCAATATCACACAATATTATACATTCTTTGAAAATAAATTAATCAATGCTAATAAACCCATGTGTTTAAAAAGGTAATTCATTAAAACACATACCATAATATATTATGGGTCAACAACCTTTTTTTGGAGATAATATATCCAAAAATTAAGATACCCTTTATAAACAATACAAATCCAATCCAATTGTGTATAACAAACCAAAACACAGTATCCCTTATGAAAAATGATTATGGTTCATTGAAGAATGCAAAAAATAGGGATATAAGAGAGGGATGCGAAATGAATGGAATTAAAAAGGTAGGGGATCCACGATTATTTCTTGGAAAGAAAAATTGTCACGACCCCTCCCCACAAATTGTTCTTTTCCTGGGCCTGTAATATGAGAAATGGGATAATGACCGCCCAAGTCCCTTCTCTAGTAGGCCCCGGGATGGCGACTAGCACTGAGGGTATAGAAAACACACCAATGGAAGGCCTTACCCTCTAAAAGAACACATATGGTAGAGAGAGATATGATAGAAACCAACCAACTCCAACTCGACCAGTAAAATGAATGAAATTCCAAGTACACGAATGAAATGTCATTCAAAACTACTACAATTGAAAAGGGAAAAACTGAAAGTACCGAAATGGTAGTAAATCAGTAGCAAACACAATCTCGAACAGCTCATGCAACCATAAGCTAGTTGTCACCAGCCTGATCTCCAACCTGATCCAAGTGACCAAAAAATAGTTTATATATACATAGGGTGAGTATAACAGTATACTAAGTAGGATACCCCCTGAATCCTCTCTTGAAAAAGTAAAGAAATCATGCTAAAGATGAGTGAACAAAAAGTGAAAGTTACTCATCACCTAAACAGGTATACTAATTTACCAACATGACCATGGCCACTCTCACCAAGTAATGCATACAAGAATATATCATATAATAATTAATATCAAGGGTTACTCGCTAATACTTCCACATGTGTTTGCTGCTTTTACCTAACGTTGCACGTCCTGAGCATCTCTCTCCAAAAAGGATTTCCCACAAAAACCTCGTCGAAAAACCACAACATGCACCTCATGCAACAAAACTACCATGTCCAAATAAGAAATGTAACCAGATAGTTTTTAGGATCCACCACAACCCGCATAATGTGTATCATACAACAGGTATTATACCTCAATCTTCTATAACCCATACACTGAGTATGGATCCTCAATCTATCACAGCCTATACATGATACACCTATAGTAGTCCATAGGATACTATATCCAGAATATATGTGTATGAATAACCAAAATCCATTACAACCCTCTACCCACATATAAGAGGGAAAACTAACCACTATGCCTACTAGTACATGTATCAAACAAGAGAAGAGAGTGGGGCCAAACGGGGTAGTCATCCATCCATCCTCCCACCAGAATGATGGGGAAAACACCCCCATGACTCAGAATACCTAGTGTGTTAGTTGCCCTTACAGAAAAGGTGGAGTATCCTTTTGAAACAGAAATAGTACAGGATATACTATATCTCACAATGACACTATGGGCATAACCTAGTCATAAACACAACTACAGTTAACCACTCTCAGACTCCACGATGCTACATCAATGACTAGTTATCCTATAATCACAGAACCACTTAAAGAGCTTTAATAAATTATTTCATTACATTTTTACTAGTTTCACTTGGTGTTAATTAATTCATTAAACAATAATTAACCAAGGACAATTCCATATTAAATTTCATTAGCATCACACCTAAAGTCCAATGTCCATTTAATATTACATCCTCATCATTATGTTCTAGGAAACTCCAACCCCGTGGGTTAACATCATTTATTCAATTATTCATTATAAAATTACATTACAATATTCCCAGGCATTATAGAAAAGCAATCTATGCTACTAAACACAAGGGATCTCAACACGATGAGTAGATGTACTACCCGTCGAGTCTTCCACACCTATAGCAATAGTGTAGACACATCCTCCCTTGAGAAGTTGAACACAGAAAGCACGTGGCATAACCCGCGTGTCTTTTCCTATTTCTAAAGAAGGGTAAGAAAGACCATCTACCATGAGGAGTGGGGAAATGTATAATAGATAATCAACCTATAAGAATCATCAACCATCCAACAATCACATCCATCCTATTTCATCATCCCTTATGTACTCTCTGGCACTCACATTTATAAACTGATGCATCTCACCACTCTAGGTGTCATATGCTACCATAACCAAAAGGCCTCCATGCCCCCACTTATCACAACACCCATCCAGGATCACATCAAAACATAAGAAGACGGAAAAAAACATCTTAATAATTGGGCTCTTGGCCCTTTAACAAGTAAGAGGATAAGTCAGAAACCTACAAGGAATTATCCTTTATCGAAAAACTAGTTCATTTTTCCATATTGGATTAATATATTTATTTTTCATAGGTTCCAAAATTTAGGAAACCTAATTAATAAGCTATCATAAATAATTAAACATTCATACAAAACTAATTTTATTAACATAAAATTAAAACAAGAAGAACCAGAATCATTTACATGCCTCTATATCCACAAACAACAGTTAACAATTAATTCTGGTTTACAATCATTACCAATTTTCATCAATAATGAAAAATTAAACGTAGAAAGAATGGATATCACACTATCTAGAAAACAATTTCCAATAAAATATGACTGATATCAATTTATTTATCCGGTCCGAATAATTATTTTTTCAATTACATTGCGGTTTCGTGCGATAAAACATGCTGACAATATAGTTGCACATAAAAAAAATATAAGCAACGAATCCCATTCCTCATAATGTTATTGACTTTCATTATCCACCCAATGGGTCACGATCCTCCTCTCATGTCATCTGTATCTACCCAAGGATTCCATGGTACGACCGCACCAACCAAAACCTATGAAAACCCCATTAGAAGCATAGATATTACATGATATAATATGGAAAGGAGAAACATGAAAAGCAAACCCCAAAATAATGATGATAAATTATACCTTATATCGAAGATTGACTGATACAACTCGGTTACCGCAAAATAGAAAAGAACCAATCCTAGGAGGAATTTTTCATAGTGCAACTCCTATGGGATGATATGAGATGTTCGAGCATCATACATCTGAGAACAAGGAGAATGAATTATGGAGGAAGATAGCATGTCCCTTTAAAAGATTTAACGGAGCGGCGGTTTAAGATACTCTTTATTTATCATTAAAAGCGGAACATTTTATACCACATCGTTTGTCCATGTATAAACATCCCAAGCCTTAGGAATAATTAATATAGAAGTTATGGACTTTGAATTGGCCTTAGAGTACTTAAAATGAGTACTTTAATGCATTTTATGTCAATGGGAAACACTAAAGGGGAGAAACTGTAGGAAGATGGAATCAATGTTCACGAACTCAATATTTGGAAAAGTAAAAAAATGGTCATGAACCTCACCGTTAGACACTGTTCATGAACCTCACCATTAGATACTTTTCATGAACCTCACCATTAGACATTGTTCATGATCCTCGCTATTAGATGGTCACCGTTCTAGGAAAACTGTTAACAAACTCAAGATTTGGCATAGGAAAGAATATGACACCGTTAGAATGTCACAGTTCTAGAAGCACTATTCACCAACTCAATATTTGGAAAAGCAAATAAAATGATACCATTAAAAGGTCACCGTCCTAGAAACATTGTTCATAGAACTCAAAATTTGGCATAGTTAATAGAGGATACCGTTAGAGGTTACCGATAGAGGTTACAGATAGAGGCTACCGATAGAGGTTAATGTTAGACCTTATCGATAGAAAAGTTCACTGATGGAACTGTTCAAAGAAATTAAAATTTGGAAAAGGAAAGAGAGGTTACCCTTAGAGGTTACTGATAGAGCTACTCACTGATGGAACTGCTCACATAATTTTAAATTTGGAAAAGGAAAGAGTGGTTACTATTAACGGTTACCGATTGACTTGTTCACCGTTGGAACTATTCACAGAATTGGAAATTTGGAAAATAGATGAGAGGTTACCATTAATGGTTACCGATAGAACATTTCAACGAACTGGAAAATTAGAAAACTCTTGGTGATAAGTCACCTTGACCTCCCTGAACACCACAATCACAATACTTTCACAAAGGAATGGATAGGAGAGGTCTAAGCCACTACATCAGATACCACTCAAAACATCCTCATCCCTGAGAATTCAAAACCCACCTAAAGTGAAAATGAAATGGGGTCCGAAAAACCACCCATCGAGATACCTCTCAAAAGAGATAAATACACAAAATAATCAAAAGGAAGCCATCAAATTTACATGAATGGTTTATAACCACAAGGGCTACATCGACACATCAAAAGATTTAAACATCCATAAACTCTGGGTTCTGAGCACGTATCTGTGACTAACATTCCTAGGTACTCTCCTCCATCCCATCGTGTCACCAAAAGACATAAACCATGGGGATAGAACGCCCGTGAAACACCTTCTCCTTTTGGTTTTGGATCTTTATAGGTCGCTCTTCAAAAGTCGAATCATCATCAACATCGATCTGTCCCCAATCGATGATGTGAGATTCATCTCAAAGATATAGACGGAGTTGTGATACATGGAAAACATCATGTATCCAACTCATTTTCTGGGGAAGTGCTACTCGAAATGCCACATCACCAACATGAGATATAACCTCGAAAGGCCCAAAAAGCGAGGAGAATGCTTACTCCCACAACCAAACCTTCACTGCCCACGACAGGGAGTCATCTTTAGAAATATAGGATCCCCAATATCAAACTCTAAGGGAATACTCCTTCGATCGACATATGATTTATTATGATCTTGTGCTATATTAATCCACTAATGAATCACCTGAACCATCTCTATTGTATTATGCACTAGTTCTGGTCCATTAATTGCTGACTCTATGACCCCAGTCCAACACAACAAAGAATAGAGAGGTCGGTCATACAAGGCTTCAACAGGATCCATACTGATGGTGGAGTTAAAACGATTACTGTAAGAGAACTCCACCAAGGGTAAGTGCTTCACCCAAGAACCCACAAAATCATGAACACAAGAGAATAAAATATCTTTACGAGTCTGGATAGTTCACTCTGTCTTACCATCATTTTTAGGATGAAAAGTAGTTCTAAGGCATAGTCCAGAACTAAAAGCATGTTGGATACCTCTCCACAACCTAGAGGTTTGACGAGGATCTCGATCAGAAATGATCTTCCTTGGGACTCCATGATGTCTCATGACCACATCCAGATACTACCTCAACAAAATGTCCACTGAGCTTGACTCCTAGATCGCTATGAAGTGGGACGATTTTTTTAAACGATCCAATACCACTCAAACAGAATCATGTCGTCTAGGACCTTAAGGTAAACCCGTTACAATGTCCATTGATATGTACTCCCACTTCCACTGAGTAATCTCTAATGGCCGATGAATACCACCAAGAACCTGGTGTTCGGCCTTCACCTAATGGAAGACCAAACATCGAGACACAAACTCTACTAGTGCAAGCTTCAGCCCCAACCACCAAAAATAGGTCCTTAAGGCTCTTTATATCTTTATCATGCCAAGATGCACCACTAAATGTGAACTATGGAACTCTCTGAGAACCATCTCGTGCATCATCAAATTAAGAAAAATCATTCCATTATATAAAACCCAGTGTTGTTCATCCTCTTTCCAACCATCAGGGGCCTCGCCACAAACAACTAAGTCTCTCCAGACCTCCACCTCAAGATCCCCCAACTAGGACTATACCTCTTCAACATCTCGAATGATTTTAATGTCATTTGAAAAAGACAACCTCTACCCCCAACTTCTCCCATATCATGATTTAATACTGAAAGCTCTTCCATTACTGTCTAGGAATCACCAGATTAATGCACAGCATCACTAGGTGACTTTCGACTCAGTGCATCAGCTACAAAATTTCCTTTTATAGGTGTATATTATATCTCAATGTCATATTCCTGTAAGATTTCCATCCACCGACGCTATCGTATGTTCATGTAATGCTGGGAGAAAACATACCTCAAACTCTTATTATTGGTGAAAACCATAATGTTCTCACCAATGAGGTAATATCACTACAACATCAGAGAAAACACCACAGCTACCAACACAAGATCATGGGTGGCATAGTTACGTTCATGGGGACACAACTGCAGAGACCCATAAGAAACCACTGATCTCTTCATGCATCAGAACATAGCCCAGCCCCAAATGAGAAGCATCACAAAAAAAATCAAACTAAAATTGATTTGCTGGAAGACAAAGAATGGGAGAACGTACTAACTTCTTCATTAGATACTCAAAAGCTGTATGACACTGATCAGTCCATATGAATTTCTGATCCTTCCAGGTCAAAGTTGTTAGTGGAGTTACAACTCGTGTGAAATTGGCTATGATCCTCCTGTAGTATCCTATGAGACCAAAGAAACATCACATCTCTAATATTGTATTGGGGTCTTCCTAAGACAAAAATACTTCGATATTCGACGGATCCATATCTACACACTGTAGGGACACAATATTCTTGATGAAACAGATTTCTCGAGTCCAAAACTCACATTTCTATAAATTCCAAAACTGCTGATGTTGACAAAGAACTCCCAAAATAGCTTGTAGATGCTCTGCGTGATCCTCCTCAGAGGTGAATTAAATAAGGATTTCATCAATGAAAATTACCACGAACATGTCTAGGAACTCAAGGAACACATCAGTCATCAATCCCATGAATATATCTAGAGAATTCGTCAAGCCAAATGGAATTACACCGAACCCAGAATTCCCATGATGACAACGGAAAGCAGTCTTCGGGATATCCTCATCCTACACAAGCATCTGATGATATCCCAACCACAAGTCGGTCATTTAGAACCAACATTCACCCATCAGTTGATCAAATAAATCATCAATCTATAGAAAAGGATAATGATTCTTTATTTTCACTTTGTATAAGTGACGATAATCGACACAAAACTGCAAACTGACGTCAGCCTTCTTCACGAAAAAAATTAGTGCAACCCACGATGACACACATGGACGAACAAAACCACACTATAATATACCATCAAGATGTATACCTAACTCTAGTAACATGTAATGGGTCATTATATTAGGATACATTGAGATAGTAGATTCACCTGGTTGTAGTTCGATCCCAAATTGGACCTCTTGTCGAGGGGGTAATGCTACAACCTCTTCTGGAAAGACATCAGGGTACTCTTCTAAGACCCTAGGAAACTCCAAATGATGTACCTCTGAATAACTCAGCATCATCTCAGCCATCATGGATGATAAAAATGGAACAAGACTATGACCCATCTGAGGATCTCGCTTGCTAACACACACCACTAGCTCTCCATCCTCACTAATGAAAATGAACTTCTTCCTGAAGCAATCCACGATAGCCAACACAAAATACTACCAATAAATGATGAGTATGACATCATATGGTTGTATTCGTAAACATAGGAAATCATTACAAGAGTTATTTTTCCCCAACACTAGCTCACATTATCTATATACATTAAACAAGCCAGATCAACCTCCAACTAGCATAGTGAATGTCAAGCGCACTGGAAGCCTCTCTACCTCATGTCCCAAAGCATGAACATGGGTAGGTAATATGAAGGACTATGTCTATCCTGAATCAAAAAAGTCATAAACCAAGGTAGTAAACAAGAAAAAGGTAACTCGAACAACTTCTGGTTCACCTGGAGCTGGAAACAGTAGAGCATGAATCTGACCACGACCTCCTCTACGGTCTCTCTAACCCCGATGATGACCACCACCATGGATGCACTCTGCTCTCTGAGGATGGGTAACATCATGGGGCTATCCCCTACCTACCCAATATACCCTTTACTGATCTAAAGTCAGTGAAACCTAATACTGCTCCCTCAGGAGGAACTGCCTCAATGGAGGAACCTGGAGCATAACACCTGGTGGAGGATGATATCTCTGAAAGGATGGGGACTCCACCTACTGATGACCCCGACCAGCACAAGAAAAACAAGCTCCTAATCCATTGGTGTATGATTGAGAGTTTTATCCTCTAGAGAAACGAGATGAGAAGGTCTGGGACCTACCCCCGTCGGAATAGAAACTCTTCTACCCTGAAAACCGGGAACTGTAGACCAAAAATCTGCAACATGCAGAATCATGATGATTCCTCTATCACGATTATCCATTCCTATCCAAAGTCCTCTAGAAATCATTTCCCTCCCCATCACCTCAAGATTTGTTTTAAGCATAAATGGTGTGATCTGGCACTAGATCTCTAGACACAAAGCCTCCTCGAAATTCCTCGGCCATGCCTCCTCGTCTAGAAGTAGGTCCAAAGCATATCGTAAAATGTTCCTGAAACAGATTCCAAACTCTCGAAAACTGAACCTCCCCTGTCGAAGGGAATGGTTCTTCTAGAGACTAGATGCCTTCGCAATTGATGAAAGAAACATGACTCAAAAATTATCTTAGAATTCCTCCCATGAGATCGAGGAAATCTCCTGATACCTAAGGAACAAGAACCACCATTTCCTTACTGCTCCACGCAGCATCGTCACAACCATGGAAACCCAGGGCTCCTTCCGAGCATGGATCGAACTAAATCCTATATCATCTACCTCTAACTAGTATTCGATGACTAAATCTAAAACTGAGCCCTCAGACTTCTATAGACACTGGCGTTGAAACACTTGGAGTGTCTTCCTCCAACTTTCATCATCGTCAACCTCTACCTAGCTGAGATGTGCCAAAACAAACTACAAGACATTTTCTGTTCAAACCTAATGAGAATGTCGACCTAGAACCATACTTGTAAAATAAAAAATCGTTAGAGCTCCTAATCCTGGAATATGGAAGATTCAGCATTAATAATTAATTGGTTTCATTTATTTATTTTATGTTAACCAATTCCAAGGTTTACCCATTAAAACACAGGCACAAAGAAGAATGATGCATGATCCATTAGTAAGTCTCTACTCTAAAACTATTATCACTTTGTTTAGTATCCATTTTAAACTTAATGGTCCATACATAAGATGATAGGGGGCCCTAAATGGTTATGTCTCAGACGGTCTCCAGTGTTTACCTCACTTGTTAAACATGAATGACAATGTTTCCCTACCAACCCAAGCAACCTCACCTATGCCTAACTCCAAACTCTTTCATATCCCTCAACAAGGCTGCTAATACCACTCTGTCATGACACCCTCCCCAAAATGTGTACCCCTCCTGGGCATACAATGTGAGAAGGGAGATAATGACCCTCAAGTCCCAACTCCAGTAGGGCACGGGTAGGTGACTAAAACCGAGGGTATAGTAAACACACCAATGGGAGGAATTACCCGCTAAGAGAACACATATAGAAGAGATAGATAAGAAAGACACCAACCAACTCCATATCTACCAGTAAGATGGAAAAAATCGCGAGTACAAGTACGAAATGTCATCAAAAACTATTACAAATGAAAGAGTAAAAACTACAAGTACCCCAAGTAAAGTAAAACCGCATAAAACACAAGCCCGAATAGCTCCTTCAACAACAATCTAGTACTAACCAGCCTGATCTCGAACCTGCACCAAATGACCTGAAAATGGTTATTATATACATTGGGTGAGTATAATAGTATACTCAGTAGGATCCTCCCAGAAGCTTCTCGTGCAAAAGTTAATAATTCATGCTAAAGCACAATGAATAACAAGTGAGACTAACTCGTCACATAAATATGTTTACTAAGTTCACAACCTCACCATGGATACTCTCACCAAGTAACGCATACTAGAATATATCATATAATAAAGAATATAATGGGTATCTCACTACTACTTCCCCATTGGTTTGCCACTTTTCCCTAACGTCGCATGTCCTGAGCATCTGTATCCAAAATGGATTTCCCGTAGAGACCTAGGCGAAGCACCACAACATGTAACTCATTCAATAAAACCACAACATCCATGTAAGAAATGTAACCAGGTAGTTTCTAGGAGCCACCACAGCCCACCTAAGGTGTATCATTCATCAGATATTATTCCTAAAGCCATTACAGCCCATACACCGAGTAAGGATCCTCTAGACATCACAACCTATAGACGTTACACCTATAGTATTCTAAAGGATACTAGATCCAGAATATATGTGTATGAATAACTAGAAGCCCTTACATCCCTTTACACATGTATATGGGGAAAACTTACCATTGGGCCTACCAACACAAGTATCTACCAATAAAAGATAGTAGGGCCAAAGGGGGTTGTCATCCATCTATCCTCTCACCAGAATGTTGGGCAAAACACCCCTCAGGGAATAAAATCCCTAGGGTGTAAGTTTCCCTTACTAACAGTGTGGTGTAGCATATAGAAACAAAAAAAGTACATGATATAATATATCTAACAACCACACTGTGGGAATAACCTAGTATCAAATACCACTACAGGTAACGTCTCTTAGACTCCATACTGCTACTTATAAGACTAGGTATCCTATATGTACACAATCACATAAAGTGTTTTAATAAATTATTTTATTAAATTTTTATTATTTTCAATTTATGCTAATTAATTCATTAAACATTTATTATCAAACGACAATTCCACATTAAATTTCATTAGCATCACACCAGAAGTCCAATGTAGTTTTAAAACTACAACCTCGTCATTATGTTCCAGCAAATTATAACTGCATGGGATAACATCATTTATTCAATTATTCATTACATAATTATATTCCCATATTCCCAGGCATTCTAGAAAAGAAATATATGCTACTAAACACAAGGGGGCTCAACTCTGTGTGTAGATCTACTACCCGTCGAGTCATTGTCGCCTATAACAGGAGCATCGACCAATCCTTGATAAGATAAACATGAAAATCATGTGGCATAACCCATGAGTCTTTGCCTCTTTTGAAATAAGGTTAAGTAATACCAACATCCTCGAGCAGTGGGGAAAAGTAAAGTAGACAATCAACCAATAATAATCATCAAGAATGAAATAATCACATCCATACCATTCCATCATCCCTAGTGTCCTCCCCGACACCCACATGTATAAACCAATGCATCTTTCCACTCTAGGTGTCATTTATTGCCACAACAAAAAGGCCTCCATGCCCCCACATATAACAACAACCATCCAAGATCACATCACAACACATGCAACAAGAAAACAAACATCTTATCCATTCGGCTCTTGACCTTTTAACAAGTATGAGTGTAACTCATAAACCTTCAAGGAATTATCTTTTATCAATCAACCAGTTCATTAATCCATATTGGATTAACAGATTTATTATTCATAGGTTCCAAAATTCAGGAAGCCTAATTATTAAGTTATCACAAATAATTAAACATGTGTATTTCACCAATTTTATTAACATCTAATTAAAACAATTAGAAATAGATTCATTAACATGCCTCTTTATCAATAACCAATAGTTATCAATTAATTCCGGTTTACATTCAAAACTATGTTTCATCAAGAATTAGTAGCTAATGGTATCAATCCTGGATATCACACTATCTAGAAAACTGGGGGCAATAACATACGACCGATGTCAATTTATTTACGCAGTTGAAATATTTATTTTTGAAATTCCATTTTTTCCATTGGAATAAAACATTCTAACAATAAATTATCATGTAAAAGAAATGATAAGCAAATAATCCCCTACCTCAAATAGTTCTAGATGTTCTTTATCCACCCAACGAGTCACGATCCTCCTCTCGCGTCAACTGCATCCACCCAAGGATGTCATAGTACGACCGGTGTAACACTAACCCAATAAAACCCGATAAGAAGAATGGAGATTACATGATATAATATGTAAAGGAGAAATAAGAGAAGATTAACCCAAAAAGAATGATGATAAAACATATATTATATCGAATATTGATTGATATAGCTCGGTAGCCTCAAAATAGAGAATAACCAATCCAAGGATGAATGTTTAATTGTGAAAATCCAACGAGATGGAATGAGATGTTTGAATGTCTTACATCTGAGAACAAAGAGAAAGAATTACGGAGGAAGATATCTAGTCCCTTTTGAATATTCAACGGAGTGATAGTTTATGATACACTTAATTTCCCATTAAAAGAGGATCACATTAAACCATGGGGTTTGACCAAGTAAAAACAACTCATGCCTTAGGAATAACAAATATAGGAGTTATGGAATTTGAATCAGCCTTGTAGTCTTTAAAATGAGTCATTAAATGCATTTTGCGTGAAAGGAAATCACTAAAGTGGTGAAACTGTAGGATGTTGGAAACACAGTTCACGAACTCAAAATTTGTAAATGGTAAAATATTGTTCAAGAACCTCACTGTTACACATTGTTCATGGACCTCACAATTAGCCACTCTTCATGAACCTCACCATTATACATTGTTCATGAACCTCACCATTATACAATATTCATGAGCCTCACCATTTGACACTATTCATAATCCTAACCGTTAAAAGGTCACCATTCAGGAAACACTGTTTAAAAACTCAAAATTTGGAAAATGAAATAAAATCTTACTGTTAGAAGGTCACCGTTCTGGAAACACTGTTCACAAAACTCAAAATTTGGCAAATGAAATAGAGGTTACCGTTACAGGTTACTGATAGAGGTCACTGATAGAGGATACTGATAAAGGATACCATTAGAGCATACAGATAGAAATGTTCACTGATGTAACTATTCAAAGAAAATGAAATTTGGAAATGGAAATAGAGGTTACTGTTAGAGGATACTGATAGAACTATTCACCAATGGAGCTATTTACATAACTGTCAATTTGGAAAAGGAAAGAGAGGTAACCATTAGAGGTTACAGATTAAATTTTTCACTGATGGAACTATTCAAAGAATTAGAAATTTGGATAAAGAACGAGAGTTTATTGTTAGAGGTTACCGATAGAACTGTTCACCGAACTGGAAAACAGGCAATGTATTGGGGATAAGTCACCTTGACCTCCCGGAACACCTCAAACCCTATATTTTCACAATGGAATAGACCAGAGTGGTCAGGGTAATTAAAAAAAAATTCTCCTAAACATTAATGATAGCAGAGGTTGGGGATCTTCATTGTGCTCCTTGGTTTCTACCAAAGAAAAATTTGGTGTGGATGGGTTTTGAGAACACTTAATCAAATGGATGTACAATCTATATAATTATAAAAAAATTATTCTTTCTTAGACTAATTCCATGGAATGTCTATGATGTAACACCCCGAGCGTCCACGATACGCTTCTCATTCAATAATGAAATAGCTTGCATTGAACGCAACTTCGAGTTCTAAAACACCGCGACTAATCAAAGTAGCCGTTATGAATAGTAATACCTACTTTTTGAAATATTATAAATTTTATTTATCAAAATGGACTTCATTTTTTGATTCGGAATATTGAAATTAGCCTATGTTGAATTTTTGGTATTTTTCTGAGAACTTCTAAATTTTTATGAATACTGAAAAATACTTAAAAACAACTTTTTTAATCAAAATAATTTATAGTGATAAATTATAATATTTAGTGGTTTCAAAGTATAATTAGAATATATTTTTACCATTTTATCCAATGATGGTCATTAGAATTAATTTAACATTGATATTGGACATAAACAATTGCCAAACTTTTGATATAAATTGTTTCTTAAAAACACGCTATTTGTTGTAACAGCGTGAATTAATTATAAAATTAATTAATACAACTTATATGTTTGGAATTTTGTAAAATAGACATCATTTTTGAATTCGGAATATCAATTATATCTTAGGGTGAAATTTTGGCCTTATTCTGAAAAACTTCAATTTTTGATGAATAGTGAAACCACTAAGTGGTAGTTAAATAACTGATTTTTCGTTTAAATGAAATATTACCACTTCTGTGATTTGATTTTCAAAAATCCGACATACATGGTTGTCATTAAGAAGTAAAATTTGGTTCAATAAGATTAAAATAATTTTTTGGTGAATAGTAACTTTTAAGTTCTTAATCGCGATTAGAGGTAATTAGTGTAGTTTAAGGTACAAATAATGTTTTTATAATATGAGATGAGCATGACACTTGTCCTACTCCTATTGGATGAGTCATGGCCGACCAAGACAACCCATGGGTCAACTTGAGGACCCCATGGAGCTACTTTAGTTAGAAAATGACATAAATACCTTTTATTTAATGTTAAAGTAAAAAAATGACACAAACATAACATGATTTACTAAAACAATTTTTAAGTGGGGTTACACAAGTCCAAATTTTGATTATAAATATTCATTAGAACTATAAAAAGATTTCCTACATCATAGTAGTTTTTTTATAATTTTTAGACATTAAATAAATTAAATTATTTTTGACATCATGATGATGCAGTGATGACCTCATTATTTAACGATTTAAATAAAATGAGAAGATAATGCAAAATCCAAGGCATACACTTGTCCAAAGCCAATTGGATGAGGAGATTTCGAACCCTTATCACCTTAGCCTCGAATTATATAAGTGTGGGACCTTTAGAATCCGAAAAGCATTGTGTAAATAATGTAACATTTCAATCTTTCCAAAAGAGCCCCTCCTCTCCACTTATAAAAGGCCCCCACCTCTCCCACCTTATTCACACCTTCAAGCCATTTGGCTCGGCCAACCTCTGCCCAAATACTCTCCCAACATCCCTCTCTTACTCCTAGAATCCTCACTTTCGGCATAACTCTTCCCAAGGAAGCCTTTGGCTCAAATCAAAAAGCGTTACCCGATTTTGAGGTAATGTCTTTTCTAATGTTGTTTTGTTTTATTTTTCTTCTCCAACCACCTAAACTCTTTTTATTCATTTCTTTTGTAACAACACCAGTATCCTCAATATAATTGGATGTTGTTATAAGAAGTCTTCGAGCTACACTTACACACACCTACATCTAATGGTTAAAGAACATACTGTTTCTGTGGATGGCGAATTTCTGCCTCACGAAACGATGATTGTTCAACACTCATATAACACCTTCAAAGGTGGCCATTAAGATGTCACTATATTTATATATGATATATATGTGTTTATGTTTTACTTATGCTTCTGTATTTCTCATTTATGGCTTACTTTATGATTTCCATTATGGGTAAAACGCGATAATTTCATTTTAGGAAGTGCGGACTACCGCCCCCTCAAAGTGATTTGAATCGTTAATGCCATATGTGGGATGTATAAAGGATGGAGTAAATGGTATTATACACTATATTATACTGGAATTATATTATACATTTATATCATTATTATTTAGTTCCATTAAATATGAAATTGAAATGAAAGTAGCGTTCATGCGTACGTACGGCTTACCGTCTCCATGAACGGTGCATTTCATTTCTTACCTCTAAATGTTACGTAATATTATAAATGAATGAATATACTGGATATATAAGATATATATGACATCTAAATCATTAATATAATTCTGGATATAATGGATATTTCACCACATAAACAACTTGTAATTATAAGAAGCTTATTGTTGACTCAAGTACCAAAGGTCGACAAAACGACCGTTATTAACTTAAATAATTACATAATGTTCATATCATTGTAATATGTGATATAATAAGGATAATGAAATTGAAAATGGTTCTTAATAAGGTATATATTAACTCTAGTTTATTATTCATGAGTTTAAAGAACGGTTGAGTCAAGTCAGACACGAGGTAAGGGAACTTCTTAACCCAACTTCCATTCTTTGGGTTAATCTCCTACTTTCAAATTATGTCATGATATTATTATGTCCTATATTATATTTGTACTTTCTTTATGTGTACATATAGTGAATACACATAACAGATCTATTTCATTTTAAAAATGATCTTTTTAAGGACTTCGTCTTAATCTCCTTTCATTGAGGCATACTTTGTTTTATACACGAATTTATTTTATATGGTGTATAAACCCCTTTGACTTTTACGTTTATTCAAAAGGAATCTTTTTATACGAAGCGTTTACTAAACGAAAAAATGGAATGTTTTGGTCGTACGTATGCGGCGACAATGACTTCTCCGCCGCCGTGACCACTATTTGAGTTTCGGCTTCCTCTAAAAGCCATCCTTTTTTTTAATGAAAAATAAATACAAAGTTCTAACTTTCGTTTATTTTGGTATTGAAAATGGTTTTGAAAGAGTTTTTATCAATGTGTTGTATTGATATCTTGTGATTGAAATGTGGAAATGTTATGTTTCCTTTATGCATGTTTTATGTGATACGATTATGTTATGGTTTATGATATGTTTAAACCTATTCATATGAGGAATGCATTGGACTTAATAAGTGACGGGGGGAGCCCGCTATAGCTCCTCGATGCATCGGCAGGTCTCATGAGACAAACTAGTGTCTTGGCACAAGGCCTTGACAAAATCTTATTTGTGGTCTTGGCACGAGGCCTTGACTACGTGGTTATGATAGTCTGGCATTATGCATTCCATCATTATGAAAGTGGTTATTGATATTGCATGTGATTATTCGACCAGTAGAATATCCATGTGAAGAAGTAAATGACATTATCTCATTTTACTTTTGCCATATTATGTTGATGTTCAAGTTTAAAAAGGATTTTGTTTTAGTTATACATTGCCTTAAATGTTTATGTTTATTTATGAAAGCTTCCGCAATATTGTTATCCTTACTGAGCATCTGAGCTCACCCCTTTCAATGTTTTAATATTTTCCAGGATGTGAAGAAGTATTTTATGAATGACCTGCAGGGATAGTCAGAAGAGGATATGAGTGTGGACTATGGAGACTTTGTTATTGTAGTTTTTCACTTTATGATGTAATGTAACGTTTACGAATGTATCTAGTGTTTCCAAGGCTACTAAACTAATCGGTCTTTCGAGACTTGATCTTTTGTGATCATGCCAATGTTACGAAGTAATGCACCGACTCTGGGTAGCTGGGGTCGGGGCGTTACAGTTGGTATCAGAGGCAGTTTAGTACTAACCTTGGAAGCTAGATTTAGATAAACTCTGATTAGAGCACATAGACCAAAGATAGACTTTGAGGATTAGTATAGAAGAACTTCCTAGAATTTTGGTATTATAGAGATGTTATGACTTTTCCGAGCAATACATCCCTGTCTGGATACGAGCAGGTAGAGGCGGCTCTGGCACAGATGTACCTAGGGGTAAAACCCGAAAACACCGCTTTGAGCTAGACTCGAACGGGAACTGGTGCACGACAACGAGCCTTGCTGCACTCTTGGTTACGACACTCCCGGGGGATATGCTTAGGATAATTCTCATTTTATTTACAAACCACTATGAAGGGTTATGAGTATATACTTTCTCAAAGAAAACATTTCTTTTTATGATTATGGATTATATCCATAAATAGTTCAATTTATGTTAAGTGTTTTAAAAGTATGGAATTATGTATTTTGATTCATAAACTAATCTAGTTTATGCCATTGTTTAGAAATGGCGCCTAGTGGAAGGAATGGAAACTGTATCAATGCACGAACTCCGTGTAGGTATTGCCCTCCTGATCAAGATAATTATTGTGGATCTGGAGATACAACTGGTGCAAATCAACTTATTACCATACTGGGACAACTCACTCAGGTTATGAATAATAACCTTACTCGTATGGAGCACCCTGATCCGCAACGTGGAGGATCAATGCTAGATCGTTTCATGAGGCAACAACCACCAACCTTTAATGGGAGTACAAATCCTATAGTAGCTGAGCAATGGATAAATTCCATAGAGAAAATATTCCATGCCTTGGGGAGTAGTGAAAGGGAGAAGGTTGTCATGGCAGTTTACCGCCTCACTGGAGATGCCGATCAGTGGTGGTCGCTGATTCGAAACACAAAGGAAGATGATGACGTATCGAATATGGAATGGAGGGAGTTCAAAAGAGCTTTTCTTAGAAAAATACTTTCCTCGTGACCATCGAGCAGATATGGAAAGGCAATTTCTGAGTCTGAGGCAGAAGGAGGATGAGAATGTCGCAAAGTATGAGGCTAACTTTACAAGGTTAGCAAGGTATGCTGCAGATTACATACGTATCCCATGGAGTAAGATTGATCGTTTCTTTGATGGGTTAAAACCATTTCTCCGTCGAGCTTTGGTATCACAATCCTTCTCATCATACGAAGATATTGTCTCGTGTGCTATCAAGACAGAAAAGGAATTCTCTAAGTCTTATGACAACAAAGTAAAGCAAGAGAAGAAGAGAACGGTGGAACAAGAGACAGATAAAGGTAAAAAGGGAAAGAAGGATTTTCCATTATGTGATAATTGTGGGAAGAATCACCCTGGTACTTGCCTAAAAGGAATGGGAGTTTGTTATAAATGTGGAGAAAAGGGTCACCAGGCTCGTGATTGCAAGGGAAAGAAAGAGGCTGTCAAAGTTGAATGCTACAATTGTAGAGAAATGGGTCATTATGCAAATGAATGTCCTAAGCGTCAGGGAAACTTACCTCAGAAAAGGCCAAGGGATCAAGGACAATCTTATGCTGTTACTACAGTTGAAGCAGAATAACTAATGTATTGGTGCTTTTGGACTCAAGGATTATATTCTGGTTATAAGAGTAATGTAATATATATATATGGATTGTACTGCAGTACTTTTTGATTTCAGTAAGGTTTTAATATGATTAAGGTAATCATATTTTTAGTATGTGACAATAAGAGAAACTTTTCTTTGTTTGGGGAAATATGATGTTACAATTGATTTTGGAATTTAGAGACCTTTTAGAGAAAGTCTGGATGAAGGTATTTTGGATAACTATAAAGGTTGGAGTGGATTAAGTTGAACTTTGGATAGTATTGTTTAAGGTTAAAACATTTATGAAGATTATTTTTGGAATAGTATAGTACTATATTTTTAGGAAAAGGACAACCTGCAGGGTGGGGAATAACCCGTCGCGTCGGACACAGCTGCAGGAATCGAACCCACAACCATAGTGCGACAAGCCTTTATTTCCTACCACTAGCCTACAGGAAGTCCCTGGTTATTACAAAATCGTTTTACTAATCTAAATGGTATGTGTTAACATTTGGAACCTTATACAATTAGGATAAATAGAATATTTTTGAGTTCCGTTACCATTTGGAGTAAAAGTTGGGTTTGTGGTAAAAATTTATTAACGAATGAAAGTATACATAACAAGTATGTATATTCCCTTACGTTCTTAGTAAATCTCCTAAATAAATTCCTCAACATTATAAAAGGTAACTTAAAACAAAAATGTTTTCGGTTAACTTTTCCAACTGGGGATTCAATGACCGTTTAACCAATCACAAGTTTGTGATTTTCTTATGGTTAAACTTTCTCCTAATCCTGTTTTCTATAACTCTCCATCAGACCTTGATGGTTTGTTTCTCCTCCATATCCATATTTTTATATAATCCTAGAATGGGCTATATCGGGTGACCTTTGTAATTATCCTTCTTTCTTTTAATGTTATATATTTATTAACCTTATTTCCGATGTGGGTTTTCCTCAAAGGTATTGTATCTTTTCAACCTTTTATTTTCAAAGAAAAATTTCAAATTGTGAGGACGCAATTTATTGAAGGAGGGGAGAATGTAACACCCCGAGCTTCCACGATACGCTTCTCATTCAATAATGAAATTGCTTGCATTGAACGCAACTTCGAGTTCTAAAACACCGCGACTAATCAAAGTAGCCGTTATGAATAGTAATACCTACTTTTTGAAATATTATAAATTTTATTTATCAAAATGGACTTCATTTTTGGATTCGGAATATTGAAATTAGCCTATGTTGAATTTTTGGTATTTTTCTGAGAACTTCTAAATTTTTATGAATACTGAAAAATACTTAAAAACAACTTTTTTAATCAAAATAATTTATAGTGATAAATTATAATATTTAGTGGTTTCAAAGTATAATTAGAATATATTTTTACCATTTTATCCAATGATGGTCATTAGAATTAATTTAACATTGAAATTGGACATAAACAATTGCCAAACTTTTGATATAAATTGTTTCATAAAAACACGCTATTTGTTGTAACAGCGGGAATTAATTATAAAATTAATTAATACAACTTATATGTTTGGAATTTTGTAAAATAGACATCATTTTTGAATTCGGAATATCAATTATAGCTTAGGGTGAAATTTTGGCCTTATTCTGAAAAACTTCAATTTTTGATGAATAGTGAAACCACTAAGTGGTAGTTAAATAACTGATTTTTCATTTAAATGAAATATTACCACTTCTGTGATTTGATTTTCAAAAATCCGACATACATGGTTGTCATTAAGAAGTAAAATTTGGTTCAATAAGATTAAAATAATTTTTTGGTGAATAGTAACTTTTAAGTTCTTAATCGCGATTAGAGGTAATTAGTGTAGTTTAAGGTACAAATAATGTTTTTATAATATGAGATGAGCATGAAACTTGTCCTACTCCTATTGGATGAGTCATGGCCGACCAAGACAACCCATGGGTCAACTTGGGGACCCCATGGAGCCACTTTAGTTAGAAAATGACATAAATACATTTTATTTAATGTTAAAGTAAAAAAATGACACAAACATAACATGCTTTACTAAAACAATTTTTAAGTGGGGTTACACAAGTCCAAATTTTGATTATAAATATTCATTAGAACGATAAAAAGATTTCCTACATCATAGTAGTTTTTTTATAATTTTAGACATTAAATAAATTAAATTATTTATGACATCATGATGATGCAGTGATGACCTCATTATTTAACGATTTAAATAAAATGAGAAGATAATGCAAAATCCAAGGCTTACACTTGTCCAAAGCCAATTGGATGAGGACATTTCGAACCCTTATCACCTTAGCCTCGAATTATATAAGTGTGGGACCTTTAGAATCCGAAAATCATTGTGTAAATAATGTAACATTTCAATCTTTCCAAAAGAGCCCCTCCTCTCCACTTATAAAAGGCCCCCACCTCTCCCACCTTATTCACACCTTCAAGCCATTTGGCTCGGCCAAACTCTGCCCAAATACTCTCCCAACATCCCTCTCTTACTCCTAGAATCCTCACTTTGGGAAGAACTCTTCCCAAGGAAGCCTTTGGCTCAAATCAAAAAGCGTTACCCGATTTTGAGGTAATGCCTTTTCTAATGTTGTTTTGTTTTATTTGTCTTCTCCAACCCCCTAAACTCTTTTTATTCATTTCATTTGTAACAACACCAGTATCCTCAATATACTAGGATGTTGTTATAAAAAGGCTTCGAGCTACACTTACACACACCTACATCTAATGGTTAAAGAACATACGGTTTCTGTGGATGGCGAATTTCTGCCTCACGAAACGATGATTGTTCAACACTCAAATAACACCTTCAAAGGTGGCCATTAAGATGTCACTATATTTATATATGATATATAATGTGTTTATGTTTTACTTATGCTTCTGTATTTCTCATTTATGGCTTACTTTATGATTTCCATTATGGGTAAAACGCGATAATTTCATTTTAGGAAGTGCGGACTACCGCCCCCTCAAAGTGATTTGAATCGTTAATGCCATATGTGGGATGTATAAAGGATGGAGTAAATGGTATTATACACTATATTATACTGGAATTATATTATACATTTATATCATTATTATTTAGTTCCATTAAATATGAAATTGAAATGAAAGTAGCGTTCATGCGTACGTACGGCTTACCGTCTCCATGAACGGTGCATTTCATTTCTTACCTCTAAATGTTACGTAATATTATAAATGAATGAATATACTGGATATATAAGATATATATGACATCTAAATCATTAATATAATTCTGGATATAATGGATATTTCACCACATAAACAACTTGTAATTATAAGAAGCTTATTGTTGACTCAAGTACCAAAGGTCGACAAAACGATCGTTATTAACTTAAATAATTACATAATGTTCATATCATTGTAATAAGTGATATAATAAGGATAATGAAATTGAAAATGGTTCTTAATAAGTTATATATTAACTCTAGTTTATTATTCAGGAGGTTAAAGAACGGTTGAGTCAAGTCAGACACGCGGTAAGGGAACTTCTTAACCCAACTTCCATTCTTTGGGTTAATCTCCTACTTTCAAATTATGTCATGATATTATTATGTCCTATATTGTATTTGTACTTTCTTTATGTGTACATATAGTGAATACACATAACAGATCTATTTCATTTTAAAAATGATCTTTTTAAGGACTTCGTCTTAATCTCCTTTCATTGAGGCATACTTTGTTTTATACATGAATTTATTTTATATGGTGTATAAACCCCTTTGACTTTTACGTTTATTCAAAAGGAATCTTTTTATACGAAGCGTTTACTAAACGACAAAATGGAATGTTTTGGTCGTACGTATGCGGCGACAATGACTTCTCCGCCGCCGTGACCACTATTTGAGTTTCAGCTTCCTCTAAAAGCCATCCTTTTTTTAATGAAAAATAAATACAAAGTTTTAACTTTCTTTTATTTTGGTATTGAAAATGGTTTTGAAAGAGTTTTTATCAATGTGTTGTATTGATATCTTGTGATTGAAATGTGGAAATGTTATGTTTCCTTTATGCATGTTTTATGTGATACGATTATGTTATGGTTTATGATATGTTTAAACCTATTCATATGAGGAATGCATTGGACTTAATAAGTGAAGGGGGGAGCCCGCTATAGATCCTCGATGCATCGGCAGGTCTCATGAGACAAACTAGTGTCTTGGCACAAGGCCTTGACAAAATCTTATTTGTGGTCTTGGCACGAGGCCTTGACTACGTGGTTATGATAGTCTGGCATTATGCATTCCATCATTATGAAAGTGGTTATTGATATTGCATGTGATTATTCGACCAGTAGAATATCCATGTGAAGAAGTAAATGGCATTATCTCATTTTACTTTTGCCATATTATGTTGATGTTAAAGTTTAAAAAGGTTTTTGTTTTAGTTATACATTGCCTTAAATGTTTATGTTTATTTATGAAAGCTTCCGCAATATTGTTATCCTTACTGAGCATCTGAGCTCACCCCTTTCAATGTTTTAATATTTTCCAGGATGTGAAGAAGTATTTTATGAATGACCTGCAGGGATAGTCAGAAGAGGATATGAGTGTGGACTATGGAGACTTTGTTATTGTAGTTTTTCACTTTATGATGTAATGTAACGTTTACGAATGTATCTAGTGTTTCCAAGGCTACTAAACTAATCGGTCTTTCGAGACTTGATCTTTTGTGATCATGCCAATGTTACGAAGTAATGCACCGACTCTGGGTAGCTGGGGTCGGGGCGTTACATATGATGGTCATGTTGTGGTTCAGGTAGAATATGAAGAACACATAATCCTTGTTTATCAGGCCACTAAACATAAGAAATTTTTTATATATCACGGATTCATTTGGTAGTCACCCCAAAATATATACCTATGGGTTTTATCATTGATATCCAGAATTTGGTAGATAAAGACACCCCATGTTTTGATATTATGTAGTGTCCTAATATTGCATGGTTTAATGTCCTAGCCAATGATAAACTACTATTTTACATCTTGGAAAACACTATGTTTAATCCCATTGGATAGATCATTGTTCTGACCATTCACACATGCTATAGTAAAAACTTCTACCCCATGGTGGAACTACCCCTTACACTAAAATTATGATAATAGAATAAGGTGTTTTGTGGATTAGTCTCTATATGACTTTACAACATTGATTAAATTCAATCATGATGCTCTTATAGACCTATGGAACCACCCAAAAAAAGAAAAAATGATGAATTTATAAAAAATATATAAAAACTAGTTAATTACCATATCACTATAGTGAGGTGTGGGTGTCACGAAAACAAATTTTTTAATGCATGAATAAGTCATTACATCTATTAAGTAAGAGACTATATAATTATAGAAGTTATATCACATCAGTATCTATTAATAGGTAATTAATATAATCACATTCTTGATTTTCTAAGATTAAATACCTTTTGTTCTCATTTTTAAAATATTATATTCGATATAAATCACTATAAAATAAATTTATTAACGGTTTTCATTAAAATAAAATCAAAATAACTATTTTAAATATCACTAAATCATTGAAATAATTTTTTTTAAATTTTAAATCTATATAAAATTTTAATGAAATGTAATCCAAATGGATATTCCAAAAGTCATGATTTTATTGACAACACATCTATATTTTATCAAGAAATATTAATGTATATATATTTGTTTTTAACAGGTTGGGGCTGAAGCCTCATTTATTAATAAAGAAAAGCAATTCCCGCTTTAACTGGGTAGAAGGAGACCCATTACATTGCATAAAGGCCCAGTGGGCATTTATCCAATTACATGGCCCGTAGGCCCATTTTGATGGCCCAAAGCCCATTCTGGGGATAGTACTGCTACAGTACCCACACTGCTACAGAACTGCATAATACCTGCCGCTGCTACAGTACTCTGCCGCTGCTACAATGCTCGGCCACCGCTACAGTGCCCACCGTTGCTATAGTGCCACCGTTGCTACAATACAATACAGTTCTGCTACAGTAACTACGCCCAATGGGTTTTGAACCCCCATCAATTTATGATTATTTAAAATATTTATATCATTTTTCTACCATAATATTCTATTAAAAATATAACAAACTTTAGTTCCATGGAAAATATTGGATTATATATATTGGAGAATAATTGAATATGAAGAACATTATTCATCAGTTAGATATGTAATATTAATGAAACATAATATTCATTGAGGGATCATTTATCTCTCGTTATTTTATTAGCATACCCAATGACATTATAATACCAAATACTCACTATGTTTATTTTTTCATAAATATTTGTCTAATAAAATATTATTATAAAATCCAATTTGTAAAAATTTTAATTTTAAGTAAATATTTTTTATCTAATAAATTCTTCACATATATAATATATTTATAATTTTGCAAAAAACATTCAATAATCATACATTAAAAGGTGTCTCCCTATTACATACTCAATGATAATTTACAATCCAAAATTTTATAAACATCCATGGGATATATTATAATTGTTTTATCTCTATGATCTTGTTTTCATTAAAAAATAATTATATATAACGAAACCTCTATAAGCCCACATTCCGTAAACATGAGTATTAATGAATAAAAAAATCTATAATATGTTATATTAAATTATAAAAGAGGGTTAATCCTCCAAAAAGTTAAATATATCATTTATAGTAATTCATTTTTTATAATGACACATTATATTAGTAAAATTTAATAGTACTTATTTTAAAAAATATATATATAATTTAATAAAATAATAAAATGATAAAAATAGAATTAGCCATCAAAAAATTTATTTTATATGGAAAGTAATTCGTAGAAGTAATAGATAATATTTTAGTATATAATGTTGGAAAATAAGGCTGATGGAATAATATAGACTATACTTGAAAAGGCAATTGAAAATTTTCAATGAAATATTTATTGAATTTGATATCGATTTTCAAATAGTAATATTGCAATCTATAAGATGCTATATATAGAATTAATAGACATGATAAATAAAACTTCCTAAAATAAATCAACCAGATGTGGCACAATTTATAGTTCTACTAGACACAACACATAAATATAATTTATATAACAAGCACATATACCTCACATTGTTAAAACATTCTATTTACGTGCTATTCAAGATGATGCTTATGTACAAGAAATGAAATGGGAATATATAGAGAATAAATAACACTCTTGATACACATATAGTGATATTGGAAAATATACTACCGTATACTCAATAATATTAGTCATTTTGAAGTCAATCATTTAGTGTCAAAATTAAAAAAAAATATCATTTATCAGTGTAGTGTTTTCAGTGTTTTTATGACACAGTTCCCTAGAATAATTATGTGACTAAAAGTTTAATAACATAACAATTATAGGTCATTATAAGTTCAAGAAAATATATCAAAATAAATATAGGTAATTCTCCCAACACAATAATTGTTAACTATTATGCATGTCGTAATGTCTTCCCTCGAGAGTAAGGGGTTATATGTAGATATTTATTTTTAGAGAAATGATTTATTTGTTTTTACTATAGATTGTAAAAAAATAATTTAAATAGAGATAAATATTTATTATAATTTATATGGTTATTTATTTTTATATTCATTGCATCAAACTAATGTATTGATTATAATATATTTTTAAAAAATATATCTAAGTATTTTTTGATTGGGATTTGTTTTTATGGCATCTAGATGTAACAAATCACTTTAAAGATAAGATAATATGAATTTCAGGATGATATAATCAATTTAATATTATATTAAATTATATAAAGACATCTTGGCGCTTTTATATGAAATGTATTTTCCAGTTGACAATTTGTTACAAAATAAATTATTTAAAAATAATATCATACATGATGGCTTCTAGAGTATATTATTATTGGAAGAAAATTGGATTTGGTTTTATATTGGGTAGAAATAATTTTTCGTAAGGATAAAAAAATATAAAAAAGGTTTTATGTTATATAGAATAAATATCCTGAATGAGAAATTTAGAATAATGTATACATTTTTATTGATAAATGAATAAATTAATGGTGATAATTTAATGTTAATTTTATTTATAATGGATTATTAAAATTAATGATGATGATAGATGATATTTTTTTAAATGAAAACATGAAATGTAAAATTAATCTTTTCTAATGTAATATTAATTTGAACTTATTTGAATGTAATCGAGAGAATGTGTAAGAGATTAATAAATTTATTTTAATTTTTTTGAATATAGATCAAAATGAGTACATCAAAAGGAATAAAATTTTAACATGATTTGTTCAAATATTCCCAGACCCTTTTTATAGATATTTAAATAGAAGAATTATGTAACACCAGACCATTAGTCTCGTATCTAGTTCATTAAAAACATAATTTCGAGTCTAGCTTTGTTACCAATATTTAATTCGCTAAAATAATAATTCCATAATTACATGGAATAAAGGATAAAAGTTCATTACATACAACTCTAATACCCTTTAGTTGGTGATCTATATATAAATAATGAAATACATATACAATAAAATTATATTTATCCTATAACAATGAGATTTTAACATTTCACTATAAATTAATTATCATAATACCTAAGGACCCTTTTATATCTATAAATATATTTATACCCATTATATATTATTATAAATAAAAAATTTAAAGATTTTATTCTTAACCTATTGAAATAGAAACATAAGAATTGTTGATCTAAAACACTCACTAAAGAAGAAAAATATGTAAATCTATAATGAACATGATATTGGTATACATAATATTTTCTTAATAAATAATATAAATGATTTTATAATCCACTAAAAATAAGATAATTCAATAAGAATTAAAAAATTAAAGCATACATATCAAATAATATTAATCTCACATAGATGGAATACATAATATTAGACATAAAAACATGTTTTCAATTCCTCATTCTAAGACAATATAATGATATAAAAGAGGTATTAAAAAATCTTCTTTTTTAAACATAAGATTTAGTGATTAATTGGGGGGATATATATTTTTGTGCCCCACCAATAATAGGATTATTCCTAATGTATCCAACATAATTGTAATCTGGTCATTTTATACATTTCACTATTGAAACTACGGTTTAAAAAACCATGGATCCATATATAATTAAGAATATGGAATGTAAATAAATAATAATTAAGTGTTAGAATTCAATTACTCAATATTTTAAATACTTTTACAAAGGTAAAAATATTTGATAACATGGGAAAAACCTCTTAACCGAAAGAATGTGGATTATTAAAGAATATATATTCAACTTACAACAATCATTCATACTAGAATAACAACATACATAATCCGAATACTTTTTAACATGTCAAATATTTTGTCAACATGATGATAACGAATATGAAGAATGATGGTTGGTGGTTGTAAATGAACATACCTCATTTAAATAAAAGAAGGATATAAATATTATCAAATTAATGAAAACCAACATCATATGAAGAATAATTTCATGAGTTTCAAATATGAATGTGTCATAATTTAATTATTAGGTAACAAAAGTTAAATCCCTAAATTTATTTATAAATATATGTTTTGTATTATATATCATGAAACTTTAACCCCATTAGTGTATGTTATTTTGATGTTATTTTTGAAAATAAAATTAAAAAAAATTATTCTGAAAACATTTTTATCACTAATGTAAAATATATGTTTATATGTTTCTTTAGAAGATAAATTTTGAAACGATGATGTGGGTGATTTT
Source organism: Viscum album (assembly GCA_963277665.1). Lineage (NCBI taxonomy): Eukaryota > Viridiplantae > Streptophyta > Magnoliopsida > Santalales > Viscaceae > Viscum > Viscum album. The sequence goes on along the minus strand of OY728146.1, from coordinate 1,507,723,142 downwards.
GAAAAAATATATATATTTTAAAAATAAATAAAAATAATGGAACATTTAAAATATATTATTTTATCATCTGGATAAGAGGTGAAGAATATAAGACATATGAATGTGAAGGATGATTTTTTAAATATAATTTTTCAAAATTGACAATGTAAATGAAAAAAAATAACCTTATTTGTAAAAAATAAATTTCAATAATGATGTAGATAAAATAAAATATAATAAATTATATGTTGTTTGGGAGAAAATCATGTAAGAATTATGTTCATCATGAAATAATATATTTCAAAGATAAGGTATTTGGCTTGTCAATAAGCATGTTTTCAAACATCTTGTTAAAGTAAGAAATATTTATAAAAGTATAATTCTATTGTAGTAATTTAATTTAATATAAAAGTTAAAATACAAAATTACATAATCAAATGGTAAAATATATTCATGTTTTATTTATAATCAGATGATCATAACATACTGAGTGAAATTTGAGTTATAAAAATCTCATACAACAAGGGTTACAAAAGATTGAATAGTAACACATGTTGCTTATTATTTTTATTATATTACAAATATATGTTTTGAATATAAAAAAATGGGATTTGGTTTATCCATTTAAATGAAATCATGGTTGATAAAAATAATTTATCTCAAGAAATTATTGTTTGACACAATGTTCCCTTAAACATTGATTATCAATTTACTCAAAAGAGTGTGGTTATCATTGGTCATAAAATAGCTTGATAAATTTATATTAAATAAAAATATTTATAAAATTTTAATAATATACTCTTTATGGTAGAAATTATGTGCATAATACCAAACATTAATTTGGGAGTGAATTTTCAGTGAAAACCCCTTACATAGTTCTTGATTCATTCGACACATGCACCAAATGTATAAAATTATAAAATTAATTATAGTACATACTTACTCAATAACCCCATTCATAACAATATCTGTTTATAAAAATTATTTTGAATTATTCTACACACACATAGACAGACAGAAAGACACACACATATATATAGTATTTTCTACTTATTCTCGGCAATGAGTGTATACATATTTTATATATTTGATCTGGATTCATAATATAGGTGAAGGGTATATATTATTTTCCAAAACTAGATCATTGAATGATCATATATAGAAATATAATATACTTTTTATGATATATTATAAATATATAATTCCATTATATAGTATTTTTATATTTGACCCATGAGGTGGAAATAAACAATGAGCATGTTTTAATGATTATTAACAAACAATTGGTGATTTACTAATAAATGGGTTAAATATTTATATAAAATTACCTCAACAGAAAACATAAATTTATATTTATTTCATATTATACTAGTAAATATGTTATCATTTTCACTCATGAAAAACATTTAATGTATTGTTAATGTTGGATGTTAATATAAGTAAAACATAAACTTACCATTATTAATTGTTGATTATATGGTTGTTTATTTAATTTATTTATAGTAGAAGTGTAATGATTTAATTTTTAATAGTTATTTTGATATATAACTGTTTTAATGTATTATATAGAGAATAAAATTTATATAAATTCTTAAAAATCAACAAATCATTTTCCAATAAGTATGAATTTTTTTATTGACTAAATTAACAATGAATATATTTGGATAATTTCATTATTTGTAACTACAACATATTATAAATGAACATCGATTTTACCATATTTGTTTCCCATTAATCCCATTATTAAGAACATAAACGAATATACTTGATAAAAATTAAAATGTACATCAATCGCTCAATAGGGGTGGTGGACCGAAAGTACATATGGTCAATTATTGCATTTCACATAGAATGAGATAAATGAGTAATTTTTTATAGTTTTAGAGACATAATAATGACACATTTTTATAATAAAATTTAAGTTTCCATTTTATACCATTCATGTATGGAAGGAATTTTAAATGAAACATGTAGTGCCGTAAATGTAGTGTTTTTGAAAAGACCCAAAAGATGAATTAATTTTACATTATATAAAAGAGAAAATGAGAATATTTATTTTTCACATATCATAATAAAAAATTTATACCACCAATAATTTAAAAGAATATGTATTTGACAATAATAATGTTAAATAAACACCTATCATAGAGAAGAAATTTAAAATTTGTTAGTCACATTGATCAGTTTAAGATTACATTAAAATATTCCACATATATGTATTGAATAGGAAAATATCTTATGATAATAATCAATATATATTGAAATATAATTATATGTTAATGTATAATGGTGTAATTTTGAATGGATAATAATTTTTCTAGAGGTTATGGAATAAGTGGTGAGTGGTCTCTTTTATATGATGTGATTGTGTATGTTTTCTAAATATTTAAATATAATATAATGGGAGAACATATATAACCTTACATGTGGATCTAAGATTCAAAAATAATGGATAGGGAGATCTATGTTCAAATAAAATCACATCTACTCACTTCTAGTCAAGTTCTTATCATGTTTAATTCCCATTACTCATTAAATTATTACTTTTTCTATTTTAATTATGAATATGGTTGGTAGTGTTTACTATAGTTATCTTCTCCATTCATCGAATAAAAAAAGGAATTATATTTAGATAACCTACCCAAAATATTTATAAATATTAAATCCATTACATTAGAATCAATATATGAAACTGATAAAAATTTATTTTAGAATAAAAATATATAAGGTATTAAAATCAATTTTTTAGAAAATATTACTTGTGTTCTAAAATAACAAATACATGCCTCTAAATAGAATCATTTTTAAAAAAAATTAATTTTTTAATATGTAATAAATATTTGGTCATAAAAATGATTCATGAATTAAAATTTTATAACTTATAATAATAATGTCATAAATATCTTGTTATTTTTAAAAAGTCATATATAACTATTTTTCATAGAAGAATCATTTTATAAAAATCAATGTAATTCATATTAATATTATTTTAATATTATTAAATAATTAATTAGGTTATTTTGATCAAATTTCATTTTATATATTTCATTTTTCATTATATAAAAAATACCAAAAGTATAGTTGAAACATATTCGTATAATAAAATATTTTTTTAAAATATATTTTCTTATTTAAAAACAATTATTTTGTGAATTATTGTTAATATAATATTTATATTATATATAAATTTTATTATAATTTAATCTTATCATAAATAGTTTTTCAAAATAAAACACTAGTTTGTAAAAATATATTTATCTTATTATAATGATTTTCTTTGTTATATTAATTTTAATAACACAATATAATTCTAATTAAATGTACACTTTTTTATTTCAATAAATATATAAAATACACTCTTATTAATTCTTTCTTATTAAATAGATATTATTTAATCGTATAACCATATAACTATTTTGTTATAGTGGTGATTCGTGTGTGTAATGTTACATAACTCAATGAATCGGTTAAATGTCACTATATATTAAAATATTAGGGCATTACATTATACCCCTTAAATAAATTATTTTATAGACATATCAATTAGTACACATTGTAGAATGTATATGAGGTTATTTTTAATGTATAATTTATTTATGGTATAACCTCAAATATTAAATTTATCTTACATTCTATATTTATATCTAGTTATTATCATTTTCTATTCATACAATCATGTTCACATATAAGTATATAACCAAATAATGTATTCTCTATAAAAATAATTTTCCTAAATCCATTAGAATCTCCCTAATATTATATAATTATGAAACCATACATCCATCAATAAAATCATTCTATCTATAATCCATGAATGGTATTAGAAAACATTTCTTAAGGTTGAACATAATTAAATATATACAATCACCCCAAATATTCAGTGTAGTTCACCCAAAATATCGTAAATCAATTATCAATTAAATTATACCAATATCACCTAACTTAATCTTTAAGAATCTATTCTATATTATAATATTAACCACATGTGAATACCAAACCAAAGGATAATCCATCATTAAATATTGGTATATTCATTAGTTGTCCCAAAAAAAATTATAAATATTCCATAAAATTACATTTCATGGTATTTGAAATAAATTCGTATATGTATCAAAACATTATTATAGATTTACTATGAAAAATCTATGTATATTTCACATAATCCCTATAAAATTTAACACATTCCATAGTATCATGGATAAATATAAATAACTAATGAAAATAGATAATAGTAAAAATAAATATATTTATAGGTCAGCCTCACTATCATTAATAAGTCAAATAAACTGAACATTCCCATCTTAATAAAAACATAAATTGATTTTCAACAACATCAGTATCCAACAACATTCACTTATAAGACATAGTTGTTTCCTGGTAATTAATTTTCTCAGCTTAATTTTTTTGATAATGAAACAAATACATAAATAAATAAAAAATATATATCATAATATCAATAAACTTGTGTATGAAAATAACATCACCATGGTGTCTTCCATTTTGAAACCGTTATTTTTTAACTTAGGATTCAATCTGTTTAACTTAGGATTTTCATTATTGAGTCCTTGGTAATCCATGGTAATTTAATTATAATGTCATTTATATTATTTTTTTATGATCATACATAAAATCTTTCAAAATGGTTTTTAATAAGAATATGATCCCCCAAAAAATATAACATGAGAGTGTAAAAATTGTTGTGCAGTTTTCCCCTTTATCATGCACCTAGTGATGATTGAGTTAAAACCCAATTTTATATTCCTTCAGTTTTTAAACCCATATAAATCTATTAAATTCCATACAACTATGTTTATTATCTATAAATGGATATAATATTTAAGTACTCAAGAATTTTAAAACATCAGAATTGTATCTTATTTTTAGAAAAATTCAATGGATTTTCAATGAAGCTCCCTTATAATAATCCCAAAAATATTAAATACTACATTAAATAACATAATGTGTTATAAATTCCATTAAATTACTAATAAAACATAACATATAGACTCATATATTATCCATTGAAAACCTCGTAATATAAAATTTATTCTAAACACAACTATGATATGAACTAGGACACCCCAGATCTGTACAACTATATCTTGTTGCATAGACAAAATCGTTACCTACATGTTGAGATACCAACTACAAATAATTATACATATTTACCTCAAAATTACATGACATATAGAAAAAATTACATTACATATATTCATATTAACTTTTATTTTCATTTATTTATATAATATGGACATAAGGTAAACTAATAAACACTAATATTTTCACTAAAAAGAGATACTTTTTACACAAAATACGAAGCTACATAATCTATAATTATTCTTAATAATCACTAAAATATTATCTACACTATATATCTTGTTCGAAATATCATCTTTATATCCATTTATATTTTCCTGGTAAAATTAGAGCATAATAAGGGGTGAGATTAAATTTCCAGTAAGGGAAATATATAAATGGCGTAGTAAAGAACATTAACATTTTATACAAATTATGGAAGAAATAAATAATTTGAAAAATGAAATTATTAACTTATACTATGATATTTCTATATGAATGAAAATTATTTAATTCAAATATGAAAAATTAATCTGATATCATAATGATGGAATAAATAAATTTAGGTTTCAAAAACATTTTAAAATGGCCTTATTCCAAGCCAATACATTTATATTGGGTGAGGTATACTCCAAAACCCATATTTTTGATCTTTTGAGAAATTCATATTCATATAAGAATTATAAATTTTCAAATGTAACACCGTAACCCCAAAATCTCTTAGCCAATGCATTATTTTAATACATTATCATGATTACAAAGAATCAAGTCCCGATGGCCGGATTAGTTAATCAGTCTTGGAAAATAGATTACATACATGAACGTTACATTACCCATTAAAACATTAAACAAAACATAAATAATCTTTTGGGAACACAATTATTCCCCTATCTTAAACCTATATATCTATCATAATACATATCTTGGAATCCCAGGAAAAGAAAACATAAGAAAGGGGTTATCTCAGATGCTCAGTTAGGGTAAATAATATAGCGTAAGCAAAAAACCTTTTAAAGTATGTTGCGTAACAATAAAAACTACCTTTTAAAAATAAACATGAAAATAACATTATAATAATAAATGCAACATTTCCATATAATCATGTACATGGATATTCTACTAGTTGAATAATCACATGTAATGACTAATTTAATAATGATGGAATGCATAATTCCAAACATCATAACCACATAGTGAAGGACTCATGCCAAGACTAAAAATAACGTTTTTCAAGGCCTTGTGATAAACTAGTAGTTTGTCTCATGAGACCAACCAATGCATTGAGGTGCTATAGAGGGCCCCACCCATCACATACTAAGTCCAATTCATTCCTCATATGAAATATGTGAAACATAACATAATTTAAAAAAAACTAACATAAGAAATGTCAACACTTTAACCTTAAATGATAAATCGTATAAAAATAGAAAATTCATCTTCAAACATATCATAACTCATTCAATACAGTATTGAAATTTGATTTAAAATAAATAAACCTCAATCTAGAATAATATCCAATAATTGATGTTAACATCGTTGAAAATGATGAGTAAAACACATTGAGAGAAATATCCCTTTTTCATGAAATCATTTAAAATTAACACAATTTAAGAAAGAAGAAATTTTAAATAAATTTTGGAATCAAAGTGTCCCATATCACTTTGATTATTTTAAAAGTAAATAAAATTTTAAAACATTAATGTCCATATAAATAAATCCATAAAACTATTTTGAAAACATGGACATTAATGACAATGATTTAAAAAGAATAATTATTTAAACCATTTAAAATGATGTTCTAATAAAAGGGTCCCTTAAAAATAATCCTTTTAAATACACTTTTATGAAACAAGTAAATGGATAATAAATTCATCCCAATAAAAACATACACATAAAACAATCTTGGATAACAACGAAATTGTGGAAATAACCCTTACCTTGTACTTTTTTCAGTCGAGTGTACAATTAACATCCTTTATAATGAGCATAGTATGTTATTAAATTATACAATAACCATATAAATATTTATGATATAATATATCATTCATTTATGACTTCATACTACACATTTAAATATAATATCATTGTTAATGTAACATTTCTGGTAATAATTGCTTTCTTTATCGTACATTTTCAAACATGTTATTCTTGATACTATCACATAGATCTTGATTTAAATTCCTAAGGAATATAAATAATGATTTATATATCATATATATTATGAATATAAATATATATAATATATAGTTATATGAAATGGAAACACCGTTCATGGAGACGGTAGTCCGTACGTACGCAAGAACGTTATTTCTGTTTTCATATCATAATATACAGAAGTATGTAAACAACTTATATTTTTCATCATAAATATATATTATTCTTGTAGAAATATTATTTAATATATCTGATATATAATCAGTAAATAATTTTTTATAATTTTTTTAATGGTGATTGTTGAATGTGAATCTCATCATGTCGTGGAGACGGTAAGTCATATGTATGCACGAGAGACAATATTATTCTATTGATGGTAAAATGGAATTTAATTTAATGGAATATTATATATATATATATATAATTACCATGTTAAATTAATCATTTAAATTATTTATACTCATTATTATACCAGTCCAAAAAAAGATGTTGAATAACAAACTACACAAGGACGTGGAGACAGTAAGCCGTGTGTACGCACATATGGTGACATCTTCATTAATAGGATGTATAGAATAATGAACATGGTTGTAACATATTTATAACAACATAATAGTATGTATAAGGTACTAGTGTTATTATTTTGTGATGGAAACGAAAAAGAAAGATGCTGTTTAAGAAGAAAATAACTTTAAAAGAGGTGATGGAATAATTAACTCTTCTTCTGGTGCTTCCTTTTTATTTGAACAAAAGAGATAATTAGGTTGGCTTTATGATAAAAGAAAGGCCAATAAGATGAATTATGGTTATTTTTTAGGATATTTTATCCTGGTTTGGTTGAGCCCAAAGGATTTGGAGGTGTGAATTTAAGAGAAGGGGATGAGCCCTTTTATATGAGAGGTGAGGGGCACTTCAGGAAAAGATTGAAATATTAATTTATTATAAAATCATATTAGGTTTCTAATATCTGAAAATGGATTTATTTAGAGTATATTGTGGGTAAAAGGCTAAATCATCTCCAAAAATTGTTTTTAGGCATGTTAAGGTCACCATATTATCCTTATCTTTTTTATTTAACCCTTAGTTAGATAGTTTAAATTTTTCTATCTCTTCTTGTAATATTATAATATGTGGTTAATAAAAATACTATAAAATTACAATATAAGCTCAAGTGGTAAAATAATGAGATATATATAATTTTATAATTCCTTTGTCTTAGCCTTATATTTTTAGTACTGTTATATTATTTAATAAATTATTATTTGTTTTAAAAACTCATTTATTTCAGTTTTGACACTTTTTAGTATTTGGTTTGTGTGAAAGTCATAAAAACATTATTAATTAGAAAAAAATACATTTAACCAACCCTAATATGTCAAATTACACTATAAAATTTGTGTATTGCATAAAATGATTCAATTTACAATTATTTTAATAATTAATACATCATTTATTTTAAACATTCATTAATACATGAATTACTACTTCATAATTGTGTTTTAAATAAATTAAATTACTTAATTTATAAATATTATAAATAAAATACCATTATTTAGGAACGATTTTCAGATTTATAAATAATATTTATAGTCAAATTTATCTTATGTGTAACCCTGTATTAAAATGGTTTAGTTATTAAAATATGAATTTAACACTTTTAACTATTCTTTAAATAAAATATAATTAATGTCATAATCTAATCCAATTGGATAAAAAAGGATCATATTTTTCACTAATGTTATTTTAGAAATGAACTTATACAATAGAATTAATACATTTTTTTGGGAAATTATAATATCATTTTTACCTTTAATTATCATATTTACTTTGAACCGCGGTAAATAAAATTCAAATGTTACTATTCACCAAAATTTATTTTCATCCTATTGAAACACATTTTACTTATTGATTTCAACTGTGACTCTCTTGATTTTGAAATTAATTTAAGAAAATTGGTAATATTATGTCTTATAAAAATTTTCAAATGTGAATAGTAGATGGGTAAATGTGCCTAAAAGGTGGGTAGAAGACGATAACAAGTTTCAATAAAATTTTATAAATCTAATATTATAATAAAATGAGTCCAATGAAGTACAATATATTATGAATATAATTTTGTAGTAATATAAATTAAAAAATATTTATTTAATGGAAAAGTCTGTTTTTATCTACAACACAGTGTATTTCATTAATCATAAAAAATTGAATGTTTTCAAAAAAAATACAAAAAATTCACCCAAAGTTATTTTTGGTATTCCAAAATAAAAAATGTTATCTCTTTTTCCAAATTCAAAACATAGAAGTTTCATTAATTAATTTTAAATTAATTTTTGTTTTTAAAACTAGAAAGCAGGTTTTTACAAGTAAAAACTATCAAAAGATTGATATGTGTTTATGTCATATTAAAATGTAAAATTATTTACAATGACAAAAATTGGATTAAATGATAAAAATATAATATAATTAAACATCAAAACCAGTAAAATTTATAATTTATCACTATAAATTAGTTTTATTTAAAATTTTTTTATCCATTACAATTTAGTATTTTTACTATTCATCCAATTATGGCAGTTATTAGAAAAACACAAAAAATTTATCCAAACTAATTTTTTTTGTCCATATTCTGAAGAATAAGTTTTATTGTCAAAGGTAATATATAAAACTGTCAAATATTGGATTTTAAAAGGATTATCCATTAAAAGGCATTTAAATTTCATTTTCTGAAAAATAATTCTTTTATTTGAAAAATTGAATTTATTCCTATATTATGTCATAATATGGATGTTAAAATTATGTGGAGTATAAAAAATTTTAAATGGAGATACTACTATTCATAATCTCTTTTTGAACGGCGGGTGTGGTAAGTCGTGGTGCGCTCGAACTCATTGTTGTGTGTGGTTCAAGCTAATGAATTACATTAAAGAGATAACATACTAGGAAATATTGGGGTGATACATTTTCCCATCCATCAATAAATTGGGTCCTTGAAATTTGAAATTTTTCTTTGAAAATAAAATTTTTAAAATTGATAAATACCTTTGTGGAAAACCCATATCAGAAATAGGGTTAAAATAATTTTGTTCTAATCAGAGGGAAATGGAAATGAAAATGTCACCACTAAATTAGGGTTTCTAATAAGGGAACATTGGTGTAAATTATAAAAAAAACATTGGAGAAAAAAACGTAAATATTTTTAGGAAGTGATTGAGGTCATCAATCAAAAACATGTGAACAATAAATTCAATATTTAGGGCCTTAGAGACTTAAACATATAATGATTTAAAATATAATTTGTTCAAAAAAACATAAGGTATTATGATAACACATTTTTTGGTTTAAGATCCTTTCCCATATGTTTATGAGGAAAAAGAATACTTTACAAACATAGTTCCATCCATAAACTAGATTCTACCAAAAACTTATCTTTTACTCCAAAAGATAATAGAACTAAAAAATATTATATTTAACATAATTTTATAGGGTTCCAAAATAATGAATTTATAATTCATCTGTTAGACCATTTTAAAAATCCAAACTACATTATACCAACCGTAAAATCTTGTAGGAATGAGGTAGGTGATGCTCTATTTTCCTCTGTCAATTACAGGTTCATGTCTCGTGGCCTTGCCGAACCCGATGTGTTTTCACCTGAACTCATAGTTTTCCTTTATATTACAATCCAAAAATTATCTTAAGTAATGTTTTTAACATAAAAAATATTATTAAATGTCCAACTAAATCCATTCCAACCTTTGACTTGTCCAAAATACAAGTGTCCAAACTCATAGTCCAAAACATTATAAGGAAGGTCAACATAACATAATGAAGATCTGTTTTATCACATAACAACATGTGAATACCTTCATCCTTTATTGTATTAAAACATGGTTACAACCTGAATTACCATGAAACATTATTTTAATAGGAATTTAATTTCATATTCCTTCAGTAAAACATTGAATAATTGTTATAGTCATTTAATCCAAAAATGTTTTAATCTCCAATAATAATGGAACGAACAAACCATTAATTAGTTCCATGGTAGTCCAGAATATACAATGTAATTTATCAACATAAATTATCTCTTATTATAAAATCACTACCTCAGTATTGGTACAATATTAAGGTTTATCATTATCTCAACCACATACTTTCCAAAAATTATTACTAGCTATTGAGAAAATTTTCTTGGTACCAAAAAATCTAAAATCCTTAAGGAAATATTACTGTAGTACTATCCTTATATACTATATAATTCTTATATCTTGTACATCATTAATTCAAAACTCAAATGACACAATTCATTAATAAAAAAAATACAATAACACTAATTATTCCTCTTCATCTATGGCAACATCATAACTTGATTATTATATAATAGTATAATTTAATTGATACTCTGATGATTGGGACATTGATTCGCATAGTGTCACATATCTTTGAAGATGAAGCATTGTATAATTGAATCATTTATCTTACCCTTGCAATCAATTACTCGGTGTACTTTTTCATCACACTTATAACAAACTCCAATTCCCTACAAGAGTTTACTATGGTGATTCTTTGCAAAGTTACAACATGGGGTGAGCTTCGATGCTCAGTAAGGGTAGATAATTTAACTACAGCTATAAAACTTTAATGAAATATGTGCACTAAATACAACAGCCTTTTAAACATAAAATAGAACATAATATGAAAAAAAAAATCAATCCTCACCATATAAACTTTCACATGGATATTCTACAAGTATAATAATCACATTTAATACCTAATTTCACAATGATGGAATGCTTAATTCCAGACATCAAAACCACATGGTCAAGTCCGCATACCAAGAATAAAAATACGATTTTTATCATGGACTTTTTACAAGACACTAGTTTGTCTAATTAGACCTACCAATGTGTCTAGGGGATATATCTAACCCCACCCGTCACATACTAAGTCTAATGCATTCCTCATATGAAAAAGGTGAAACATAACATAATCATTTGTATTAAAACTAGCATACGAAATTTCAATACTTTAACTGTAAACCATAAATGGTTTAAAAATATCACCTCCATAGTAAAACATATCATAACTCAAAAAATACAATATGGAATATTTTATTATATTAATAAACCTCAATCATGAATAATATCTAGTAAAGGATGTTGACATAGTTGAAAATGATCTGTAAAAATCATTGATGGAAACATCCATTATTCATGAAATCATTTAAAAGTAATATAATTTTGAAAGAAATAAATTTAAAAGAATGTTTTGAATTGTATAGTTAAATACCACTTTTAAACATTTGAAAGGAATTAACATTTTAAAACATTCATGTCCATATTAATAGATCCTCAAAACTATTTTGAAAATATGGGCATTAATGAAAATGATATAGAAAAATAATTATTAAAACCAATTAAAAAGATGTTTTAGTTAAATAGTACCCTTAAAATAATCCTTTTGAAAATGCTTTTAGAATCATGGACATGGATAATAAGTATGTTCTAATAAAAACTTACACATAAACAATCTATGATTATAATGAGATTGAGGAATTAACCCTTAACTTGTATATTTATTTAGTCGATGTTACATTTAATCTACTGTATAATGACCATAGTATGTTATTAGATTATACCAGAACCATATTAATATTTATGATATCATATATAATTAATTAATTACATTATACAACCCATTTAATCATAATTTCCATGTTAAAGTTACATTTCATATAATAATTTCTTTCTTTGTAATACATGTCTTAACTTATTATTATTGATCATATCACATAGATATTGAATTAAATACATCCATAATATAAAACATTATTTATATGTCATATATATTCAAAATATAAATATGTATAATATATAAATATATGAAATGGAAACATCATTCATGGAGAGAGTAGTCCGTACGTACGCATGGACATTGTTTATGTTTTCTTATAATATAGTATAGAAGAAAGTAAACGAAATATATTTATCTTCATAAATAAATATAATTCCAGTAGAAATATTATTTCATATGTATTATAATTAGTCTATATATATATAAATATAAAAATTCATGAATGGTGATCGTTGATGGTGAATCTCATCGTGTCGTGGAAATGGTCAGCCATACGTACGCATTTGAGACAATATCATTATATCAATAGTGAAACTATGTTTACTTATATTGTATAATATATATATATATAATGAACAATTACCATGGTAAAATCATCATTTAAATTCATTATATTTATTATTATACCCGTCTGGAATAAAAAAATTGAATAAAAAACAAAACCACGACGTTAAGATAGTAAGTCGTGCGTACACTAGTATGGTGAGTTTTTCATTCATAGGATGGATAGAATAATGAATATTGTAGAAAAATACTAATAATAACATCAAAATTTGTAGAAGGTACAGTAATTATTATATTGGTATGAAAACAACAATGAAATGGGAAGTGGGAGAAGAAAATAAACTTGAAACAGGTGATGAAATATTTATATCTTTTTCGGGTACTTCCTCTTGATTTGAACAAAATGGATACTTAGGTTGGATTTATGATCAAATTTAGGACCCTAGATTGAATTTTACCTACTTTGGAAGATATTTTTGAAGGTTTTTTCTGACCTAAATGTCATTGGAGGTGTGAATCTAAGAGAAGGGGAGGTGCCCTTTTATAAGAGAGTTGAGGGGCACTTTAAAAAAAGATTGAAATATGAATTTATTACTAAATAATTTTCAGTTTCTAATAGATCCAAATGGATTTATTTCAATTCTAAGATATTTATGGGTCGAAAT